>OY755236.1:44457512-44903166 GCA_963576725.1 Azorinus chamasolen | reverse complement strand
ATCACTTTTGTCCTGCATTAAGCTACCACCTGATTTAGAAATACAGACTTAGATTTCTTTTTAATGGCCGCCTAAGACAGGTTGCATTATAACCAGTGTTTCCTACATGCATATTTACATGTATATTTACAAGGTCAATGGTCATCCTTTATCCCGCTGTGAATAAAATATCGTCTACTCAAGTAAGTACTAGAAGCAATTTTGACTACTTCAGGCTCGATCAAGCTTTTGAGAAACTATGGACCGATCATCGTACAGGTTCCATGCTAATAAAACTTTTTAGTTGAGTCTGAGTTCGTTCTCAAGCTTTTGATTGGTCAGATTTGAGCAAAAGGCTCAAATCTGACCAATCAAAAGCTTGAGAACGAACTCAGACTCAACTAAAAGGCTTTATAAGCATGGACCCAGTCTAGATTCTAATGAGACGCAGATTAATTGGATCCTGCTTGTTTGCAAATGTGTGTCAAGTCGTGGATAAGGGGATAAGCGGGGACCGGGTGCATAAACTATTTGCAAACAGTTGACCAAGATCAAAGAGCTCCAGGACTCTATGATCAGGATCTGTCATGCTTGTCATTAAAACATTTTCTTCAGTAATGTTTTGAGATAATACTTTTAAGTTCTTTAACCCTACTTTCTTGTTCTATGTTTATTCAAAAGCTCAATACCTACTGAGTTATAACGAAATATGGAAGGTGGAAATGTGTAGCCATTTAGAAAGTAAATAAACAGCTTTTTAAAATTCCTTTAGCAAATAGAGCAGACCCTGGTCGGAAGGTTCCTATCGGAGCAGTTTGATCTGAGTCTACTCTGCTTGCAAATGCGTGAAAACACGTTTATATGAAGGAAATATTTAATTTTCAGAAAAGGAGGAGCCAATTTTAAAGTATTCAGCAGATTAGGGTTAACACACATCTATTACATCTCATTGATATATTCGCTACAACATGCCATACAAAACTGAAATGAAGAGACATTTTAGTGCTGTAATGCAATTATTTAATTCCAGTGTCATATGGCGAGATTAAAGTTTAGTTTTCTCGTATAATATAGAAATAGGACCTGACTACAAGTTATTTCAACTCAATTACACCCATCTCTCTATACTGTATAGTAATTAAAATGTAATACTTAGAATAACATTCAGTCTATATATCCAATTAAGCCTCTCCCTGGTGAATATTCAGGTAATAAGTAATGGCACGATGGATAACAATCAGCTGCATTCTGTAATGGTGCATAAATATATAAGTTGTTAACTGTGGCAGAAAACATAAAATCAGATATATGTAATGTCACAAGCAAACAGAGTAGACCCTGATCAGACGACGCATACAGGAGCCACTGATCTGGGTCTACTCCGTTTTCGAAGGCGTCAAAATGCGCATTTACCTAGTAAAGGATTAGATACAAGAAACATAAACAATAAATAATAGGAAAAACGATATGGAGAGAGGTGTTAACCCTTCTCTTGCTGAACTTTAAAATGCATTTCTCCTTCTTTACCCATGCCCTGTTGTATAATTACATATATATTCACTGTGTACAAATATTTCGCTGTGTAATCACTGCTGTGGAGTGCATTGGTTGCACAATCAATTTGTAAATAGTGCATACCCTGATGAGACAGCTCCTGCACAGTCTTCACTATTTACGGGTAGGTATATTGACGTGAATAGCAAGCGAAGGGTTAATATTTGTATCACATTTTATATTTCATTTGTGTGGTGGACTGTCACTTTGATTCGTCGCTCTGCGCACTCACAGACAAATATATCAGCGCTGATATACTTTAGAATCTGAAATCTGTCAGTAATACGGTAGTCATTTACAGCTCAGCAACTTGACATTTTGTCTCTCAAAGTATTTTGGGATTTACGTGTCGAACATAATTACAGCAAGGACGTTCTCATAATATGAACCCTATGCCAAGTCACGTATGTTTGTCTTGTCTTGTTAGTGTCGGCACAGCAAACGTTATATCAATAGAGACTGTTGAGTATGCTCCAACTGCCACCGAAGCCCGACACCAGACAGGACACAAACTAATGTACATTGTTTACACGCATGTAGTGATGGACCGGTTGTGGCGTAAAACCACGCGTTACGGTATGTATTGCCGCTGGACATGTATTGTAGCCGAACATGTATTGTCGTCGGACATGTTTTGTAGCCGGATATGTATTGCAGCAGGAATGTTTGTCGCTGAACATTTATTATATTACCAGACATTTACTATATCGCCGGACATGTATTATATCTTCAGACATGTATTGTAGTCGTATATGTATTGTAACCGAACATGAACATGTATGTCGCTGGACATGTATTGTTGCAGGATATATATTTTTGAAAATAAGCAGATCGATTAATCCCAGCATCATATAATTATTAAAAGTAAGCTGACATTTCCCAGCATCAAGAAAAAAGGAATAGTAAGCGGACTGTGCATCGTAAAAAGATAAAATGTCTACTACACTATTTTTCCTCCTTAAGCTTATAAAATTCTATCGCTGGGTAAATATATTTCCATCGCAATAAAAAAAAGGGATGAATTAAAATAATGACACATGTAATGCATTCAAACTATAGACATGTTATAAATACACATACATACTAACGTTTTGATAAGCTATCAAATGAACATGTCGCAGTAAAACCTCTATAAGACCAACATCCAATTACTATCCCTACCGATACTGAAGGCATGTCTTTTTAATGCAGGGTTACTATCCAGCTGAAAACTCCACAAGGAACTTTTGCATGACTTACATTCTGCATTAAGCAACAATCTGCCTAACAATTCGGTTTATTAATGATTTATTATAATACGTGATCGAGTGTATTATGCTGCTGACCTATAACCAGCCCTTGAGGATGGCTGGTTTGACGACTTGATGTATCATTTCATTTAAACGTGTACTGTGTGGCAATATAGATAGATAGTATGATCCAAGCAGGGCATAACCTGACTAAATACATCACACACTTAGTGTATCTGCTGTATACAGTTTGTAATGCATTAAGATCTTGTGATTTGATAAACACTTCTGAGATCTTGAAATAGAAACAAAGCATAGAATGCCAGTTGGCAGTTGGACGCGCTTACAATAAGAATGGTTAACTTGGGTATTGCCAGGACTTTTCACCAAATTTCACTACATGCACGAAAGCACGTGGTTGCGGAACATTATCGACAATTAAGAACCTTGAATGAGTTAACCCAATGGTGCCAAGTGTCCCTTAACACGAACATAGACAAACACTGTAGACCCATATCAGAGATATATATAGAAAGTTATCTTTTGAAAAAGGCAGTTACTGTACGCTTCAGCTCTTACATCAGGTTCCTTTTCCTATTCAATGTCGAAGTATAGTTCGATTTCGAAGGCTGATCCGTGACTGCACTTTTCTATTTATAGAAGTTGCAACCATTCTTAATTTATGGGTAAGTGGACATGGTTGTCACAAGAAGCTCGTAGTAATCGTGCAGTATTAGTATATATACAGTAAAACCTCTCTATAACGTCCACTAAATTACATCAAGTATTTTGTGTTAAAGGCAGGTGGCTGCTTAAAGCAAGGTTAAAGTAAAACAGAACGCTCCTATAGGAGCGTTCTGTTTTACTTTCACCTTGCTTTATAGGAACGTTCCGTTTTACTTTCACCTTTGCTTTTAGCAGCCACCTGTCCTATATACCAAGTAATCAACACAACTTATTGGCCGTTATAGAGAGGTTTTACTGTATATGCTTATTACGTGTCTGTATAACCACAGGTAACCCCGGAACAAATATGTGGTTTGTGACGCGTTTTACCTCTACGGGTGGACTGGTCCAAAAGGTCACAGCTCACGGGTCAAAATCGAACTATAGTCGTATATTTTGGTTTTTAGATAGGAATTATTGATCAAAACTGTTGCAAAGCCATCACATACTTGACTTTACTTACTTCAAGGCAGTGTCATTTACGGATATTATTGTTAGGACTGTTTTGATCTGGGGTCAGGATTATGTTATTGGGTGTGGTAATACGAACCGTGAATCAGTGCTTGATACGTGTCATGTTAAACAAACGTGGGTCAAAGGTGGTTTATTCTTTATCCGAATTCCCTTACCGTAAGCCCAGCTGACCGTAGGTGACACTATGTAGAGTTGATTATTGAATCATGTGTACGAGCTCTCACAAATATAGGATCTGTTAGATTTAACAATTCTAAGGAAAACGAAACATATTGAAACGTTCGAACTTTATTCGTAAACAAAGAGACAAACATCCAGAAAAGCCAATTTGACGGCATATGCACTAGGAAACATGAGATATTGTTCAAACAATATACAATAAAGTATATACAATTGATCGCAAGCTGAATTTAACAAGATGTAAAATGATGTATTCAAAATGGTAGAATAATGGACAATGCAGTCAACATATCTGTATATCAGAAATTCCATGTAGCATGAATCAACCATATGATATAAAGCAGGGTGAATAAATAACATTTAGCTTGCTGTGCAAACTATGTCAACGACTTCAGTTGTCATAGTTAATGTCACTGGCCTACCAATAGCAGACTAAATATTAACGGCCTGTTCTACATAGAAAGAAAACACTTTTCACCCAAGGCAGTCATATGAGATACTCTTTGGAAAAGACTGGATTATTGCTATTTTGAAAACATTGTAGACCAAGACAAGGCACTGCTCCAAAAGGTGATGTCTGGTCAAGGTATACACTGTCAGGTTGAGTAGTTTATATACAGTTAAACCTCTTCCACCACCACCACCACCACCACCACTGAATCATTGTCGCTAATCATTGTTATTCAACTCTTACTCCATAAACACTCATGTAAATCAAAAGCATCATGAAAATTGAAAAGCAAGTATTGTCAAGCAATCCATTGTCCACAACCGAAGACTGCTCTTTGCATATCTACAGTAATCGTCCTTTAAACACGTTTGAACATTTAAAAGTTAAGAAATCAGATAAATGTCCATGGCGCCTTGTAAATATATACTTATAAATCACGAACCTGCCATACGAACCCGGGAAGTTTTGGCTATGACAGACACTGTAGAATCAGACCTAAATAATTACATAAGCAATCTGAACATACTCTGGACAGGCATTAGCGGTTTTATCTAGGCCTACTCTGATTGCAAAGGCTTTAAAAGGCGTGTATATTGAGTAAATGTTAAGTTTGTATTTGATATTAGGCGTAATATTCAACAGTTATGCAACAAATATCTGTATACACTATAAGCTGTCTTAAGCGGCCAGCAAAAGAGGTCTACTTATAGGTCGGTAAATCAGGTGGTAGCTTAATGCAGTCAAACATAATGAAGAAAGCTTCCATATGAACATTCTGCAATACTTTTGCCCTGCATTAAGCATCCATCTTCTTTTCAAGACTCTTATGCATAATAAATGTATGACCGCTTAGGACAGGTTCTACTGTACACTCAAGCATACTACAGTAAAACCTCTCTATAACGACCATTAAATTGTGTTTAGTTGGTATTTAGGACAGGTGACTGCTTAAAGCCAGGTGAAAGTAAAACAGAACGCTCCAGTAGGAGCATTCTGTTTTACTTTCACCTTGTTTTAAGCAGATACCTGCCTTTAACACAAAATACTTGATGTAATTTAGTTGCCGTTATAGAGAGGTTTTACTGTACATGTATAAACGGTAGCCTTTATCTTTGACAAAATACGTATACACCACAACTCAGTAGTTTCATTAAACACTCTTTACAAGTATTGCCATCTGTAAACATGTCTGCCTGCCACAATCAACAAACTTCAAAATATCTTCTATTTTCCTTCCAATATACAGTCAGTGTATCAAAATGTTTGGATCTGGCTCCAACCCACTTCCACTTTTTGTTACGAATTCACCGCTAACCTGTAGTGGATTAACCCATGCCATGACATATATACAATGACATCATGAATATTCAAAATATTTTTCATGATACAACATTAACTTTCAAGAAAGAAGTGTAATTTATACTATGTAATACTAAGCAAGCATATCAGACCATTACGCTGTCTGGTTTGAGTCCATTCTATTTGCAAAAGCGTCAAATCGCATCACTATCGGTGAATGGGTTAACACAATCGGCTTCTAACAACATTTGCACTGTTTTGCAATATGTCAAGATTTTTAAATTGAATGTAATTTGTCTCATATGTGCTCATCAATAACTTTCTGTATAGTTGCTGAGATAATTGTTGCAATTTCTTCGTGCATCTTGATCAGGAAGTCAGCGTGCTCAAAGTTGAGTATATGTACTGAAACCCCTCCATTACATACCTGAAAATATTCAGACATACATTAGAGAAACGAAATTGACGCCTAAGTGAGAACATCTTTAAGAAAACTGCATTATTTCTCCACCAAACCCTATGTTGTGATCACTCTTTAAATCATTACACCATAAGCTCTTTTTAGACTTAGACCACTTTGAATAAATCTACCAAAAAGGAGCATTAACTAGAGAAAGGGAACAGTTCAGCATTGTGTAGTTTTGAAACCATTGTGATAAATAGAGCATTTGCTCCTATGGAGCAAATGCTCTATTTATCACAATGGTTTCAGAAAGTGACTTTTATCAAGGCGTCAAAAGGCGTCAATATGAGGGCATTGGTTAAAGTCGAATTTAAAGTGTGGTCACAGCCTGGAGTTTGGTGGATAAATGATGAATGTATTATTTCAATACGCACCTTTAATTGTATCTCTCAATAACATGCATTTGTGATTTTGAACATAGATTTTGTTAAGCAAACAACATCCTAATTATTTTGTGAAAAAAGCGATATGCTATCATCAACTGTCTTTATGATACTTCAGATAAATGAGAAACCTATCAACCGTTTTCACAATTTGAAAACGTATCTTCTGCAATATTGGCGTCTATTCCAATTATTTGTAACCA
Organism: Azorinus chamasolen; assembly: GCA_963576725.1. Lineage (NCBI taxonomy): Eukaryota > Metazoa > Mollusca > Bivalvia > Cardiida > Solecurtidae > Azorinus > Azorinus chamasolen. The sequence goes on along the minus strand of OY755236.1, from coordinate 44,896,225 downwards.
TCGTCCAAGTTTTCAGAGTTTGTTGTCAGATTTCAAATTGAACGCAAGTATGTACGTTTGCTACAAGTTCGAACCATATCATGCTAACAAATATTGCAGATACTGAGCATACACTTATAGAGACACGATATAAGACAGTGTAGATTAATCTTTTGAATACGGGAAACACGTGCAGAGACAGTTGTTCTCTCACCAGGGTCTAAGCTGATTGTCATACAAAATCCTGTAGCAGATTATACCCTTTCATATTTCATGGACATAAAAAACAATGATTGACTATTCTACTTGAAAATTTCGCATTCTAAGTGTAATATTAGACTTGCCTTAGACGCGTCATCTGCACATGATTCACACTGTGTGCCCAGCATGAACATGCAACATAACCAATGATATTTAACCCTTACAATGTTTAATTTCCAAATGGACCATTCCAAAATTCAAACATGTCAAGCTTATGGTGAATATTTAGGGATGTTTCTAAAGAAATGTAATATGGCAAACAATGCAGACGCTGACAAGTTTGCTCCTCTAATAGCCCTCTCATCTGGATCTACAGTTTGCAAATGACATTAGAAACTCGTTCCCTGCACTGTTAGGGTTAAAACGTAGGTGAATGTTATTGTAGAATGACCCTACAGTAAGTGTATGTATAACTCTCGACCTACATTAACCTTTAGCCTGCTATGGGTGGATGAGTGAATACCTATGCAAACAGTTTGGATCTAGATGAGACGTCGAGTAATTCGGCGTCTCATCAGGATCCAAACTGTTTGACACACTGATTGCACTATGGTAGACACATTGATTATAGCTTGTATTTTGAAAATGTAGTCGGTGAAAAATTCTGAAAAATAATTTGCTCAGCAGGCTAAAGATTAAGCTAACCGATAGATGAACCTCTTATGGATGGTCGTTGTGAGAGGTTTTCTGTAACTGCTCATAATACGTTTTTCAGCGGCTAGGCATTATTGTGAGACGATTGTTTAGTTAATTGTTTAACATACTTGCAGAACGACAAAATTTAGCAGCGAAATTATTAAAATACTGACCTTAGACAAGCTGTAGTCTCCTGCAACTTTGATGTCTTTGCGCCTCTGTCTGCCTCTTATCAACGTCATCTGACCTTGGAAACTATCACATGGAACGTAGGCTGCAGTTATCAGATATCTCTGTACATATGTGTACAACTGCTTCTCTAAAGTTGACCTTGTTAAATCACCTTCTGGTTCGCCTCTTTCTGTTTCCAGTAAATAGTCGATACTGTCCGAAATCTTTTCTTTCACATCTTCGTTACGTGAATCCAACATTTCGATGATCTGTAAATCGTTTAAAACACTCATCATGTAGTAACATTGCATGTGAATACTATCTCCAACGTGAAAAACAGGACCTTGGCTGCAAAAGTCACATCAGCAATTGTCTATGAAAACAGTTTGTATACACAGATCAACAGATAAACGTGCGTACTCAAGTACTAAACTCATCATTTCTCCACCAAACCCTATGTTGTGACTACTTTTTAGAATCGTCTCGAAAAGACGATTCTAAAGAGTGGTCACAATATAGGGTTTGGTGGATAAATAAAGAAATTGTTCTTGAAAATGTTTTAATTTACGCATCTTATCTGGACAGCTGGGTCCACATGAGACGTATATCTCGGGAGTCTCATCAGAATCCAAATTGTTTGTAAATATGTTTGGGAAACGAACATGAAGAAAAATAAAACATGAAAATTGTGGCAGACGAAAAATATCTTTTAACCCTTCTCTTGCTGAATTTTAAAATACATTTCTCCTCCTTTACCCATGCCCTGTTGTATAATTACATATCTCTTCACAGTGTACAAGTATTGCGCTGTGCAATCACTGCTGTGGAGTGCACTGGTTGCACAATCAACTTGTAAATAATGCAGACCCTGATGAGACAGCTCCTGCAGGAGCTGTCTCATCTGGGGATCTTCACTATTTACAGGTAGGTATATTGACGTGAATAGCAAGCGACGGATTAACACTGTCTGTTGCTACATATCATCAACGTTTTGAAACATGCCGAGTAGTTCCAACACTACATGCTTGCTTACTTGCCCGATGACCAAATTGATGCACTATAGTTTTGAAATTATCGCAACAAAAAAAAACCACCTTCATGATATATGCTGTTTTTAAAGAAATATAAATAAGACCATATTATCATCAATTGTATGTTTCAATCGTATCACTGATGTTTTAAGCATCATAAACTAACGGGTAAGGAAATTTAAAAGCACCATAAGGCTCTCTTAAATTGCTAAACTGGTGTAGAAAACACGGCGGCGAACTACATAACATTTCGGAAATAAAAACTTATTCGTTAACACGTTAACTCTTTCGGCGCCAATGTCGCCTGATGGCACCATTGAAAACAGTGCAGTCCCAGGTCAGATACCGCATTTTCAAGGCGGCATCTGTCCTGGGACCTCATACTTTTCTGTATTATTTTAGCCCAAGCATACAGGATTTTAAAAACAAATGTTTTACTAATATACCTTTATTATTAGTTTAGAATTATATTTAATATGAACTTATTATTACGACACATTTAAAGTTGGCGCCAAAAGATTGTTTAAAATGTAACTACATTATTGTGTACGAGGGTTCTCTAGGAGCTTTCTGATCTGGGTCTAATCTGCTAGCAAATGACAATGCACTCGTTCTCCGCATCCAAATGTTTACTTAACCCATAACATCATAGGCTATTTTTAGATAAAACCTCTTTGAATAAATCTACTAAAAAGGAGTATTAACTAGAGAAAAGGAAACTGTGTAGTTTGAAACCATTGTACTAAATAGAGCATTTGCTCCTATAGGAGCAAATGCTCTATTTTTCACAATGGTTTCACAAAGAGACTTCTACAGTCGTCAAAAGTCGTCAATATCAGGGAATGGGTTAGCAGAAGCATTGGCGCTGTGATACAGTTTGTATCAGGGATCATAAGCAAGTAACGTGACGAGTGTGTACTATTTATTGTTCCAGTTTTAATCTAGAGTAGTAATAAGTACTATCCCATACCATGAAGAATATTCAAATGTTAATCAATCCACTATGAATTTTCATCTGGCGAATCATTCTAAATGTGAATCAAATGTAGCCCCGGAATCATCATTGCAAATAGTGGAGACACGTAGTGCAGACTCCATAACATATGTGTGTCATAGGGTTCTACAATATTTGCAAATGCAAATATGTACACTATTATCACAAGAAGGCTTAATCCTATCACATGAATCCTCCTACAAAAATAATAGATATGTTCACGGAATAAATATTAGCTACATAAAATGACAAGTCGATGTTTCAATGGATTCCATTGTCATTTATTCAATAAATACACCTTTCTATGCATTTGCAAAAAGAGTAGACCCATACCAGACGGTTGTTACACGAGCCGTTTGATCAGAGTCTGCTATGTTTACTTACGAGATGATATAAATATGATTCTACAGTTTCTGTTGTGGCCAAATATTCCTGTGTCAATGTGCTATTATAAACTTAATCTAATTAATATTCATAATGTTATTATTTCTTATATGAATATTAATGGAGTAGATGATTAATCATTTCAAAGTTACAGGTAAATGTGTAAAAATAACATTTTTTAAAGATTTTAATCGAGACATCGTGTAGCTCGGTGTCTCATTAGAGACTATTTCGTTTTACACTGGTACGTTTTGATTCAATTATGTTGACCAAACAAAGATTTAGTGTCAAATGGTTACTAGTGTAACTGTAGCATAGCATCAATACACAAACCTCATCATCAATTTCTCTAAATTGGCTGATAAATGAGCAGAGTGCGTCATTCTCCCGGTCCACTTCATCCTTTTCAGCCAGCACATCATTGTAAAGATGGTCAGATGTTGTGGTCGGTATGAAGTTGTGCGATCCCTCTAGGCAGATGGCATGCTTCACAACAATATATCCCTGCAGCTGAAGCGCCATCTCAATGACTACAGGACAGCCGAACTTGTGGCCAACCAACACTAATGGAACAGTGTTGTTGTTATTGTGTGCAACCATTTTCTGAAATCGATTTGAGGAAAACAGTACAATTATTCAAAATATTGTTTCATAAAGAGGTAATTTTCAATGACGATTTATAACGAAGATATTCTGTGTTATAGCAATCCCTGTCGCAACACATTGTTCTTGTGAAATGAAAACTATTCATGTTCAACTATAAGGCAGGTAACCCATGGCTCCTTTTAAACAGAAAGGGTTGGTTGTTGTAGTAGTGTTGGCATAAATATTAACAGTTTAATCATACTAACCGATAACCCTTGCCTAAAAGAATAATTTGTATACAGTCTATACTATAAACAATTTGCAGACTGTTTGAATATCACTTAATTTACTCCATGAATATTCAGGTAAGATATAATGACATCATGAATAACAAGAGCTGTCCGCGGACAGCGCGCTCCATTTGTTTTAGCGCTGGATAGTGTACGTCTACGTCGGAAACAATATTAATTTTAGGGTTAACTGCTCTTGTGAAATGGTTTTCCCTTGTAAAAGTTAACATGCATACCAAAACTGAACAAAATATATTGGGAAGTTCCTGAGACATGAACAGAAAACTTAACCAACAATGAACATTCTAAGTCGAAAAAGAGGCATAACTATGGCAAAATTGATTTTAGGGTTACCTTCCCTTGTGAAAATTGTTCCCCTTCTGATAGTAAACAGGCAACCCAAATTGTAACCAAATATCGCTGATGGTTTCTGAGAAATGGACCTTAACAAAAACGTTATCCAACGCCGACGAGAGGGTCATAACAATAGCTTCACTTTTCGAAAAGGTGGGGCTGATAACTAGTTTATGTTATATAATGGCATATGAACACATGCTGTTTTGGTGCTCCCTCCCTACAACGGCCCTCTCAATAACGAGTCCCTCCTTACAACAACACATGTCACTGTTTCCGAAACAAAGAAGCTCCAGAAACAACTTTTTTGCATCCTATTTCCTTTATGCCTCCATCAAACCCTATGTTGTGACCACTCTTTATCATCGTCACTCTGTGACGATTCTAAAGAGTGGTCAAAACATAGTGTTTGATGGAGGCATAACGGGTTTAGTTCTCGAAATACACCTTATCTGGGGATCTGCAAACAAGCTAATTATGTTTGATTTTCCCTCCCTATAACAACTCCCTCTGAATAACACATACAATATTCGTATCCCAAAGGGTGTCGTTGTAGATAGGGAGCACTGTAGCTCCACTTTTCGAAAAGGTGGGGCTAATAACTAGTTTATGTTATATAATCGCATATGAACACATGTTTTTTTGGTCATGGCAGAAACTGTAGAATCAGATCAGTATCATTCCATAAGCAAACCGAAGACCGTAATCAGACAGCTCTTACAGGAGCTGTCTGATCTGGATCTACTGATTGTATAGGTGTAGAAAGACGTAATTATAGAGTAATGAGTTGATCAATTTGATTTCTTTATACGAAATGCATTTGAATGTCTTTCTTCTTCAACACCGTGTTTAATAAAACATTTGTATCTATTTAAATAAAGCTAGTTGCAAGTCATCCGTTCCTTTTGCACTTCAGTCTCTTTTCACACTTCTATTTCTTGCGCTTGTCTTTAATAGCTACTGCACATTCTACACTGACCTGTATGAAGTATCCAGCCAGACTGTTAACCGACATCATAGGTGCCTGTTCAGTGACCATTATACCATACACAGGACAGTTCACCCCGGCAATTAGGCTCTGTATAGCACTCATATCCTCTGCAATGAGAAAAATAGCTGTGAAATCCGGAAACTATAACACTGGCTTAATCATCTAATCAGGATCTGCATTGTTTGTCATTCACATTCCCGTCAAAACGTTCAAACTAAAGGGACTATCGTAAAAACAACGATTGACCATTACATTTTAATGAAGGTCTTGCTGAAGACCTGTACGATTCGAAAGTATGTTGTGGGCCATCGCTTAAAAGGTTAACACGAATCATGCATTAACCAATATATTATATGACACAAATGTTGCATTTTTAACAAATTAAAACTCTGGGAGATGTTGTATTTTCATGTATGGGGTGGATAAGTTTACCTAGACTGTGCTAACGGAATATTATCAACCAAAAACGTTATGGATATTGCAATTTACTGTAGAATAAAAGAATCACAAACGACAGTATGCAATCTGAAACCTATACCTCTGTTACATCATTTATTTTGCCTAGGAAGATAATTCCTTTGAAAATGTAGCGGACTGTGGGGTACATTGTAAATAGCAGTTGCAGACTTGTAATGGTTTGTATTTGTAGTTTTGCCATCGTATATGTGTCAAGTTCCATGATAAAATATCAGAATCTGTTGTGCCCCCCCCCCCTCGTCTACGAATCAACACGATAGAGAAACAAACTTATTATATTTGGAATCACTGTTTTGTTACAAAGGTTAGCATTACGAATTCATCAACATTGATGAAGAAATTCGATGGCAAAAAGACAATTGCAAAACATCACAAGTTTGCAACTTTTACTATTCCCATCACTGTCATTCACACACGAATATATGATCTGCAAATTATTAAATCACAATTAAAACTACACCATCGTGTAGCCAATACATTATTGCGCATTTTGATACCAAATTTGTCTATGGTTTGTATAACAAACCTCCCTCAAACCAAATGTACCGTTTCTTTATCGTGTTAGCATATTTATATATCGATGCTAAGGAATGAAGATCTGTAATCAGTCTAACAGTCTCGTGCTTAACCATTTACTCCATAATTGCGCCTTTTTATTGTGCAAACAGAGTCGACTCTGACCAGGCTGTTCCTGTTGGAACCGTCTGATCAGGGTATGCTCTGTTTGCTTATAATATATGTAGATATGATTTTACAGTTTCTTCAATTGAAATTCATCCGATAGATATGTATGATGTCATTATTTATTAACTGAATATTCAGAGAGTAAAGGGTTAATTCAATAAGGTATAATAATACAATTCAGTTGACCACCGGGTAAGCTTAGTTTGTAAAGAATTCGCCGTTAGTGCAAAAAGTGACGGGATCGATCCTAGTACTTGTACCAGTAGCTCACTTACTTATGTTTGGCAATGTCAGGACAGCGCTGTGATTTTCCAACCCGGTGTCAGGATAATGTGACTAGTGTCGTATCATGCCATGTGTCTACTGTTTTCTAGTATGGTGTATGACAACTGTAGTCGGAGGTATAGAGACGTGTTAAATGTAAGAAACGTTACCACTATGTAAACTGTCCTCTTATACATGTATATACAGATGAGTAAACAAATTGGCCCACAGCTTAAATTTATAAAACAACTTGAATAACTATTGTGTCTAATCAGAACGTTCACCATCTAACTTTACTTAATGTTGAAGCGTATATCATCTAAACATTTTGAATCACCTTTGTCGAAGACGACATACACATGGATACCGTCTCCATGCACGTCGTTTAAACTGACGATCGTTTGACCTTGTGACAAAGAAATCTCATTCATTGGGTGTGAATTGTTCTTGTTATCACTCGAAATTAAAACCTCTTCAACAGTTGGTTCCGGCTTCTCATTTGACGATAGCTTTTTTATTTCACCGATCGTGAGATCTCTCATCTGAAAGAAAATGTAACAGTGCGTGATGACGGCTACTTCTACTAGCATGGCTTTCAAAGAAACAATATTATCAGTATAGGGAATCCAAAGGTGCTGATCGTGAATCAGAAAAAACTCGAAATGTTATGGCAAGCGTTGATGGTGTTACCTGCAATGACTAAGATGTGTTCGACAACCACTATTTAAAGACAGTAATACAGTTAACCCTTTACTCCATAAATATGATTTAACGCATTTGCAACAGAAAAGACAGATTAGACGGACTCCGTTGGAAACATTTGATTATGCTCTGTTCTGTTTGCTTATGGATTTATATAGATAAAGTTTTACAGCTTCTGGCATGACCAAAACGTCCTATAATCATGTTACATCATGAACAATTATCTAATTTATATAAATCAGTCGTAACAATGCTCTTGTGCCCGATAAAAAACATGAAACCCGTCGTACGAGTGCTAGAGATTGTTCAATATAATAATATTGTTCACTCACTAATCACGAGTTAAAATCATTTCAAACAGAACATGTACATGGTATAGCACAAACCTGAAGAATAAACCCATTAAGCCAATACTATGGAAAGCGCGATCTGGTTTGAAGCAATCAACTTGATTCGAGAACAGACGCTGTGTAACCCGATGTCTTATCAGGATCTAAATATTTACAATATGTTGATAATTTGCATGTCATAAACATATGTCTACTCAACCTCCGACCTGTTAATTTGTTCATTGACAGCAATATAATCTGAGTTAGTGTTTACCTGGTCAGTCGTTAGTTGTTTACTAAAGTTTTTCTCCATTGTCTGCCTAACTTCAACAGCCATTAGTGAGTCTAGACCAAGTTCCACTAGTCTTGTTTGTGGCTTTAGGGAAGATGTCTGTGTCACACCTTAACAAACATAAGCAAATTGAATGTATGCATCAATGAATAATTCATTAATAGACTTAAGACCTACGTACATAGATATAGTATGTACTTCATAACCATTCATGACTTTAAATTGTGTATTTAACACGCACATTTCTCAAATAGGTTTACATACAAATAACTATATAGATATAGGTATATTGCATTTTATTTTATACAATATATCTGATTCTGAAAATGTTTTGTGCATTGCCGATTTATTCAAAACAGATATTCATCAGCCCATTCCCTCTATTTATTACGATGGTTTCAAAATTGCATAAGTATAAACATTCACCTTTTCTAGATTTATTGAAAGAGGTTGGGTCTAAATATAGCTAATGAGGTAATAGGTTATGCAAACACATGTAACACAATGCTCCAATTTACAACACATTTCAGATAATACAAATTCCAGCACAGGGGTCATGTGTCTTAAAATATAATATGTCATTAGCATATTTGAATATTTTACAATATAATATGTCATTTACATATTTTAAACCGCAGTGCAATATAAATAAACATTGCACATTTTACAGGTTGGTATTAAAATAAATATTAACTTACCAATAATGTTGCAAACGGTCTTGAAAATGTCTCTGTTTTGATCATCTTGCGAATTCCCAGAACCCAATGCACCTGCCACAAAAGTCTCCGGAACGAAACTGGTTACCACCGGTTTTGAGCTCAGCATAAACTTCTCCAATGTATTTATGCAGCTTGCCATCTTCTGTGGCATTGTTCCTCCCACGGCCACATCTCCATCGCCAAACCTCTCTGTGGCCACGCCAACATCACCGATAGCGCCCCACTGTATGGCCATACCTGATAGAATATAGTAATACATAAGAAAGACCACAAACCACGGTATTACACGTCAATTTGAATATCTTAAAAATTTGAATCGTGAAATCGTCGATATACAAATCTGAAGCGAACTTTTGCCTCATAAATGTTAATTTAAAAAAAACAATGGCTTCATGAATATCATTTACAGTGCTCCCTCCCTACAACGGCCCTCTCAATAACGATTCCCTCCTTACAACAACGTATGTCACTGTTTCCGAAACAACAAGGCTCCAGAAACAACCTTTTTTCCATCGTATTTTCTTTATGCCTCCATCAAACCCTATGTTTTGACCACTCTTTAGAATCGTCACGCAAATTTCTCAAATAGGTTTACATACAAATAACTATATAGATTCTAAAGAGTGGTCACAGCATAGGGTTTGATGGAGGCATAACGGTTTTAGTTCTCGAAATACACTTTATCTGGGGATCTGCAAACAAGCTAATTATGTTTGATTGTCCCTCCCTATCACAGCTCCCTCTAAACAACACATAAAATATTCGTATCCAAGAGGGTGTCGTTGTAGAGAGGGAGCACTGTAGCATATGTGTGATAATTGCAAATGAACACAATTGATATTGTGGCCAAGAAATCTGATTCACTTGGTTTGGCCATGGAGGAAACTGTATAATCAGGCGTATATTATTTCAGAAGCAAACAACATACTTCTTTAAACTGTTCCTATGTCTATTCTGTTTGCAAATGCTTCGAAACCCGCCTCTATAGTTACATTATGGTGAAATAATGGCACTAGCCCCGTCACACCTAAAAGTTCAGTTTGTAACTTCGAATACATAAAGTATTATATTGTATTTCCATGTACGTGGTAGAAATATATTTGCCTTTTGGGTCCTATAAAACAAATCTTATTCAACTTGTTTTATACCGTTTTACTTATTTTTTTTTGTTTTAACCCTTCGCTTGCTATTCACGTCAATATACCTACCTGTAAATAGCGAAGACCCAGATGAGACCGCTTCTGCAGGAGCTGTCTCATCAGGGTCTGCACTATTTACAATTTGATTGTGCAACCAGTGCACTCCACAGCAGTGATTGCACAGCGAACTACTTGTACATGGTGAAGATATATGTAATTATACAACAGGACATGGGTAAAGAAGGTGAAATGTATTTTAAAATTCTGCAAGAGAAGGGTTAATATGCAGTAATAGTTGAGATGTACTGACATCATAATTTAGAAAACTAATTATATTGCGCTCGGTCGGAAATATATTTAAAAGGTATACATATATAAAGTCATACCATGCAAACCATCTTGTTGCCTTTGTTTGCAGATTTGTTCCATTGCAGAATTGGCAAAACCATAGTTTGTCTGACCAATATTACCTAAACCGCTGCTAACAGAAGAAAACACGACAAACCAATCGAGTGAGGATGAGCAGAGTGCTCGGGTCACTTTGTCAAGATTTCGCGTGCCTGACAGTTTGGGTCCGCACACTTGTCTGAAGGCCTCCTGTGTCTGAGCCTCGAACAGACCATCTCTCAGCACCTGTGTGGCAAACAGTATCTACTTTAATCCTTTCAGCGCCAGCATTGTCGTCTATTATTAAATATTTTCGTCTTCTTTATATATAGATAACGAGAGTGACAAATAGTTTAGATTTTGATGGGCAGCCGAGTTACTAGGCGTCTCAACTGGATCCAAATTGTTTGTAAATGATACTACATACCCAACCTCAAGGCACTGAATGGGTTAACTACATGTAAATGTGTTAACTTTTTCTATGCAAATAACGCATCTGTGACATGCACAACCAATTGGATTCTGATGAGACGCTTAGTAACTCGGCGACTAATTAGGTTCAAAACTGTTTGATGATTTAAATAATAAATGAAAGGTCAAACATGGAATATGAAGCAGATAACAATTGTTCAGGACGGCAAACCTTGACAGGTGAAAGAGTTAACCCTTTGAATACGGGAAAGGAGATTTGCAAACGTGTAGACATGGATCAAAATGTTCCTAGATGAACCTTCTGATCAGGGTCTACACTGTTTTTCATTCAAATTCCTGTCACAAAGTTTACCCTTTCATGCTGAGTGAACCCTACCTTTAAACAATTTGGACTATTTCATGTTGAAAACGGTATTTCATAAGTGTATTTCTGGTATTCGTATTTAAAGAAACATTTGCTCTTCGCTGCCTTTATGTATAACCTAATTATATGGTTCATTACTGAAACCATTTGTGTTACAATGTAATCAAGACATGTTACAAGCCTAGACTGTATGCATCAGGTCTCTGTAATATGGGTTTAGATGATTTTCCAAAAAAAAAAAATATTTATTACGGTAGGGTTGATTTGACATTAATGACCTGCTTTACAACCGTACAGCTTTCGATATTACCATTGCCAGATTAAACACTCCACCAAGACGACCAAGCTTCTCAGCCGTTGCAACAAGATCCCGAGTTCCCTCCATTGTTGTTACATCTTTATTTGAAACCACAATAGTTGAACCCTTACTTTTCCATAGGCGAATTTTGCGTGCTTGGTATCCAGTTTTTATTCCTGCAAAACAATGAAAGAGTTATCTGCTACGGGAAAAATGCTACCAGTAATTATCAGCAATTTGTTCATTTGGGTTTACTTTGGCATATTAGCAATTACAAGTTTATATTACAACAGTAATAGTCTTAGAGATAAGTAACCAAGACAATATTGTTTCATAAACATATAACCATAGAGTTCCAGTATTCATCAATGGGAATGTCAAAAGTATCATTTAAAAAGATAAAATACCTTCATCGACATATATTAGCATTTCATATCAGCACTCTTAAGTGAACATTCGTTGTCTCACTATTGTTGCACGGATGTCTTACAACGTTTTAGAAATCTAAAGATATTTTTACCAACTATCGGTGTTTAACGGTCTTTAGCAAGCACGATAATAGTACCGTCGTATGTTTACTAACGATATGTTTGATGATTTGTTAATTCATCACGAACCACGACTAATTGTGTCATAACTGCGACTATTTGTATGATTACCACCAACCAATTTAAAAGTTCTAGCAGTAAGTTATCATGAGCTACCTGATCGAGAGGACAGCACAATGTTTGTAGCTCCACGTTCTATCAACCATTCTGCAAGTTCCAAACCAAATCCCCCAAGTCCTCCGACGATGATGTAACTCTTGTCTGGGTCAAATATGACCTTATGGGCAACCTTCATTTCTGCTGGACTGACGTTCGACTCATCAGATATCTGGCACATGGACATAGAAACACTACAATAATCATTTTATCAAACAAGTTTACTACAACTATACAGCACGAGTCGTGGTAAGTGTCATAGTTTGGGAAAATACGTGATACAAATGTTATACACAAATGACATATATTTAATTCTAGAACTAGAATTACAGTAACTACATTTCGTGCTTTCAAAATATGTATTCACCTTGTATAGAGAGTTACCTCCCTGTCGCGAGTAAACTCCTTTCACGGTCAGCGCGAGTTTCGTTTTTATTTCGTTAACTGATTATGCAAACGTTACATTTTTCAAAGTTCAAAGAGTGCGGATCATGCAACCGAGTGCCTGTAGCGGTCGGAACTCTGATGATTATGTAATACCGTTTGTTACTTACTGAATTTTCTTATGTGATAGGTAACAACAACAAAGCAGGACCACATTCCTCTCGAACATGTTGCATATGTGTGGGTTGTTGGAATCACTCTGCTGTTGATCATGTTATGTGCCACCTTGTACTGTTGGGATTATGACCTTTGTACTCAATGACATATATAAAACCGATATGTAGCAATGTTGTATTTGATATTTATTTATGTACAAACCTAGAAAAAATGTGATGTGATGAGCGCTGCTTGTGATTGACTCCTGAGAATACAATCAGGCAGATACTCAGTTAACGAAATTAAAAGCAAATGGGTGCTCACCGCAACAGAGAGGTATAGAACAGGGAAAACGTTTAATACCTGTATGGCTACTCGGTGAATCGACATGTCGAGCATGTGTACGTCCTGGATCTCGTCATAATTCAATATGCTCACGTCAAAAGGCTTTACAACATTTTCTACAAGACCTTTCTGAAACAATGCTGATAACCTCTCCTCCGTATCAATATCGACATTGGCCATATTAATTGGGCAATAGGAACACTTTCTTTGTAACATATATTCATCTGGAAATATAGAAATGTAAGATATCGCCAACGGTAATCCATTCGGGACATATTTTTGTCATTGTGGTTTAACCCTTTGGTGCCATGAAGACAGTTCGGTTATAAATTCAAACAATGTTAATCAAGATGGGACACCGAGTGACTAGGCGTCTCGTCAGGATCGAGGCTGTTTAATACTCTGCTCATAGTTGTATTCAGAAATTGAGGAAATGACATCTCTAAAAGTTGAAGCGGATGAACATGTGTCCAGCAGACGGCAATGCTGATGCTGAATGTATTACTTGGCTAATCATTTTCACATAACAATGTAAGAGGACAACAACGATCGTCCATTCGGGACATACCTTTGTATGTGTGCATATAAACATCTATTCACGAATTTGCAAACAGAGAAGATCCAAGACAGACTGCTCCTATAGGAGTCGTCTGATCAGGGTTTGCTCTGTTTGCTAATGGGATTTGATATATCTGTTTCTTTAGTATCTAAAATGTCTACAATTTTACATCTTCCATATTTCATTATAACTATTTTTTCCATGGATATTCGGTAGGTATCGCAGATTGGACTAATTATAGAACAGAGAAAGGATTAAAAGACTAATTATAGTAAACAAAAAATAAATGAACAATGTATATGCTGACTACTTCAACGAGTATGGTATTATTTCAATAACCAATACTACATTGCTTTCTTCGAAAGAATAGATCCAGGAATACAAATGCATTAACATCATTCCGACAGATTTTACATCATCATCCCAATATATTGTTGAGATTTTCATTTTCTGTTTTTATGTTCCGATGAAAGTAATTGAACCAAATACAGTACCTGGTCGTGTTTGGCAAACATATCAATAATTCATATGTGTATAGCACGGCCTTTGAACTCCATACCGTTTTGAGTTTTGTTTTAAAAGATGATTGAAACGTTTTTCCTGTAAACTGCGCATTACTTACATCTGTTCATTTGATTATTAGAGCCATCGGCCATCTGCAGAAGGCAGCCCCCAGTTTTAAGACAGTGGACTGCATCTACAAAGCTGTCGTTTCCAACACCATCGAAGATCACATCAACTCCTTCAATAAATAGTTTCAAAAGTATGGAATATATTTCAATATTATCGTAGTTACTTGTACCACAATTATATATTTTTTAAATAGTTGTGCCGAGCTACGAACACTAGGCCAAAACCTCAAAACCCAGATATAGCAATCAAATATATTAAATTGATTCTGCATTGTTTTCCAACTTTTTGACAATATTAAGACTTATTTCATTATTATTTAGCATGTTTTAGAATTTCTAAAGCAGTGCTTATATTTATTAAGGTAGTACTTTGTCAAAATATATTAAGAATATACATAATAAATTCTGAAAGGGGGTGATCCCCGAGAGCAAAAATTGCAACACAAAAAGTGAAAATTGCAGACTCAGTTTTATTGAGTCTGTTCATGAACAGTAATTGAAAGTGCAACACTGTTCACGCCCCCTAGCACCGGCTTAAGCGGTATTCAATTTTCAGAACAAGAAGTACTGAAATTCATGATCTCGAAGGATCAGAAGGTATAACAACACTGAGAATGAAGTACGGGGCGACATGTAATAATTCGGACAATATATATGTCACCATCTATGATCCGAAATATAAAACAAGGTAAAACTTTTCCAACATTCAGATACATGTATGCCCACAAATAAATGGTTTACCAATTAATATGAACCAATACAATTGTAGGATTCAAATTTAAAAAAAACCACAAACAAACACAAGTAATTCATCTGAAATTATTTCTCGCGTGCTACGAAATGGCAATTCATAAAACGGACCATACTGTAGTTATGGTAATAAAATCACCTTTCCCGTTTGTTTGTTGCAAGATGTCTGCAAAGAAATACCCATCTTCAGCCAGCAGAACGCGTTTGTCTTTAAGACTCTGGCCATGGTGCTCTAGAAGTAACTGCTTTGTTTCCTCCGTCCGCACGGCAACAAATACCTTCGCTCCTGCGTGCACTGCAAGTGTTATTGCCGCTTGACTTTGTGGGTTTGATCCACAAATTAGGATGTCCTGTTTTACAGAAACGAAACCACTTGCATTCTTTTTAAGATACCTTAATGTGTAATGCATACTATCGTGTAGTATGCGTTTCAATCGTGGTGGTTTCAATTCAATTGTATTGAAACACATGTCAACCAGTGAGAGACTACATTGTAATTACATGATAGGTGGATAATTAATATCCATCCAAGGATATGAAAATAAACATTTTTCATCGTATTCTCTTCTACACAATACACTGATAATAATAATTTTAACCATTCTTCATTGTTGGTTTATATCATTTGTCGCTTACAAAAATGCTGCCCATGCCAATGTTGGACAGCGATTTCGTCCTTTTTTTGTACAGAGAGATATTAATGGTTTGAAAACGATTTTAAACACGTATGCTTGAAAACAGGCATATGGTAGAATTTAGTGAATCCAATTTATCCGACTACCGGAGATATAAATACCTGAGATTTATGTAACTCTGTACATATATGCAGTACATAGTATGCTATGCAATACGCCAGAGGAACAGAACAAGCTTGTGCCAAACTCCAGTCACTCGGAACGTCCCAAATGTGGTGCTTCTCTGAATGTACTTCAGTAGAAAAACCCTGTATCACAATATTGATAGAATTGTTATAATATAATTAAGAACTAGAGGTTTTTGTCACAAAAACTGATGTCTCCCCTCTAATAAAAACAATATGTAAAGGGAAATCACTAAAAATGTTATGGACTTGATGATTGATACTTCCCCTCATTATGCGCTTTCCACACCACATTTTTCAAGAAGAAAATGATAACAGCTAATGACTTCAAAAATATTGATACCAGAGTTATGGCCCTTGTGCATGACGTTTAATTTCATCATGCTCTTTCCATAAATGAAATGTCATTCCAATAGCATCAGTCGAACATGAGTTATTGATCGGACAAAAAATGTAACAAAGGGCAATAACTCCAAAAGTATTGAAGCCAGAGTTATGGCCTTTGTTCATGACACTTTCTCTCATCATGCTCTTTCCATGTATAAAGGTTCAATACAATAGCAAAAGCCATGTAGGAGTTATCGTCCGGACAAGAAAGCGTTAAACAAATGTACAAGGGGCAATAACTCTCAATTTATTGAAGCCAGAGTTAAGGACCTTATGCATGACACTTTCTCTTATCATGAGCACTCCATGTATGAAGTTTCATTCCAATGGCATGTGTCATATAGGAGTTGTCATCCTGACAAAAAAATTGTGGTATTTTTTACAAAGGGCAATAACTCCAATATTAGTGAAGCCAGAGTTATGGACCTTGAGCATGACACTTTTTCTTATCATGATCTTTCCATGTATGAAGTTCCAATCCAATGTCATGAGCCATATAGGAGTTATCGCCTGGACAAAAAAATGTTGAAAAAATTACAAGGGCAATAACTCCATTATTAATGAAGCCAGAGTTATGGACCTTGTGTATGAAACTTTCTCTCGTCATGATCTCTCCATATATGAAGTTTCAATCCAATGGCATGAGCCATACAGGAGTTATCGTCCGGACAAAAAAGTGTGCATTTTTTACAAGGGGCAATAACTCCTATATTAGTGAAGTCAAAGTTATGGACCTTGTGCATGACACTTCCTCTCATTATGCTCTTTATATATATGAAGTTTCAATCAACTGGCATCAGGCATATTGAAGTTATCGTCCGGACAAAAAAGTGTGATTTTTTACAGGGGGCAATAACTCCTACATTAAAGTAGCCAGAGTTATGGACCTTGTGCATGACACATCCTCTCATTGTGCTTTTTCCATATATTAAGTTTCAATCAATTGGCATCAGGCATATTGAAGTTATCGTCCTGACAAAAAGTGTGACGTACAGACGGACAGACAGACAGACAGACAGACAACTCTCACGAAAACAATATGTCTCCCCCATATAAATATGGGGGGAGACATAATTACAATAATACAACTGCGAACTTCAAATGATGAAATGGTAAAACATACTATTTGATCTAAGTGGGGTGAATCGTTAATTACCCCAGCTAAGGAATCATGACATAAGGCTATGTACAAGGTAAAGAAATAAATACTTTTCTGTGCGTTTTCTTAACTTGTGAAATTAAAAGATAATTGCAATACGTACCTGCAGATGATGCAAATGTATTCACAGAGTAATAAATACAGGTCCAGTTTTAATGAAAATGGACTTTCAATAGGTAACTGCATACAACTCAATATATGTTCTGTGTTCATGGAATAAATATGTAATTGCAATAGCTATTTACAGTAAAACCTCTCTATTACGACCACTTAATTGTGTTCATTAGTTGGTATTTTGGGCAGGTGATTGCTTAAAGCAAGGTGAATGTAAAACAGAACGCTCCTTTGAACGCACCTTGCTTTAAGCATCCACCTGCCTTTAACACAAAATACTAGATGTAATTTAGTGGTCGTTATAGAGGTTTTATTGCATACACATTCTGTTGAACTATACGGTGCGTTGTATTGTCATAATTTACACAATACGTAGGTAATTACATTACATAAGTAACAATGACGCAGAGTTATATATGCAATATCGGAATGTGTAATGTATTGTGATTTCATCGTTTGTACAACAAATGGGTAATAGTTGCAATGGCTAATTACTAATAACGCAGTGTTATATAGACACAGTTAGACAACACTTTATGTTGTATTTTCGTCGTTTATACAATAGATAGGTAACCACTACAGCAATTTGTAATTGACAGTTGCTATAAACATTGTCTTATGTTTAATGCAATAAAATAAATTGATTGATTGCAAGGACTAGTTTCTTATCTTCAAAACTTTGCGATTCTTAAAAAGTAGAATACAACATAATTTTAAACCTGTTCTCAAACACAAAATATAACATCAAATAGTTCGTTTTATGACATTTATTACAATTTAGTAAATTTATATGTATTTGTGTTTCGATTAAAAACAGCTTCCTCAATGTAAAACTGTACTTACGAGTATTATTATATTGCTGACTATCTGCATGGGATTAAACATTCTAAAAATGTGATGATAATGATGCTAGGTCCAATTTAAAGTTCTATGTAAGGTCAAATGCATACGACGAAATACAACCAATGTATTATTTTTAATTTACATGCTTCGTTTTATCTGGACTACAGAAAATATATTACTGCTTTATATACAGCTATTCTTGAAAACAACATATTTCATTTAAATTGCATTACTAATAAACGAATTTCGCTCTCAAATACAGAATACAGCGTTCCGCATTACTCAATAAACCATTTACAAAGTCTCTCAGTTACTTATGTTACCCATCATACTTGTGTTTCTTCAAATGTCAAATGTGTATAACGACTATTCTCCTGATTTCAACGTGGCGCTTGCTTAAACGGCAATATAATGTGTTTCTTTTCATTCAAGCTTCGGGGGAACTATTGCCTAGTAGATCGAAGTTGGGTTGCAATAACAGGGGAAACATTGGCTAATACTGGCCTTACCTGCTAGACTATTTTAAACTCTTTGAACAAATCTACTGAAAAGAAGCATTTACTAGAGAAAAGGAAAACTTTAGAAGTTTCGAAAACATTAGGATAAATCGAGCATTTGCTCCTATGGAGCAAAATCTCTATTTACCAGAAATGTTACAAACTATGACTTTACAGGGGCGTCAAAATACGTCAGTAGGGTGGAATGCGTTAACTTAAACAAACAATGTACAATTATGTTTCAGAGGAAGGGGTGTCGTGGACATGATGATAATGTGAATTGATGGAATGCATAAAAATATTCTAATCTTAAATTTGTTATTGGTTTTTGTTTTCTGGATCGTATAAGTAACACACTAACATATTGCGAAAGTAATATACATGGTAAAACATTTTCTGCAGGACTTGCAGCGACTATCAATCTCAATACGATAGTATTAAATCAGGTAACTACTTATTGTTTACGTACGTTGAATGAAGTTACTCCTAATACCCGTCTTCCATTTATATCGTATCCACTGAACTGGGTACCAATATGTACGGCTCTGTCGACATCCTGATCATTCTGGATAATGTTGTTATGAGTATTGTTTAGAATCGCCACCTCTTTGTCGCCAATGAAGCAGAACTTTGGGTAACAAACACTTTTGTCCACGTTCTCCTGAGCGCCAGGTTTGCTTACGGATGTAGTCCAAACTGGTCGGGTTGGGTGATCAAGTAATTCCACACATGCCCTGGTAGTGGTGTGTACTTTCTGGTCTGAATTTATATAGAAACACATACACAAAATACTTTTTATCTGATAACTGCGTTCCGCATGAAATATTCATCGACGTGTACATAACCCAGTATTCATTGTAGTTCAGACATGACAACTGGGCCCATGCTTATAAAACTTTTAGTTGAGTCTGAGTTCGTTTAAGTTTTTGATTGGTCAGCAGATTTGAGCCTTTGGCCAATCAGAAGCTTGAGAACGAACTCAGACTCATCTAAAAAGCTTTATAAGCATGTATCCTGATTGAAAACAGCTCGAAGATGATATTTCGCAAAGTGCTGGACGAATGTTGTGAAAACACACGGATGGGTATTACTAATCATGTTATTTATATGATACAGTTGGGGATAGGCAGATGTAAGATATAACAATTACCTTTAGTTAGTAGTTTATTGTTCATGCCTGTAATGTCGACAGAATGATTATTCTAAAAGTAAACAACAAGCAAGTATTGTCAAGCTGTCAATCGTTCCCTAGCGGAGACTTCTATTAGCGTTTCTATACTCCGGACAAATTTCTTGACAATATATCAATACAATTGCGGTCAATGTCAGGGTCAGTAGAGAAACAAATGTAGTATGTGATACACTGTATGCATCCACATAAAAAGTTCCGAAACCCTAACCAAAATGGTTGAGTGCAAACCTATATTCCCCTTACGGTGACCGGTGAGGGACTAATTACTACATGTCAAACTACTCTTGATAAGATTAAGACGTCAAATGAAGTCTCCGTATGACTACATAATTATATTGCGTATAATATTGTACTGTATCTACACAAGAACCGTTATAATTGTAGAAACAGATGCTTAACCTGAAGAATCATGTTGACCTATATCTTTTGTGAATAATGCCAGTCTTGATTTATCAATTGGTAACTTACGTTTTTTGCGGTTATCTAATCGGGACATAGAAAGTAAATATATATTTGATTTTGAAATAGTCTTCAATATTAGTGCTACACACATGCTCCGAGAACATACTTTCATTGATCGGAAGATTTGGAAGACTTCCATAACTACTACCAGCCCTTATAAAATGTTTGAAATATTGTATTTACCATGACTGACAGACATATGCCTATACGAGCCCCATTGTCCATGTCGATATACGTTCATCACCAGGTCCTTCTGGATAATATCCTGGAAGAGTTGGCTATCCTTCAAAATTCCCATGGTCAAATCGCTGCTCTCTTCAAGAAATATACTCCTAGTGTATATAACATTGAGACAATTAGTAACTAAAATATTTACACTATAATTTTGCCATTGTTTGTATAATTATTTGTGAAACACGTGCAGTTTTGAATTCTCGTAAATGATTATAATACGTTGAATTATGTACCATTTATTAGTTGGTCATACATAAGTGTGTATGTGTTCAGTATGTATTGGTCAAGGTTTCAAATCCCGGCTGGACCAGCTCGAAATTTCAGAGACGCTTTTCAGTGTCTCCCACCCACACGAGGTTGCCTACTCTCCATCCAGGGTTTAAAACGGGTACCTGTAAGAGTCACTAGCTAGTACTGCGGCTGCGTAATCACACAATATGTAGGCAATACTGTAAGCGAATGGCTCAATGACCAGGGAAGTAAAAGTACAGTTGGCTGAGCGTTTATTAAAGTAGGTACTTTATTTTTATAGTAAAACCTTTTTAACAACCACATAATGTATCAAAATGCGAGGTATTATAAGCAGGTGATTGCTTAATGCATTACTAAAACAATTTATAAGGCTCCTGTGAGGGTTTGACATTGATCTTTTGACCTGCCTTAAGCTACATCCGGTCAAGAATTAGATGTTTTTGAGCCGTCATTATAGAGATATTTCATGCCGTATTCATACTCAGATAATCATGCAAATATGAAATACTGAATAACTTATTGTCACTAGGCTTATATCAATGTCTTGAAGCAGGAAATTATTAATACCAAGTCATACATTTCAGTTACTACTGACGAAAAGACCATCGTTTTAGACCATGTTAAAACGTGTGAACAACTTGGAACCGATATTAAAATTACACAACATAAACTTCCTACAATGTATTGGTTACCAAAACTAATTAAAAAACATATAAAGCGCGTTTCATTGCAAATTCTAGTTCATGTACAACTACTAAATTGTCTATACTTTTGACTTCTTGTTTAACGAAGGTTAAGGAACATGTAAAAGTCTACTGTGATAAGACTTATGAGCATTCTGGAATAAATCTCTTCTGGTCTATTAAGAACTCTTCAGAAGTCTTAAACAAACTTAAGAACAAAAAATATCTTGCATCAACTGTAAGCACGTAAGATTTTTCTACTCTGTACAAAACTCTTCCTCATACTTTAATTAAGGATAAGCTTACTAACTAAATCCAGAAAGTATTTGCCCGAGAAAAAACATCATTCTTGGCATATAATGCTGAAAAAGCTTCCTTTACTGATGAGCAAATAAAATATTACACCAATTGGACTTGCTGAGAAGTTTGCGAATCACTAATCTTTCTTTTGGATAACATATTTGTACGTTATGGGAATGCTATATACCGTCAGGTAATTGGTATTCCTATGGGTACGAATTGTGCACCACTTGTCGCAGATTTGTTTTTGTACTGCTATGAGAGAGATTTCATGTTGCGTTTGAATCCTCAATCACAAGAAGATGTTTTAAAAGCCTTCAATGAAACTTGTCGATATTTGGATGATATTTTTAACTTAGATAACCCTTTCTTTGATGCTCCGATTCCAACAATTTATCCTAAAGAACTCAAATTGAATAAAACTAACCCGTCCGACAATTATGCAGCGTTTCTTGATCTAGACCTTAAAATTAATAATGGAATGATTTCTTCTAAAATATATGACAAAAGAGATGATTTTGATTTTAATATTGTAAATTTTCCTCATCTTGACGGGGATGTTCCCCGTGCTCCATCTTACGGGGTTTATATATCTCAACGTATTCGTTTTGCTAGAGCTTGTTCATCTATTGACGATTTTAACAGCCGAAATCTCATTTTAACTGAAAAACTGCTTAAGCAAGGATATAGATACCATAAACTAAAAAAAACTGTCTCTAAATTTTACTCTCGCTTATTGGCAAGTACCAATGTAATATCAAGGCGCTTCTGCGACACGGTATTTCACATCCTGAATTTTATGGTGATGTGATTTACAAACTTCGTAAAATTATTGGACCTACCCATTTTCTCACTTTGTTCATCAAATATGTTAAAACATTCATTAAAAAGGGATAGGATCCTGTAGTACCACAACATACTGCATGTTTGGTTGTGAACCCTTTTACAGTTGGCAATCACGCTGGCCTCTTTGCATGTTCGCCGACAAGAAAGGTTTAGTACTCTATGAAGGCGACCTCTTAAATCCAGAAATGGAAGGAGAACGTCGGATATCTGTAATATTTCGTTTTTGTCGTACCCTTTATTACTTTTCTACAGTTACTCTGTTTGCAGCTCAATCATTGAGTACACTAGCGATAGGTGGATACAGTTTGTTCACTTAAATATTTTCGTTATACATGCACTTTACCACTGTTTTTGCCGTTGCGGTTGTTGTAGATTAGTCGGAGAGGGGATACGTTTATTTACACTGTTTGTCTTTTAGGGTGGGGATGGAATAAGTGTGAGGTTGGGCGCCCATAAACCGGTTTAACCCCCAGTGACTTTTGTCACTGACCGTTCAAAGGCGGTACTTCCATCTTCCCCCTATTGTATGTGTGTTTTGTCTTTGTGCGTCTCTTGTTGTTTTTATAGTTATGTACATTTGCTGTTTCCTTGTGTTGCTGTTCGGGCGACTGTTTGTTCTGTATGTGGTGTTTCCTGCATGACTCATTTTGTACTTTTATAATGACAAAACAAATAATAGTTCTTTTTACGTTATTCCACTGAACTTAAGGCATTCGGGAATAAAATAGTTACCCTCATTTGGGCCGACTTTCTAAAGGTGTAATTATGACGCAATCTATATACATTTCATATGAACAGGGTTTCCTGCAGGAATTCCATTGCAACTGTTACATTTGGACATGAACTATGAAACACTGTGTACAATCTGACCAGCTGTGACCAGGTGTATTTTGCGGCGCCCTATGCCCGTCCTTTTATAATGTCGGCGTAGTAATGATTGATGCCTACTACGGGCAATAATTAGATTGTTTGAGCCGTCATTATAGAGATATTTTATGCCGTATTCATACGCAGATAATCATGCAAATATGAAATACTGAATTACTTATTGTAACTAGGCTTATAATGACATAACAAATAATAGTTCTCTTTACGTTATTCCACTGAAATACAGGCATTCGGGAATAAAATAGTTACCCTCATTTGGGCCGACTTTCTAAAGGTGTAATTATGACGCAATCTATATACATTTCATTTGAACAGGGTTTCCTGCAGGAATTCCATTGCAACTGTTACATTTGGACATGTACTGCGAAACACTGTACAATCTGACCAGCTGTGACCAGGTGTATTTTGCGGCGCCCTTTGTCCGTCCTTTTATAATGTCGGCGTAGTAATGATTGATGCCTACTACGTCACTTAACTGGTAAGACGTCACTTGATTTACAGTTTCAGTTTTACGGTTCCGTGCGTTTTGTATACCGTGGTGTTTCCTGTATGACTGTATGACTCATACATATACATGTACTTATTTAAATAGTTTTTCATGCATCTTTACTCGTGATGTGGAGTTGTCTTGATGGCGACTTTTACCTTGATAAGCCCGATATTGGGTTCTCACATATCTGGTTGAAATCCTAATGGCCTTTTTGGACTACCGACCATTCCAAGGTAGTAGCCATGCTTACACCCCTTTGTCTACCATAATTCTACATGATAAACGTTGTATGTTTTATGCGTTTCGTCAAGTCTTGTCTGATTGCGTTGCTATTTCCTGTTTTGTGTTTGTTTATTTTTGCTCTCTTGCGTGTGATGCTCCCTGTAGGATTGTTTCCCATTCTTATGTACAAAATCAGTTGTCAAGTTTCGAAATTGCAGAATCTGAGCACTGTTGCAGCTGTATTAAAGAGGAGGTCCCTACAATGATCGCATATTTTCAATAATATCATAAAACTTGGTATTTGTTATGCTCTTTCATAATTATGAAGGTTCCCAATTTGAACTTATATCGAAAAATGCCCATGTGATACAAATAAACCGATTTCATCAATAACTGATAATGTTTGTTCTACAACACAATATTATCGGCCTTTTCCGTAAATTCTTCCGCGTTTTGCCGATGGTCACCCGATCCCTCCATTGTTTACGTAATAGCTTTCTCGGAAGTGGTCGGAGAATCGCGAATAGGGCGAACAGTTACGAAACTAAAACTCAACCCGAATAAAACTGAAACATCGGGGAGTAAAACCGGGACCGGCGATATCAAACACATGGATGTTTTGTCATTATAAACGGTAATTGGATGGGGCTTTTTGTGATATACTACTTTTCAGCATATAAACAAATGAGTTCTGTATATTTTAAGTGTTTATGAAACGCGTCAAATGTAGAGACATCCCCTTTAAGTTTAATGATGGCGTCTACAAATGCAATATATGGTTTATTCAATGTTTTGTAGAATTTACAAACCTGATTACATTGTATCGTATTCTTACACATTTGTTATTTTAGGAAAACATGTTTGGAAGTACAACTATTTGATGTTCAGGAACTATATCAATCGACTTGTCCACGCAATAAACTTATATATGAGTTACCGTATTCTTGATCCAGCAGGCTCTTTCGTCAAACATCGCACCATTCCTAGTAATCCACTAACTGGTTCTTTCTCTGATACAATCCACAAGTTTTCTCCTTTGGACTTGGATTGACATGCTGCATGCTTCTGCTTGAGTTCTGATACCCAGCTGCAGTCTAAAGCACTCACGTCAACAACAATCTGGTCATGCGTAGCTGTGCGTTGTTCGATCTTTCTTATCAGAAATACTGAATACAGACAGCCATCTGTTTTCAATGCCACAGACTGTAGTCCACATTGGCTGAACATTTCTAGCCATGTCTCTTTCGACAACCAATGTATTGGCAGTTTGGTGTGACTCTCACTACCCATACACATATACTTCGATAACATGAGTGTGAAGAACACTTGTAGATTGTCTGTTGGCTCTTTCACAAAGACGAAACCACTATCATCGAGTGCCCGCGATATGTTGGTGAGAGCTACTTCAACGCTGTTTTGTGATGAAAGAACATTGTCAAGAATTATCAAATGATATGGGCCAATATCTTGAGATGTATTACATAGGTCCCAGTCTAATATTTCGGTCCCTTCAACTGGAGATTTTGAACCACAAACTGTATAATTCACACGAAGAGACGGAATGTCTTTGAAGCATTCTACAAGGTGACCATGAACTAGTTCTCCCTTCCCCAATATTTCTAAAACTTGAAGTTGTTTGACGCCAGGGAGATTCTCTAGTACTACATCCAAACAGTTTTTCAGTACTCTTTGTGAATACAATGCACTCAACAATGCGTCCTGATGAACATCTGCAACGAACGAATTCATCACACTTTTCAAATTGTCTTCGTAACTGTCCTCGTTCGGCAGACTTATTAGCATTTCCAGCATATGAATAAGTTGGCAGTTGTTGTATTGACGGTACTTATCACTTTCAACCGTACCTGAATTTGCCTGTGATTTATCAGCACTGTTCAAAAGTGCATTGAGTGGCTCTTCGTCCACAAGTTCTGAGAGTGATTTTGTAACAACTTGAGTGAACTGGAACGCAAACTTTGCACAATCTTCTGCATACATCTGTAAATTGAATTTTGAATCAACTGCCTGCACTGTTTCTGTATATGGCACAAATACAGATTCTTGGGTAACAACCTTCTGCGCAATAACAGTTTTAGCAAGTCCTATTCCTAGACTGCTCAACTTTACCCCTCCAGCAACCACTGTGTTAAGTTTGGCATCGACCGCGGCATGGACTGTCGCTAAAACGATTTTAAAAATATCTGAGTCGCATACACGAAAACAAATCATTTAGAGTTCGAAACAATGTTAACTGTTGCGTTTTATCGTTGAGTATGTCTCTGAAATACTTGGACTTATAAGGGAATACGATCGTCTATAACTCCAGTGTTCTATACAATCGTTAACAAGTTGTGCGACAGGTCATATATAATCGTTGATAGTCTCCGGATGTCTTGGAAATCGTTAGTAGTCGTACGACCGATGTTAAGTTCTGATTATGCAAAAAACCTTGCTGAGACTGAATTGGTCTCAAACCACATTTAACTTATTCTAAAGATGCATTTGGATATAGTATTGGAATTATCAAACACCCAAATGTGGTTGTATCAAACGTTTACATAGCTGATCCTATTTGGTAATGTTCCATTTGTATATAAAATTACACATAATTTCATACTCTCCTCGGAAGCACTTAAACAGTAAAGGTGTGTCATAAACGGTGGTGGTGCTTTTGGTTAATATATGTAACACATAACAATATATTTAACAAACCTTTCCCATCTG
Source organism: Azorinus chamasolen (assembly GCA_963576725.1). Lineage (NCBI taxonomy): Eukaryota > Metazoa > Mollusca > Bivalvia > Cardiida > Solecurtidae > Azorinus > Azorinus chamasolen. The sequence continues at coordinate 44,868,819 of OY755236.1, read as the reverse complement.
CTTTTGAAGTCTGAACTCTGTACTTGTGGACATTTGGGCTTATCTCAACCTTTCCTATATGTACTGGAAGGAGCAGGTATCGTCCGGGTTTGGCGATGAGAACCATTTGCATCATTGCATCTATGAACGTAACCCAGTCCTCGGTCCAGCTGAGCACTCCCCTTTTCCCTGAAACCGGGGGAAAACTTGTAAATTGTAAGACCGGCTGTATTTATAATAATATAAAGCAAACCTTTCCCATCTGCTTTTGAAGTTTGAACTCTATACGTGTGGGCATTAGTACTTAACAGGTGTTAGCAACAATTTTGATCCATATAAGAGACACCGAGTATCTCAACGTCCCGTCAGAATCTGTGCTGTTTGCCAGTCGGTCAATTGTTCTTTAAACCTTCAAAGTTGAATAAATCGGAAAAAGTAACAGTTGCAGCAGATTACAGTCTGAGTTGACATCTATGTTCAAATGCATGATAAGGTTTAAAACACACATCTGTCCGACTTACAGGCTAGTTATTGGAATTATTTAAAGGGGGATTGGAAACCGACTAGTGAAAATGGTGATCGTTTTAAAGCTCATGATTACTCAGGCCGCTCTTTTATTCAATGCAGGGGTGTTGTTGAAACTTTAGGTTATGTGAATTTCGTTCAATTGTTCTCATAAACATGTCATGTCACTTAAAGTACACTATGTATTCTATTTCATTTAGACGGAATGGTTATATAACAGTTGTTGTGGTTTAATGTAAAACAAATATCTCATTAGAATAATCGTCTAATATTACGTCGCTCACTGAGGTCAAGTACATCGGTCTTACCCGTATTATCTGCTTCAACAACAGCTTGGAACTTTTCCTTGTACTGGTATCCTCGCAAACGAAGCTCCCTATAGACCTCTGTCTGTGTCAACTAAATAGTAAAAGGGATTTTAAATCTAAAATTGGAGACGTTTAATGTTTTAATGAAAGTATATAACTTTAGTCATTTATGAATAGTCAATGCAGTGAGCAAATTTCAAAGTTGTAAAGCGTGTTATTATTTGCTATACATTGCAGTACTTGCTCCGAATGATTGCATTTTCCTTTTTTCTAATACTTTTTGAGAATCAAATTTTGGAACGGAATAGAAACGCCTGAGAGATATTGTTATATTTGTACACACCTGTCAAAGCTGTTTTACAGGTTGTATATAAGTACTTGGTAACTCTATACTTAACCCTTCGCTTGCTATTCATGTCAATATACCTACCTGTAAATAGTGAAGACCCAGAGCTGTCTCATCAGGGTCTGCACTATTTACAAGTTGATTGTGCAACCAGTGCACTCCACATCAGTGATTGCACAGCGAAATCTGTACACAGTGAAGATATAAGTAATGATACAACAAGGCATGGGTATAGAAGGAGACATGTATTTTAAAATTCAGCAAGCGAAGGGTTAATCAGTATCTCGCTATCCGCGACTTGACTCGCATTTGCAAACAGATCTGGAGTTAATCGGCGTATCATCAAACATCTAAATATAATGGGTAAAAAGGGTGTGTAAAAAATTGTTTAACCCTTTCCTTCATATTAACGCATCTTCGCGCATTTGAAGGGTAAAGTAAACCCAGATCAGGATCTGCTCTGTTTTCTGATGGTATAATATAGATCTCAATCTAATGTTTGTCTGCGAAAAATATCGTGTCTTTATACAGTAAAACCCCGCCAATGCGACCACCTATAAAAGTATAATTTTGGGTGCTAGATGCATGTCGTAGCTTAATTCAAGACACAAGTAGGAGCTTTCTAGGAGCTTTCTGCTTTACTTTTGTCCTGCATTAAGCAACCATCCTGCTTATAAAGACATCCATGTTTATTCATTAAGTGGTCGTATTAGAGGGGTTCTACTGTAATCTAAATTAACATTATATATATATATTATATATAGTGTCACTATATTTCTTGTATCAATAGTTAACAGGTAACGGGTTGATCAGCAGGTTAAAGGTTAAACATCGTTCGACATCAAACAAACTGTACCTTAGGATAAGTTACTGTTCCTGGACTTCCCTCGATGTCTCTTTGTCCGATATCCTCGATGGAGCTGGTTTCATTCTTGCACCAAATCTGACCACTACAAACCATCTTCATACTTTCAAACACTTCGAAATAGCCCAGCTGAGGTACGAGACTCACTTCAAACTTCAGAATACCTAATCAGAAAATACTATTGTATGTGAAATAAATGTATTGCATTATTTACCGGGCTAAATATACATTGATGCAAAGCAGAAACAGTGCAGTTTTATTGTTCTTAAATTGTTCAACAATTCGGAATAATTTACTGAAAAAAAATTGTGAAACATTTTATCGAGTACTTATCCTCCAAACTGAAAAAACGAGGTTATGCAACTGTTTTTGCACATCAAAACAAGTGGCATGTTCAATCCATCTTGTTAGTAATGACCGATTAACTGAACATTTATGCAATTAACAAGCCCATGTAACATTGAACTAATACTTGTTTACATGATGCCATGGCTCCGCGAAAACGATACGTCAGCCGATACATGGTGTAAACACAGACACGCACCAGCACTAACCCTTTCCCAGTTCTATGATATTCCAAATATCAATATCTACTGAATATTCATGAACAAAATAATTATAATGAAATATGAAAGTTGGACAATGGTTGCCATTTTAGACAGTAAAGAAACTCATAAACAGAGCAATCCCTGATCAGACGGCTCCTATAGGGGCCGTCTGATCTGGGTTTTCTCTATTTGCAAATGCGTGAAAACATTTTTTTATGAAGGAATGTGCTAAAATAAATACCGCGATTGAATACGGTAAATCTAGAAATCCCGGCCTTAACAGCTTACTCGCGAACGTTATGTACAACAATTAAGTATTAAGCTATCACCTGTTTTATGAATCCAGAATGGGGAAAATACCCAGGTCTTATGTTTACCTTCTTTTGGTAACATGGTAGCCTTGTGTATGGTTATGTTTTCCATCTTTACTGCCATTTGGGTATACAGGCGTCCGTGAAACTTGGCGAGAGTTTTCCAAGCCAGTTGAATGTATCCCGATGCAGGAAACAATGGTCTGCCACTGATCACGTGACCATGCAAGTGATGGTCCTTTCTGCTTGGACTGGTGTCGATTTCGAATGATGCTGTACATGTTCTGCCATCTTGGCCACTGAGGAAGTTGGTAGACTCTGGCACATCCCATGACCTTGAGTGATCTCTAGTAATGGTAGAGGAGACCATGGGAGTTCTCCTCGACACTGGATATTCCACCGGTGGAAATATTCCCAATGGATTGAGCGCCATGCCATTCATAAAACATCTGCAAAAACAATGTAAGAGCTCCAGATACAATGCATAAATTTATTAAACATTTTCAAGAATAACTTCTTTAATTCTCCGCCAAACCCTATGTCGTGATCACTCTTTAGAGACGATTTAAAGAGTGGTTACAACATAGGGTTTGGTGGAGAAATGACCATTTTAGTATTTAAGTACGCACTTTTATCTGTAGCTCTGGTGTATGAACAGTACTAGAGCCTCACATGCGACCATCGCATGTCATGTAACGGTAAGATCTGTATAATGGGCGTTTTGATAAATCAGGACTATTGTAACCGGTGATTAAGCTATCAACATTATATATTGCGGCTATATGGCTAAACCTATTCCTTAGCCCTTTAAGGACGGGAACCCAATATTAAAAGACATTTGTAAACAGTGTAAATCCAGAGGGCCCTTTGATCAGGATCTGCCCTGCTTGTCATAAATTCATTTTCTGCAATGAATAATGTAGATAATTATATTGTTTTGTGTTAAATATTCAGAAAGGTAGGAGCCAGTTTTGATTATTTAGCAAGCTATAGGTAAATGTTTAAGTGTTATACCTAGGCATGCGTGTCACATATTATTAATAATATACAAAGATAATCAAATGGTCTTCGGTATAATATGCATATATTAGACAAGATATGCCTAAATGTAATTTTGTAATTACTATGAAAACTCGATAGCTCGAACACTAAAACAAGTATAACTATGGATCTATAAGACAGTTGGCTACTTAACCCATTACCTCATAGGCTATTTTAGATACAACCTCTTTGATCGAAAAAGGAGCATTAACTAGAGAAAAGGAAAATTTTATAATTTTGTAGTTTGAAACCATTGTACATTGAATCCTATAGGAGCAAATGCTCTATTTATCACACTGGTTTCACAAAGTGACTTTTACAGAGGCGTCAAAAGTAGTCAATATGAGGGAAAGGGTTAATGCAGGGTGAATATCATGCAGACAGCTCCTAGATAGGTGACAGCTTAATGCAGAATGAAAGTCATGCAGAACGCGTATTTAAAACAATTCATTAACAAGATGTGTTTGTGAAACACTATGCCCCCTAGATATGATATTTGACCCTAAAGGATGACCTTCATCTTGACATGTCACCCCTCAAAATGTGCAGCTTCATGGGGTGCACATGCATACCACATATCAAGTCTGTATCTCTACTGGTTCAAAAGTTATTGCCAATGTTAAAGTTGGTGACCTTTGACCATGAAGGATGACCTTGACCTTGACATGTTACCCCTCAAACTTTGCAGCCAAATAAGAAACACACGTATACCAACTATCAAGTCCGTATCTCTACTGGTTCAAAAGTTATGGCCAATGTTAAAGTTGGTGACCTTTGACCCTGAAAGATGACCTTGACCTTGTAATATCACCCCCAAAAATGTGCAGCTTCATGAGACACACATGCATACCAAATATCAAGACTTTATCTCTATTGGTTCAAAAGTTATGGCCAATTTGAAGTTAATGACCTTTGACCCTGAAGGATGACCTTGACATTTCACCCCTCACACTGTGCAGCTTCATGAGATACACAAGCATGCCACATATCAAGTCTCTATCTGTACTGGTTCAAAAGTTATGGCCAATGTTAAAGTCAGTGATTTGACCCATATGTTTGACCTCTGACCTTTAAGGATGACCTTGACCTTGACATGTCACCCCTCAAAATGTGCGGCTTTATGAGATACATATGCATGCCAAATATCAAGTCTCTATATGTACTTGCTCAAAAGTTATGACCAATGTCAAATTCGGAGATTTGACCCATGTGTTTGACCTCTGACCTTGAAAGATGACCTTGACCTTGACATGTCACCCCTCAAAATGTGCAGGTTTATGAGATACATATACATGCCAAATATCAAGTCACTAGCTGTACTGGCTCAAAAGTTATGACCAATGTTAAAGCTACAGACAAAGAAGCGGACAATTTTACCTTTGACCCTGAAGGATGACCTTGACCTTGACATGTCACCCGTCCAAATGTGCAGCTTCATGAGATACACACACTCGCCAAAAATCAAGTCTCTATCTCTACTGGTCCAAAAGTTATGGCAAATGTTAAAGTCGGTGATTTGACCCATATATTTGACCTCTGACCTTGAAGGATGACCTTGACCTTGACATGTCACCCTTCAAAATGTGCGTCTTTATGAGATACATATGCATGCCAAATATCAAGTCTCTATCTGTACTGGCTCAAAAGTTATGACATATGTTAAAGTTGCGTTAAAGTTACAGACAAAGAAGCGGACAATTTTACCTTTGACCCTGAAGGATGACCTTGACCTTGACATGTCACCCGTCCAAATGTGCGGCTTCATGAGATACACAAGCATGCCAAATATCAAGTCTCTATCTCTACTGGTCCAAAAGTTATGGCCAATGTTAAAGTCGGTGATTTGACCCATATATTTGACCTTTGACCTTGAAGGATGACCTTGACCTTGACATGTCACCCTTCAAAATGTGCGGTCCTATGAGATACATATGCATACCAAATATCAAGTCTCTATCTGTACTGGCTCAAAAGTTATGACCAATGTTAAAGTTGCTGACAAACAAACAGACAAACAGACAAACAAACAGACAGGGCAAAAACAATATGCCCCCCAGATCTGATCTGGGGGGCATAAAAAGGGATATGACCCCTCTATATTGCAGCACACTACATGCTTGGTGGTCGACCCCTTTACAGTTGGTCATTATGCTTTCCTCTTTGCTTGTGCGACGACGGAAAAGGCTTAATACTCTATGAAGATTCCCTCTGAAACCCGTTTACGGAGGGAGGAAATTAGATATTTGTATTTTGCCAGTTCTGTCGTACCCTAAATGACTACTCCACAGCTGCTCTGACCTGAATAGTCATCGAGTACATGCCTACGATGTCAAGTTTATTCTTTTTCAAACAAAACAGTTGTGCATGCTTAATATCCACTAGTAATTGTATCTTCTTGCGATTTATATTTTATTAAATGTCAGGTGTAGAAGTGTTTCAAATAGTTTTCCCGTACTTTTAAATTATGACGTCATTTACATGATGACGTCGCCTGTTTACCTCTAATAGCGTTTCTTTTCAAATCATTTTCATTTTGGCAGACATCGTTATGCATGTTGTGGTGTTGTCTGGAGGGGGAATTTTATTTACATTTTGACTTTGGTGAAAGTGGGATAAGGACGAGGTTGGGTACCCGTAAACCAGGTTTAAGTCCCCCAGTAGCCCTTTTTTTATTGTTTTTGGCTGCTGGCCGTTCCAAGGCGGCACTCCTGCTTTCAGCCTACGGTCTATTTTGTTGATTAATATGCTTAATGTTTAATGTGTTTCGTCTTGATATGCGTCCTGTTATGTTTTGTCTTGTGGCTTTACCGTTTCTTGTTAGATGGTGTTTGGTGCGGTGTCATTTCGTGTGTGGCTCTCCCTGTTTGACTATTTTTCCATTATACCTTGCATTAAGCAGTCACCTGCTACAAAAGAAAATTCTTCATTACTAAAATTTCGTAATATCGTGTTTTACTATACTGTCGAAAATCACTGTTGAAATTGTTAGACTAGTTTGTATCTGGTTGAGAGGAAGGCTTTTTGACCTGGACCAAACTGTTGGTACAGCTGAACTTCGATATCCAGAACCCGGATAAATCGACAACGGATAACTCGAAGTAATAGTTCTGTCCCTCCAAACATTACAATACAGAATTGTTTTAAAATGTATCACTACGCATATCTAGAAACACGCGACAGCTTAATGCATGTATAAAGTAGTGCTGAAAGCCCTTGCAGGAGATTTCAACTTTACTTTCGATCTACATTAAGTTGTGAACTTGCGAAATGTTGCAGATTAGAAATCGGATGATTCTAATCTGTTATACATTGTGTATCAACGTAATTTGTTTGGTCCCTTTAAGTTCAAGATATCGAAGTTCAACTGTATATTTATATATTTTACACGTTACAAAAGAAATGGAATGAAGAATTAAAAAAGAAGGCAATATGACGAAAATTTAGCTAATTGTGAAAAGGATTTCGATTACAGAATGTAAACATTTGTACACACATAAAATGAAGTTGGGTACATCAATCTAAAACAACCAATAACGTACTTTCCAAGGCTGTTGAACATGTAGAAAATGTTGTTACTGTGGGCTCTTTTCATTATTCCAACATGAACGACACTTTTATCTAGCGAGCGTCTAAGTATGGGCTGTAGCAAGTCGTGAGGTCCTATTTCAATCACAATGGCATTGGCAGGTATGTGCTGTAAACCTTCCTGGAACAACACGGGGCTGGTCAAGTTATTGACGAGGTACTTCGCTGAACATTCCTTGGCTAGGTCACCATTCCATTGATCTTCGGGGATGGAGGTGCTAATCCAGCGATATGTGCGTGGTTTTGCTTTGATGCACTATAGATGAAATAGATCAAGTAGGAATCACCATCACTGCATCTGCGAATCCTAACAATTTGCTTAACTGGGTACTATTGCTAGGTACTTGCATAATAAGCATATAATGAGCAAGTTTGGTAGAAATCGGACCAATCTTTCAGAAGATATGTCACAAAAACAATCAGCCATCCAGATTGTATTCACCATCAATGAATATGTGCAGAATATTTTCAGCCAACCATATAACCCATATTTGGATATCAAGTACACGGAGAAAGTGTGGCGAAAATTGGACCATTGCTTCAGGAGATATTGCAGTGAAACCAATCGGCTAATCAGTTTACAGCAGCCTAAGTGAAAATGCCTGTAATTTGTTTTATTTTATTTTTTTTAAAAAGGCGCGGATATTGCCAAACACAGCGCACATGTGGGGTACTTGGACATCAAGTACACCAATCAAATTTGGTGAAAATTGGACCATTATTTCAGGAGATATTGCACGGAAACAAATCGGATAATCAGATAGCGGCACCATAAGTGAAAACTTTCAAAACACCTGCACGGACATTGCCAAACACAGAACCCATGCGAAGTACTTGGATATCAAGTACATCGATTAAGTTTGGTGAAAATTGGATCATTCCTTCAGGAGATATTGCGCGGAAACCAATCAGCTAATCAGATTGCAGCTACCTACATGTAAGTGAAAATGCCCCTAATGTTCCGAAAAATGTGCGGAAATTGCCGAACACAGAACCCATGCGAGGTTCTTGAATATTAAGTACACTGAGCAAGTTTGGTAAAAAATAGACCATTCCTTGAGGGGATATTGGCGGGAATTAAAAACGAACAGATGGACAGACGGACAAGCTGACTACTATAGGGCACCCGCATCTCGATGCGGGGCCCTAATAATAAGGGGGGGGGGGCAACGGTATATATTGTGTATGTATGTAAAGTTCTACAAGCTATAGTATATTGGTGCAGTACGTTGCATTACCATCTGGCAAAATGTACCCAAACAATGAGATATAAACATTATATAAGTCGGTACGGAACCTTCCCTAAACAATGCACTTCCCAATATCAAGTATTATCGGTATGAGTATCAGTCCTTAATCCTTTACTTCATGAATATTAATGAGATAATGTATGTATGTACAATAATTAGCTTAACATTTATTATTGTATATGAATATAAACAATTTCGACACTGGCATAAACTATAGAATTAGATCTATATTATTCCATAAGCAAACAAAAGAAACCCTGATCAGACGGCTCATATAGGACTGTCTGATCTGGATCTACTCTGCTTGCAAAGGCGTACAACATCGTATTTATTGAGTAACGGTTTAAACACTGCACTTTTGTCTTCCTTTATAAGTGCACTTAAATTCATCAGATTATGTATACCGGTTTTATAGAAACGGTCAATACAAATTAAAAAACAACATCCAAAGGCGGATAATTTAACAACTGGACATGATAACGTTAATGTCCCTTGACACTTCACTTTTATCTGTATATGAAGTTTCATTGATTACTTCGTTATTAATAGAGAAATACTCCGGCTAAACCCGTTGACGGACGGAGTAACTCGACTTCGCATCGGGATCAAAGCAACCTGACACTCAGTCAATATTTTCCCAAAACATGAACACATCGAATAATAGTAATAAATGTCATGAGTCAGGGTTTTAATAACAGCATGAGAAGAGATAAAGTTAGCGTAAATGAACAGCTTTACGTAAACACCATTGTTTGCCTTTTGTTATGTTAGCCAATCGACTGACAAGTATTATGGTATACATGAATCGTCATTAACACTTTAAATGCCAAATATAGTCGTCTGCAGAATTTGTCGTCTATTCATTTTTTTTTCATTTTTTAATTTGCGTTAGGTTATAAAACGGCACGATAAGGATTTTATATGTATAAATAATATGTGTAGTTGTGCCCACTTGACAGACACTATCGCTAATAACCCTAGACAAACCCTAGACAAACCCTGGACGAACCCTGGACGCTGTTACATACATTAGACCAATGAAATGGAAGTTTATATCCTTTGTCTCATATAAACACGTTTTCATGCATTTGCAAACAGAGTAGACCCAAATCAGACGACTCCTGCATGAGCCGTCTGATCAGAGTCTGTTTTATTTGCTAATGGAATTTAATAGATCCGTTTCTTTAGTTTCGAAAATGGCTACAATGTTCTACACTCCATAATTCGTTATAACTATGTTGTTCATGAATATTCAGAAGGTATTGAAATTTAGAATTAATGTAGAACACGGAAAGGGTTAAACAGGCCGTAGCTTAAAATTCGTTTGGCATTAAGCAGATGTCTAACATTACAAACAACATCTTATCATTTTTTGTGTAAATAATCCATTAACTCAGAGCAATTGATTATTACCTGGATATTTCGGCTTTATCGCAAAGCCTTCGTCAACACACTGAGATGTGGTCCACATCTCAGTGTGTTGACGAAGGCTTTGCGATAAAGCCGAAATATCCAGGTAATAATCAATTGCTCTGAGTTAATGGATTATTTACACAAAAAATGGACAATCCAGAGCAAGAGAACAATCTTCATTGTTGTATCTTATCATTTAGTCGACTTTACGAAGAGGTTCTGCTGTACATGTATTGAACAATGATTGGGTGAGCGAGTTGGGTTTTAGCGAGCACTATATAGGTTATATGGCTGCGAGAAAGGAGAAATGTTGATGATATATCTCATTTACATCAAAATGAACTATGACGTATGGATTCAGAAACTTACCACCTGCTTGAGAATCAGAAAGTCAGAAACTCCAGTTTACGTTAAACCCTTATTAGTCAGAAGAGTCTTTAATCAAGTTACAATCACACAGTAATACATACATTTGCGAACAAGCATTCTTAACCCTTTTCCTATTCTGTACTTAGGCCAAATTTCAATACCTACTGAATATTCATTAACAAAATAGTTATAAAGAAATATGGAGGGTGGAACATTGTAGACATTTTTGAAGGCAAAAAAACAGGTCTATCAAATTCTATTAGCAAACAGAGTAGACCCTGATCAGACGGCTCCTCAAGGTCTACTCTGTTTGCAAATGCGTGAAAACACGTTTATATGAGGGAAAGGGTTAAGAAACAACAGCTAACATAATAGAGATCGAATTTACTGTAATGTATTATCATTATAGCGAAGCATATAGTGTCTTAATATCCACACTTGGATCAATGTGACATATAAGCGTATACATACCTTGGACAATTTTTCTTCTAATATGGGAGCGACTTGGTGCATGTGTTCAGAATGGAAGGCAACACCAGCACTACGAACCTCCTTTGCAAACACACCTTTTTCTTTGAGTTCGTCAACGAATTTTTTTACATCCTCGGTTTGGCCAGAGATGGTGACAGTGTCTTTGGAATTATGACAAGCCGCAACGACGCCAGGAGGACATTGCTTTTTGGTTTCTTCCCAAGTCATTCCTGCAAGTAACCGATACAATCTTAGGAACAAGCACGCCACAGTTATGTCTCTGTAACAGGGTTTAACTTTATACTGATTGACATAAATAAGCCCCTAAACAATTAATTTCTCAAGCTTCAAAACACAATGAAGATGCTGCCGAATGTTGCAGTAGCTGTTAGGGGTCAACATTATTTTTAAACTTTCCAAAAGCATGTAATGTTCACATTGAGACTCATACAGGTCGAACCTTACCTACAGCTGCCATACTGCCAGGTGGCAACTTAGACTCTTGTATACAATAACCTCTCCAAAAGGCTGCCAAAATTGTCTCCTTGGATGTCATTGCACCATCAGCAAACGCGCATGCAGTTTCTCCAGCTGAATGGCCAAGTATACCATCGGGAGTTATCCCCATCTCTCGTAGTACTTGCACAAGTGCAATCTGAAATAAGTAACCGGTGTCAAATGCAAATCACTAGATACAGTAAACCCCATCTAAACCGGAATTCTAGTAGAGAAGAAATTAGAAACTTAGGCAGGCGGCTGCTTAATGCAGGATGAAAGTCATGCAGAAAGCTCATAGTTGAGTGAAATATTGTACATTATTGTTGGGAAGTTTCGACTTCAAGCTGTTGACCGGACGAGTACATATTTATCTAGTCCTCTTGTATCTCAGCCAAACTCTATTTTATTGGCGTACATGTATTTCGCATTTAGCTCAACCAAACCATATTTTACTGGCGTACATCTGTATCGCCTTTATCTCAGTCAACCTCTGTGCTCCATTGGTGTACACATGTATCACCTTTATCTCAGCCAAACTCTATTTTATTGGCGAATATATGTATCGCCTTTAGCTCAGTCAAACCCATTTTTAGGGCGTACATCTGTATCGCCTTTATCTCAGTCCATTCTGGGTCCATGCTTATAAAACTTTTAGTTGAGTCTGAGTTCGTTCTCAAGTTTTTGATTGGTCAGATTTGAGCATCTGGCTCAAATCTGACCAATCAAAAGCTTGAGAACTCAAATCTGACCAATCAAAAGCTTGAGATCGAAACCCAGGCTCAACTAAAAGCTTTATAAGCATGGACCCTGATGAGTATCAACACAGGGTTTATTGATGACACAGTTGAACATTTATACCTCGAACTCGGATAACTCGAACTTCGGGATATTTCGAAGTATAAGTTCGATCCTTCCAAAATTTACAATACAGAAGTGTTCCAAAATGTATAATCACGCATATCTAGAAACATAATTGTGTGACAGCTTAATCCAATTTCAAAGTAATGCTTAACGTTCCTATAGGAGCTTTCAGTATTGGTGCAGCTCTGCATTAAGCTGTGAATATGTCTAGACTAAAATCGGAAGAAACAAACCTCTCATCTCGAAGTAATTTGTATAGTCCCTAGAAGTTCGAGACATCAAAGTTTAACTGTACATAAAAAAACGAGTTTTCTTCTAAAGATTTCCCCCATACAACTATTCTTTCTTCCTTACCTGAACCGCAGCTATTCCAACAAACGAATTCAATGCTTCGTCATAGACATCGTCCCCGCCTTCCATGATCATGTTGTAAAGGTTGACGCCAAATGGCTGCAGAACCTCCGTGCTCTCTCGGATAGATCTGCAGAAAGCGTCTATCCCCATCATGTTGCGGCCCATCTTTGGCCACTGACTGCCCATGCCAGAAAAGACAAACCACACTGGCCTATCCGCGGATTGACAAGTCTGCAATATATCACTCTATAGTAAGAGATGGGAATCATGTGCTAAAGTAATACAGTAATAATACCACCAAACACATCAATCTTCATTCTTTGAATGCTGTATGTGTACAGTGCAATGGTTCATCATCGTTAAGAGCAACAGATAGATGTGCGTACTCAGATACTAAAGTCGTCATTTCTCAAAAAAACATATATTGTTACCATTTTAACGAGTGGTCACACTATAGGATTTGGTGGAGAAATTAAGGAGTCATTCTTAAAAAATGTTTTAATTAAAGCATCTGGACATCTGGATATATTTCATTCAGTATGAAATGGTATAAATGGCGACACGATTATAAAATAACAAACATGCAGACCCTGATCAGGACTCTAATCTGGGTCTACATTGTCTGCAAACACTAGAATATTCTTCCCCATATTCATAAAGTTGATTAACCATTTCCACGCCTGATAAAAGTGCGACCAATTACAGTAACTGATCCGAGGTTATAAAAGGTCTGAATATGAGTGAGTTCATTCTCAAGTTATCTGATTGGTCAGACTTTGGGCAAGCTCAAAATCTGACCGACCGGATGCATGAGAATGATCTCAAACTCAAGCAAAATATTTATAACCCGGGGACCTGATGACACACCTTTGTTTTTTAGTATATCATATACATCTATACTGTTTGCAAATGGTATAACATTGCTCACATAGAAAACGTATTACGTTACCTGCGAGTGCACACCTGAACTGTCACCATTCAGGACACAGTAGCCTCTATAGTGAGCTGATACTCGTCTAGAGCTGGCCGTTTCGTTCAGAATGCTGTGCAATTCTATGTCCTTTGGGTGGTCTTGCAAAAACTGCAGAAAAAAGGGAATGCACACTGAACAAACATACACAAGTATTTCTTCTAACTGCTTCGACGCTATTATCAACAAGCAAAGTCGCTGGTGTGATATCCTCCGCCAAAAAAGACGGACAAAATAGGTTAAGTTTTTCTCAAACAAAAAGCCATAACTCTGGTGTTCAAAGGCCAATGTAAGTGCTATGTACAGGGCAACATGCTATAGGAGCCGTCTGATCAGGGTCTACTCTGTCTGCTAATGGAATTTGATAGATTTATTTCTTTACTTTCTGAAATGGCCTCAGTGTTCCACCTTCCATACTTCATTATAATTATTTTGTCCATGAATATTCAGTAGGTATCGAAATTTGGAATAAACATAGAACAGGTAAAGGGTTAACATCGAAACACTAGACAATATAATTTCGGGTATCTAGGTGTCCCTTTCCGGTAATTTAAATCCATTTTGACATGCAACAAGACTGAATTCCGTGTGTCGAAGAGGCGATGGTTATATTGACTCAAACAGGGACACCGTACATACATCAGAACATCGTATGTACATTAAGGCGTACCAACCTTCAGCGTTTTTCTAACTCCTTCCTCTGTATTGCTGCTATACAAACACAGACGTGGTTTGTCAGAGGCTATGTATTGCACCAGTTTGGACTTTTCACTGCGGGCCAGTATGGTATGGGTATGGTACCCACCATAGCCCAGATTGTTAACACCAATCAGTTTCGTGTCTGTGCGGAGGTTATCGCTCGCCAAGTCTATATTATCAGGGGTAGAAAGGTGAGGATGTTGATCTGACTCCAGACAGTTTAACGTAGCCGGTATCATTCCTTCTTCAAATGTAACCAGGGCTTTGGCAACTGACACTAAACCTATGAAAACGAGAGTACAAAAAATATACAGTAGAATTTCGCTGATGCTACCACCGAAAAGTAGTATAATTCTGGATTGGTGAAACTGGCGGTAGGTCAATACAGGGCAATAATTGTTCTATAGGGGCTTTCTGCATTATGGTTGCCCTGCATTAACCCATTCCCTCATATTGACGTTTTTGGCGACACTGTAAATGTCACTTTGTGAAACCATTGTGATAAATATAGCATGTGCTCCTATAGGAGCAAATGCTCTATCACAATGGTTTCAAACTGCAAAATTATAAAAGTTTCCTTTTCTCTAGTTAATGCTCCTTTTCGGTAGATTTATTCAAAGAGGTATCTAAAAATAGCCTATGAGGTGGTAGGTTAAGCAACCACCTGCTTTAACATTTTCCTATGTTAATAAATTATGTGATCGCATTACTGAGACTTTACTCTGTTATAAAATTCTGCAACATTTTCGAATGTTTATTCATATTGCCGATATTAACCATTTGCTCCATAGAGACGCATTTTAACGCATTGGTGTAAGGGAAATAACTCTTCAAGCTATACATTCACTTGATGAATACTTGGTTACACCCCTTTATTCTTTTCGTTTTATAATATGGCTCGGTTGTGTACATGTATCCCTTTAGTTTGAACTCCACCGAGAAGGTTACAGAAGACGAAAATAACCAAAACAAAAAAAGATTATCCATGTTACTTAGTGCCTCCGATGTAACTATCACACGTTAACAAGTTTGGTCAACAAAAACAAGTACTTTTACTTTCATTTATCCCCAGCCAGAAGGCCAACCATTTTGGATACATATGAGACGCCCACTTAATTAGCGTCTCATGTGAGTTCAAACTGTTTGCATATTTTATCACAGCAGTTAACAGCGCATCGACTTACCTGACGCAGCGAGCAGGTGGCCTACACTTGACTTAACAGATCCGACAATCAGCGGAAACTGCCGATCATCGCCGAGAGTACTAGCTATAGCTTCGAGTTCGTCATCGTTCTCGGTGCTAAGAGTCTCAACATATTCCACTTCCTCTGTATTGACACCAGCTTCGTCATACGTTCTGTGTAGGAGCACCGTCTGAAGACCGACATTTGTGTATTCTAGACCTGAGTTACAGAATAATTCGTAGTTAGTTAACAAACAGAAGCCGTGTATACATTGTAATTTCCCTCATGAGTATTCATGTAAGAAATAATGACATTATGAATATTCATAAACTGAATCTTGTAATGGAAAATTTGGATGACTGTGACTGAAAGTGTCGGATCTATTCAAGTCCAAACGATCTGATATGTATCTACTCTGTAAATGCGTAGTCTACCAAGAAGATCGTTGAGCGTTCTCATGCTGACAAAGTAAAGCCTACTACAAGTAATATAGTAAAACCTCTCTATAACGGCCACTAAATTGTATTAATTAGTTGGTATTTAGGGCAGGTGGCTGCTTAAAGCAAGGTGAAAGTATAGGAGCGTTCTGTTTAACTTTCACCTTGCTTTAAGCACCCACCTGCCTTTGACACAAAATATTTTATGTAATTTAGTGGCCGTTATAGAGAGGTTTTACTGTACTTACATGCGACTCGTCATGCGTTTCAGAATCTAATGCAGAGGTCCAGATAAGATGCGTAAATCTAAACATTTTCAAGAATAGCTCCTTGATTTCTCCACAAAACCCTATACTGTGACCACTCATTAGAATCGTCTAGAAGAGACCATTCTAAAGAATGGCCACAGACTCACAGTTTAGGGATTTCTAAAAAACAACTCTCTTTAGAATCGAAGATCATGTTTTACTTTGAAAATACTGCTAAAAATATGCATAATGTGACTAATGACAATAGTGTCAAACAGTTGTTCGTACCTATTGTACCAATTGGTTTGGTTTTTTATCGGGTTTTGCGCGGTTTTTAACAGTATTTCAGTCATATCACGACGTCGAGCTAATTACAGGTGCAGGAAGACACCAGATGTTTTTCTGTGCGCAGAATAAAATGCATTGTTTCGTGCACAGAAGAACATCCAAGTAGAACCACCGACCTACCGCAGGCCAGCTGGAAGGTTTGTACCAATTGGTTGCATCTTACAACTTACATTATACAGTAAACCCCTCTAGAGCGAGAAAATTATCAGCAAACATTCGAGTTTAAAGGTGTAAATGATTGCTTAATACAGGGCGAAAGTAATTCAGAGAGTTCCTAATGGAGCTTTCTGCAGATATTTCGTGCAGCAATAAGCTTGCACTTGCCTGCCTGTAACTTTTGTTCTTCATATAAACGCCTTTCCATGCCTTTGCAAACCGAGTGGACCCAGATAAGATTAGGGTCTACTTTGTCTGCTTATGAAAGTATCTGACCAAACACTCGTGTGTACATATTAATTTATACCATTATAACAACTCCACTAATAAATAACCATTGTGTCATTATTTCTTACATCCATATTTAACCCTTTCCCTGTTCTGTATTTAAGTCAAATTTCAATAACTTCTGAATACTCATTAACAAAATAGTTACAAAGAAATATGGAATGTTGAACATTGTAGTCATTTTAGAAAGTAAATAATCAGATCTATCAAATTCCATTAGCAAACAGAGCAGACCCTGATCAGACGGCTCCTCTAGGAGCCGTCTGATCTGGGTCTACTCTATTTGCAAATGCGTGAAAACACGTTTACATGAGTGAAAGGGTTAACAGGGAAATGTGGTTACTATTTCTTACATAAATATTCAACAGGGAAAGCGTAAATACACAGAATTGACCTTTTAAGGGGTCGCTTTATAACGGTGTGTACTCAGATACTGAAAGCTTCATTTCTCCACCAAACCCTATGTTGTGACCACTCTTTAGAAACTTGCTGCGAAAGGCATAAAGTATAAAAGGACATGCGCATTACGTGCTACAGTAAGACACTTTATTTACACAGGTTTATGTAATCGCAAGTGGATGCTTAATGCGGGACGAAGGTAATACAGAAAGCTCTAATTGCAGATTTCTGTATATATTTACAAACATGGCGATATGATATAATTACACAGATCATGAAGACTAAGTATAGTTTACACACTATGGACTGTAGACCCTTGATTTTCCAAAAGCTGTTCTACTTATACTGTATAACTTTGGTCCTTCATAAAGCTACCACTTGTTGTTGTTTTGGTTTTTTTTTAAAAAATAAACTTCTTTGAGTGGTTGTATTGGCGGTACAGTCGAAATCCGATACTTCGAACTCATAACTCGAAATTGGGATAACTAAAAGTATAGTCTTTTCAAAACGTGCAATACAGAATTGCTATAACATGTAAATCTACACATATGTAGAAACACAGACAGCTTAATGCAGTTCTAAAGTAGTGCTGAAAGCTCCTACAGGACCTTTCAGCATTACTTTAGACCTGCATTAAGCTGTTAACTTAAGAAATAGTCAAGAACAGAACTCGGATGACTCGAACTTTTGTTATCCGAACTTATTTGTATGGTCCCTTGAAGTTCGAGATATCGAAGTTCAACTGTATCTTAAAATGTATTTAAAACGTTAATTCTATACATCTGACAATCACTGATATGTATGTAGATAAGAAATTCGGTGATGTTCAAATTCATGAAAACATTTCTCCATCGCGAACAGTATCTGATATGAATTCCACACATACCTGACTGCGTTCTTGATAATTGGGACATGCTGTTAACGACTGAAGCATAGACTCTCTTAGCAACGTTTGCCTTCTGAAGAATCATCGCCACCACTCCATCTCCCATGCATTGGTGAGTAGCATCTGCAAGCAACGGAAAAACAACACATGGACACCAATGTAATACAGTAAAACCTCTCTATAACGACCACTAAATTACATCAAGTATTTTGTGTTAAAGGCAGCTGGATGCTTAAAGCAAGGTGAAAGTAAAACAGAACGCTCCAATAGGAGCGTTTTGTTTCACTTTCACCTTGCTTTAAGCAACCACCTGCCCATCATACCAACTAATTAACACACTTTAGTGGTCGTTATAGAGAGGTTTTACTGTATAACCTAGTATGGTAATTATGCACTCGCATATATTGCAAAACCTATCTTACCTTTTGAAAACGGGAAACAATAAAATACACGTGAAATGACCTTTGAAAACAGAATAGACCTAGAACAGAGGCTAAGAGGAGTAATATGATCAGGATTTACTCCCTTGGCAAATTTAATGTCAAATGTCATGCTGAATGTTTACATGGGCGCTTTCTGGGTGACTTTCTCCTTGCATTAAACTGTGACTCGTCTTAACCCTTACAGTGCAGAAAACGAGTCACTAATGTAATTTGCAAACAGTGTTGACCCATATGAGAGGGCTCCTGTAGGAGGCATCTCACCAGGGTCTGCACTGTTTGCCATGTAACAATTTTCTTTAGAAAATTCCCTAAATACTCACCATAAGATTGACCTGTTTGAGTTTTGGAATAGTCTATTTGCAAATTCTGCATAGAAAGGGTTAAATTCTTACATAATATTCAGATATTTATCTGAATATGGGGATCAGAGATGTTTACTGTATTGCCAAAGCTCGAAACAATCCTCATGCTGTTATACCTTCATCAAAGTCTGTCCCACTCTTCTCAAACAGTCCGTTTGACATACTCTTTAGACACAGGCTGCACCCTCCCACCACTGCCATGTCGATCTCCCCGGCCTGCATGCTGTGGTAGGCCTCGTCCAGGGCCACGCTCCCACCTGCACTGGAGCACTGGATGGAATAACTAGGACCTGAAAAAAACCCATACATTCACACTGCAATAGAACAACATTAACCCTTTCCCTCATATAGACGAACGTTGATACCTTGCAAACCGAGAAGATCCGGATCAGACAGCTCCTGTTGTCCTGTTTGCTTATGGCGTAATATAAAGTTTCTGTTAGAGTCAAACATTTCCATGGTGTGTGTAATTATAAAAAATTTATTCATGCAGTTATAAGTTCTCATATTTAATATTGATAGTAGATATGGTTAGGCCATACATACCATTTTCTTAGTGAGCTCGTCAAAGTATTTTTTTAAGAATGTCTAAAACACCATTTTGAGGGATGCTTCTGTCGATATAAATTTTGGGAACATTTTTGAAGCAAGCAGCAACCCATACACAAATATACAAAAGGCTCGTTTAGGAGCTATCTAGTATTGGCCTACATTGTTTGCATACGCCCCTTTCTAGGAACACATGGAACATGAATGGGTTAACCCTTCGCTTGCTGAATTTTAAAATACATTTCACCTTTACCCATGCCCTGTTGTATAACTACATATATCTTCACTGTGTACAAGTATTTCGCTGTGCAATCACTGCCGTGGAGCACTGGTTGCAAAACTTGTAAATAGTTCAGACCCTGATGAGACAGCTCCTGCAGGAGCTGTCTCATCTGGGTCCTCACTATTTACAGGTAGGTATATTGACGTGAATAGCAAGGGAAGTGTTAATGCGACCAAATCGCAAAATATGGTGATGTTTGAAAGCAGGTAGTCGCTTCAGTGTTTTTTATCTCTTGGAGCTTCTTCACCTGTATCACTTTTTGCTTGCATTAGTTCAACAACGGTCAGCGGTTTTTATTCTATGTGGTCACTTATACATAGCATGGCAAAATTTAATACTACACTGCAGCCTGTTTCATGATTCATAAATTGAAATAAGTCTGATTATTTTTTGGTCTGTTAAAACGTTCGTAATACGGCACAATTAACCCTTTACCTGATGAATATTCATGTAGGAAATAATGACGGCATGAATATTAATAAGATTATTTTTTAATACGGCATATGAACACAGGACATTTTGGCTCAGACAGAAGCTGTAGAATGCGATCTATATTACACCACAAGCAAACAGAGCAGACCCTGATCAGACGGCTCCTATAGGAGCCGTCTGATCTGGGTCTACTCTGTATGCAGATGCGTCAACATGCGCTTATGTAAGGGAAATGGTTAATTCCATTCCCAATGAGTTACCTAATGTAAGTTTGACTGACTATTATCATTTGTACATTGATTTGAAGCACTTCAATGTATCCATAAGTGGATGTTTGGTAAAACTGAAGCTACCAGATTCTAGAACAGCAGATACATTCTGTACTTAACGATTTCAACATTGAAATTCAAATAGACTATTCCAAAATTCAAACATGTCAAGTTAACCATGAATATTCAAGGCTTGTATTAAAAAAGTGTAACTTGACAAACAGTGCAGACCCTGGTGAGAGGGCTCCTCTAGGATCCTTTCATCTGGTTCTCCATTGTTTGCAAAGGGCGTTAATATTTTTCCTCGCACTGAAATGGTTACGGTACATCTGAGGTGGAGGTACATGTATGACCCGTAGGTAAGATGCGTCCTGACCTACCTAACTCAATCATTTTCTATCAAATCTTATAGTGTTGGTACTCATCAGAGAGGCAATTCTAATGAGTACATGTGTACCGACAAAACAGAATTAAAGCGATAGTCTCTACTTGCAACGAGTTTCAAAATTCCTAGGAATTACATAAAGCATTTGGAGTTGTATGCTGAAAAGAAGTATACCGCCAGAAAACCATTGGAATAGATGCTGAAGAAGATACAGTAAAACCTCTCTATAACGGCCACTAAATTACATCAAGTATTTTGTGTTAAAGGCATGTGGCTGCTTAAAGCAAGGTGAAGTAAAACAGAACGCTCCCATAGGAGCGTTCTTTTTTACTTTCACCTTGCTTTAAGCAGCCACCTGCATTACATATCAACTAATTAACACAATTGTGTGGCCGTTATAGAGAGGTTTTACCGTATTTGATATTGAAGACCCGATGTTATTCGCCAATGCATTAATATGTATTGTATTGCGTTTTAGTTTCATAACTGTTCGACATACGCCGATGATATTTTGTTGTACAACACAAAAATATATAATTCTGAACGAAAACGGATTTGTTTTTGTATGACATTGGCATTTTTCGATATAATCTTCATAATAACGATGGAACATAACAATTGAATATATATGGGTTTATTGTATGGACCATCACTTTTAGTTGAACAAACTGTATATGACAGTATACGAACCCACCTTGCAAATCAAATGTGTATGATATTCTGTTGGCAAACATGTTTTTCGTGCAACCCCAGGCTGCATAGCTGTAAGGGTTCTCTGGGTCGGCTATCCAAGCCTCCAGTGCATGAGACAGCGTCATCCCGACAAACACACCTGTGTCTGAGCCCCTCAGGGACGCGGGGTCGATACCTGGAGTTATATAAATATGTCTTTGATTGCTGATTGCAAAGAGACAGTGCTAAAATATTCAAAGTGACATGGCTTATTACAATACTGCTTAACGACAGAGTCCGTTCAACATAAAAGTCAAAACCATTGGTGAAGGAATTGTAATGACAAACAATGCAGACCCTGTTCAAAGTGTTCTTATACGAGCCCTCTCTTTAGGGTATACACTGTTTGCAAGCATCAGTACACTCGTTTCCCTCAATCAAAGGGTCCAATAGAGACTGGTATTCACAAACATAATAGTTCATGTCTTAACCCTTCACTTGCTATTCACGTCAATATACCTACCTGTAAATAGTGAAGACCCAGATGAGACAGCTCCTGCAGGAGCTGTCTCATCAGGGTCTGCACTATTTACAAGTTGATTGTGTAACCAGTGCACTCCACAGCAGTGATTGCACAGCGCAATACTTGTACACAGTGAAGATATATGTAATTACACAACAGGGCATGGGTAAAGAAGGAGAAATGTATTTTAAAATTCAGCAAGCGAAGGGTTAAGACCACGTTTCATAAGTAACATCAGCTTGTTCTCTGTTTCTGTCAGAGCAACTGATACATATATAGTAGAACTCAACATGTCTTAAGCGGCCATCAAAAAGAAGTCTAATTATGAGTCTGCAAGGCAAATGGTACTTTAATTCAGGTCAAAGGTAACATAAAAAACTAATATAGGAGTTTTCTGCATTATATATTACCCCACATTAAGCAACCGCCTGCTTTTTATGACTGCTATATTCAATCAATAAATGAATTACCGCTTAAGACAAGTTCCACTGCACTAGAATTGCCATTTCTCCACCAAATCCAATGTTGTGGAAACCATGGGAATTGGAGGGAAAATATAGAAGCTATTCTTGAAAATGTTTTAATTTACACATCTTACCTAGGCCTCCGTTCTATTTTCTGGCAGAAACTGAGATCCAAGAAAATAATTTTAGAAGCAGAAGAAACTTAAAAAAAGATGTCGGCAGTCTACATACAGACAGAGCTCACAGAAATACAACTCGCGCTTGATCTGTCTATATACATTTCCATGTATGACATTTTACGGTGTGATTAGAGTAAACCCCCTCTTAATCTGATTTTCAGTAGAGAAAACATTAGATACTTTAGGCAGGTAGATCTAGCTGCTTAATACAGGATGAGAGTCATGCGGAAAGCTCCTAGAGCAGCTTTCTGCATGACATTCACGAGGCATTAAGCTGCCACCTCTCCTCAATGCCGATATTTATACTAAATTGAAAACCACTTTAGGGGATTGTATTGTATTTACATGCGTAATTCAGACTGTTTTATATAATAATTCATGGCTTAAGGCGGCAAACAGTAGATTTAACAGTTTCCCAATATTACAAAATTTTGAGAAACAGTTGCCGAGTGTAAAACAGATTGGATCCTGGTGAGACGCCGAATTATTCGTCGAAGCAGTTTGCAAATGTGAGTCATATCGTGGTTAAGGGGAGGCGGTTAATTGTATGATTAAAAGTATAGTTTTAAGGGTCAATTGTCGTATCTACGGTTATAGAATAACAAACAAGATTAAAATTGGACGTGATCTTAATAGGCGTCCCGTCAATGGCTAAAGTGTTTGACACTGTGGTCGTGTAGTACAAGAAATACATTTAGGTAATGAAACAGAAAATAGTATTTGAAGCAGTAATAGTGCGTTCCAATGTCACTTTAACCACAAAATGACTGCTTTATTAATCCGTTCGCTGCCAAACTCTGTCGTCTGCTAACTTTGTCGTCTGCTACAAATTTTCATTCTCTTGATTTTCTTCATTTTTGTTTCAAAAACATAGTAACAGTAACAAATTCTTTGGATCTTGATGAGACGCCGAGTTACTCGGCGTCTCATCTGGATCCAAACTGTTTGCATAGGTAATCACAGATCCGGCATTGGCAGCGAAAGGGTTAATGCATTTGAGTGTCTTTAATGCAAAACGAAACAACAGTTAAACCCCTCTGAACCAGAATTCTAATAGAGAAGAACATAGATATTTTCAGACAGGTGGTAGCTTAATGAAGGTCATTAATAATGCAGAATTAATTTAGGAGCTTTCTGCATGACTTTTACCATGCAATGAGTTGCCATCTGTTTCTAAGACCGATATTTATACTAAATTGAACGTCCAGCTTAGAGTTTTACTCTAATGGAGAAAACTCGGAAATTTTCCGCAGGACTTTTGTCCTGCATTAGCAATCACCTGCCATTTAGGCCTAGGTGTATGCCTCACTCTGATGGTCGCAATACAGAGGTTTTACTATTTCTGTAACAGTTGAATGCTTATTTATATGTTATTCTTATATTTAACCGTTTCAGCACCGTGATCTAATTTGTGGTGACCATAGCAAAGAGAATGAATGAATGAATGAATGAATGAATGGTGTTTTACGGCCCATCGACACTGATGGTCATATAGAGCCGAAAAACCATAGCAAAGAGATTGGATCCATATGAGACACCGAGTAACTTGTCCTCTCATGAGGAATCAAACTGTTTTGACATTCTGACAGTCTTTCTTTTAAGAAGTAGAAGAAAACACGCACTTATATATTTGCAACAAACGGTCATTTGCAGCTAAACTTTCTAATGTCTAACCCTGATAGTCTTATGTTAACCCTTTACTCCACGAATATCTATGAGTTAACTTCACCCTCTTGGCATATTTATTATCTTAAATCTCAATAGTATTTTGATATGTATATACTGGCAATTAGTTCTATGCAAGACAAGGTATACTCGATTCTAAATGTTCATGAGTGCAAACAGTGCAGATCCTGATCAGATAGCTAATACAGGTGCTATCTACACTGTTTGCAAAAGATGTAGAAAAGCGTACATATGGAGTAAAGGGTTAAGCATTTATAAAGTAAACATACCTGCGTCTATCATCGCTTCGTGTGTCACCTCGAGGAGCATTCGAAGTTGAGGATCCATTAAGTTGGCATGTTTTGGAGAAATCCCGAAGAAATCGGCATCAAATTTATCAACATTCTTCAGATGACCCCATTTGCCTGAAGGTTGAGTGAAAGAAGGAATAACAATAACAATACCAGGTCGGCATTTACCTGAAATGCTTTTAACCCTTTCGACGCCAAAATTCTAATTTTCGTCTGCAAACCAATTTTGTGAAATCATTCGGTAAAATTAAGAAATGAGATAAATACTAGAAATGTGTCCATAGGATACTGATGCCCCCACTTCAGAGTTTTTGCCACAGACAGTAAGGGCCATAATCATGTATGCAACGACTGAAGCGATGTTTGCCATTTTTGCAAATAAAGGGCCGCAACTACTAAACCACTTAAGCGATTTATATGGCTATCTAACTTGACCAAGATATAATGGCCACAAACACATGTGTGAAGTTTGATGAGAATTGGACAGACACTTTCCAAGAAAGAGTCCGGACAAGATATTTTTAAAGTCATTTTTGCAAAGAAAGAGCCGCAACTCCTGAACGACTAAAGCGAATTACATGGCTACCAAACTTGACCAAGATATAATGGCCACAAACATGTGTGTAAAGTTTAGTGAGGATTGGACAAATACTTTGCAAGAAAGAGCCCGGACAAATTATCCTATATGCCACGATTTTGTGGGGCAAAAAAATGAAATTTTCAAAGGAATAAAGCACATACATGTATATTGAAATAGAGTTTGAAACAAAAAGTAAAGTCCCTGATCATACGCCGCCTGATCTGGGACCGCATTGTTTGCCGTGGTGCATTTTTGCGACATTGGCGGTGAAAGGGTTAATATATTTATTTCCGGTATTTCGAAAGAAGATCATCAGCCAACTGTTTATTGTTTTATACATTTTTTCAGGCTGTGGTGAAAATCACTTATTATAGATATATGAATCCTATTAACCCTTTCTTTCATAGACACGCATTTCACATCTTTGCAAACAGTAGATCCAGATCAGACGGCTGTATGATCAGGGTATGCTGTGTTTGCATATAAAATAATATTGACCTGATTCTACAGTTTCTAACAATACCAACAAATCGTGTGTATATATGTCATAAAAAATCTCAACCAGTAAATATTCATAATGTCATTATTTCTTACTTAAATATTAACCCTTCTCTTGCTGAATTTTAAAATACATTTCTCCTTCTTTACCCATGCCCTGTTGTATAATTACATATATCTTCACTCTGTACAAGTAATATCGCTGTGCAATCACTGCTGTGGAGTGCACTGGTTGCACAATCAACTTGTAAATAGTGCAGACCCTGATGAGACAGCTCCTGCAGGAGCTGTCTCATATGGGTCTTCACTATTTACAGGTACGTATATTGACGTGAATAGCAAGCGAAGGGTTAAACAGAGAAAGGGTTAAGGAATATGAAGCCCCTTTTAGAGGAACAACTTTGTTTCAAAGAAAACGAAACATTGTACAGGAGAATATATGGCTGTTACATATATAGAAAAACGGTGTATAGAATTCCTCCATTTAAGGATTAGCATGTAACCTAATGGATGATCTGAGATGTGCACACCATTATCCCATTGCATTTGGGAAGCAGATTAATTGACGTGTGGACCTAGATCTTAGGGCTCCTGTGATCAGGGTCTGTACACTTCATTATTCAAAAACATAGGATAAATATCTCCGTTGCATTTACAATTGATCCAGCCGCCATTAAACAATGTTTGATCATTCATCTTCATTTTATCATAGGAAGGAATGAGAAATATTGTGCAGTAAAAACCCCTCTAAACCAGACTTCTAGTAGTGAAGGATTTCGCTACTTTCAGGCAGGTGGCTACTTAATGCAGGGTGAAAGTCATGCAGAAAGAGGAGCTTTCTGCATGACATTCATCCTGCTTTAAGCTGCCACCTGCCTGAAGACCGATGTTTAAATCCGGTTTAGAGGGGTTTTACTGTATTTATATAAAACAATCCTAAAATCTCACCATACTCCTCGTTGTTAACATACGTCATATCTTTTCCAGACAGCAGGTTTTCACTGAAGGTTGACATGTTCTCGGAGCCGGGAAGGCGACATGAGATACCGCTGATGACGACGTCGTGTTCTTTATCCTGTCTTGCAGGCATGCTGGTTTCTTTATCAGGCATTCTGTGCAGCTTTGTTTATAGGAAGTAGTCTATACGTTGTGCGAAAATACGATATATAATGTTTTAAACTGTACAATAAGTGATAATCAAATAAGTTTAACCCATTCCCTCATATAGGGGCTTCCTATAGGAGCAAATTCTCTATTTATCACAATGGTTTCAAACTACAGAATTCTAAAATGTTCCTTTCCTCTAGTTATGCTCCTTTTCGGAAGATTTATTCAATGAGGTTGTATCTAAAAAATAGCCTATGAGGTAAAGGGTTAATCGTTGCCCAGTCGCCGTGTCAAACATGTTGCAATTTATTAAAACCTACTCTGCTATATTATATCTTATCCAGCTATAGGCGTCCTGGTTTGCATTTCTGAACAGCTTGGATCCAGATAAGATGCCGAAAACAGGTTGGATCTAGATGAGATGCCGAACGTTTCGGGGTCTCATCAGCATCCAAGCGTTTTACACTCGTTCAATGGTCTCAAAAACGTGGGAAGTAGTCAACATATTCAAATGCGACATAGTTTAGACATTGTTTTACAGCGGAGTTGTGGTTTTGAAACACAACTAAATGAATATCTAATGTAGCAGGCAGATATGAGATATTATACAACAGAACCTGTCCAAAGCGGACATTCGTTTGTTGAGCACAGGAGTCTAAACAAGCAGCTGGTTGCTTAATGCAGGGCAAAAGTAATGCAAAACGCTAATATAGGATCTTTCTGCATTATTAATGACTTTCATTAAGCTACCACCTGCCTTACAGACCACTGATTAGACCTCTTTTTTGGTGGTCGCTTAATACAGTTTATACTGTACATATCATATTAAACACCGAACTGGCTAAGAGTAAGAATACTTTTTGTATTCTCTAGTGTTATATAACATTATGCAAGTGTCATTGTTTGAGGGACACATTAGCGGGGTTTTACTGTATTTAATAAAGTTCAACAATTATTTTCATGCTATGTTGTTTATTTTGCTTATAATGTATGCTACTATGAAATCTGAAATGACTTGGTCTATAAAAGCTAATAATTACATTCGCCCTGCAACGTCCTTATATAACCTTATTCTAAAATTCGGGCTTCACTAACTTTGCTCGTAAAGCTATGCGTTGCATAACCTCATGAACACCGGGAGCACGTCATTCATTTCTTAATTGATTAACTACGTTTTGAAGCATTTTCGTTTGATTAACATTTTAACTCGTACCGTGTTTGCAAGTCATATCATGACGCCCAGCTAATTATAGGAAGTGGAAGACCCCATAGGGTGTTCCGTCTCGAAACGAATTGTGTTGTTTCGTACACAGAATAACGCCCATGTAGAATGCCCACTTATTTCAAGCCAGATGACAGTATTTCCAAATGCCAAGACCACAGCGGTGAGTGGCTAAGTGATGTCAGTCAAATACCGTAACCATTGGTAACAGATATGAATAATCAACGTCAAAGACTCTATGGTATCAATGACTCCCTGCCTTGGCACTCAGCATCATTGGGATAGTGTAAGGAGTAAATGGTTTGCATTAAAAAACAATAGTGAGACCGTTTGTCCACTTTTAGAAGTGTTTATACTGGTACTAAGGAACATGAAGAGGACTTGTCAGTATCAAAATCCCTTTGTCCAAGCCAGGCTGACAGCAAATGTTCTCTGAGGACGGTTTTGTTAGACCTTGTAATACAGTAAACCCCCTTTAACCCTTCTCTTGCTGAATTTTAAAATACATGTCTCCTTCTTTACCCATGCCCTGTTGTATAATTACATATATCTTCACTGTGTACATGTACAAGTATTTCGCTGTGAAATAACTGCTGTGGAGTGAACTGGTTGCAGAATCAACTTGTAAATAGTGCAGACCCTGATGAGACAGCTCCTGCAGGAGCTGTCTCATCTGGGTCTTCACTATTTACATGTACGTATATTGACGTGAAACAGCAAGCGAAGGGTTAAACCGGGATTATAGAAGAAAGGAATTTAGATGACTTTCACCATGCTCTAAGCTGCAACCTGTCTACAAGATCGATATTTATACTAAAACGAACATCAATTTTAGAGGGGTTTTACTGTAATATTTTCTGCAGCATGGATAATATGCGTAAATTAAACCCTTCCAAACAATGTTTCCTTCATTTCTCAACCAAAGCCTATGATGTGACCACCTCTGTAGAATCATCTCTTTGAGACGGGTGTAACGAGTTATCACAATATATGGTTTAGTGAAAATATGGCAACTTTAGCATTTGAATACGCACTCTGTATTATACAAACATTAATACCAATCAATAACTACTTATCATAATTTATTTGGAATATAGTAAACCCAAAAGAAAAGGATAACTTACCACCGAAGATTTACAAAACAGATGTCCAAATCTCCATGTTGGCGTCTGTGTATCAGCCAGTAAAATGGACAGCTCAACAAATTCAGTGGCGCACGTGCTTTCCGAGGAGTAACTGCCTTGTGTTTAGCGTAACCTTTAGCATGATACGCTCAAATTTGCGAATAACTTTTGTATCTAGATGAGATTCGGAGTAACTCTGTATGTCTTTTTTTCAGCGTTTCATTGGAATCTAAACTGTTTGCTACAATGATCTGTTTTTAAGAAAATTATGACAGATAAATTGTGAAAACTGAAGAAGACGGACGGTGCAGTAGAACCTGTCTTAAGCGGTCATTCATTGAACATGGGAATGGTAAAACGCAGGTAGTAGCTCATTGCAGGGTAATGGTAATGCAAAACGTTTCTATAGGAGTTTTCTGCTTTACTTGTGCCATGCATCAAGCTACCAGCTGCCTTGCATACCCATAATTAGACCTCTTTTTTAATTGCTGCTTAGGACAGGTTCCACTGTATTTTCTACCAACGAAGTTTTTTTTTCTTTTCCCAGCACGACGAATGGTAAGAGATAAGACTACACACATATTCGGCGTATTAACCCATTCCTTCTTAGACTATATTTAGACCCATCCACTCTGTATAAACGTAATGCAATGGAGCATTTACTAGAGAAAAGAAAATTTTAGAGTTGTGTAGTTTCGAAACCATAGTGATTCATTGGAGGTTGCATTTCACTGTGCTTATAGATTCGTAAATATGTCTGTCCGTTCGTCCGTCCGTCTATCCTTCCGTCTTTCTGTTCGTCTGTCTGCCTGTCTATTCGTATGTATGTGTGTCTGTACGTCTGTCTGCCTGTCTATTTGTATGTCTGTGCGTCTGTACGTCTGTCTTACTGTCTGCCATATCCCCGACATCCCACTGCGGAAGTAGTAGTAGTAGTATAGTAGTAGAAGTAGTAGTATAGTAGACTAGTAGTAGAAGTAGTAGTAGTAGTAGTATAGTAGTAGAAGTAGTAGTAGTAGTAGTACATGTAGTAGGTAGTAGTAGAAGAAGAAGTAGTAGTAGTTGTAGTAGTAGTAGCAGCAGCAAATTTTACTATTGATTAAGCGATCTCCTTATATATGTATGTTGGTACATGTGCTCCCACGCACGCGCGTGAGAGTGCGTGCGTGAATATTTGTGTGTGTGCATGTATGCGTTCGTTTCTAAGTGTATGTGTAAGTATCGGTATATGTGTGTGCGTGCATGTATGTACCGGAAAGTGTGCGTGTGTGCGTTCGTGTGTGTAAGTGTGTGTACATGTATGTGCGTGTTGTGCGTGTGTGCGTGCGTGCGTGTGCGTGCGTGCATGTGCAGGCGTGTGGGTATACTTTTTGTTAAAACAAAGATAGGGAGTCACTACTACAATGTATATAGGGGTCGTAAGGGGTCAGTTTTCTTCGTGTGCAGGGGTCGTAATATTATGACCGGAGTCAAAATACTATGACCGGGGGGGGGGTCACAGTCTTTAAAAAACTGACCGGGAGGTCACTATTCTATGGGGGTCACTCTACTTCGTTACACCGGCTCCGCCCCTCTAAATCCGCGTGTTCAAGCTACTGACCGACATGTGCATGGTTTACATGGTCGTATTCCGTATATCAGAAGGGTAACACATACTTGTCCATTGGACACGTTATACACACAGGGACAGAGAGCTACGTCATTTGTAAAAGAGAGATCTTTCAATTCTTGCTGAGTTTAATATATAAAGTGTTTGAAAGGGAGATAATATAAGTCATTTTTATAAATTGATGTTATTAAGGATTGTTTCCCTTTCTCAAAAACTATTACGTTGACGAATCATTATAAGATGGTTTTTCTTACATAATGATTATTTAACACCTTGATTCTATAGTTTTCATAATAGTTTGTAACTTTAAAATACTTCTAACATACATCATTAGTGCGCATTAAATTGATTTTGACCATGGTGTATACAAAAAAAAGTTTATCTAGGACACCATTTGGGAGATGCCTCTTTAGTATTACATGTATCATCTGTGCGGTTTCTTTTACCCTTTCCTTCACATAAACACATCACATATACAAACAGAGTAGACCCAGATCAGACGGTCCCTGTATGAGTCTGTTTACCCTCTGCTCTGTTTTGCTTATGAAACTAAAATAGATATGACTCTACAGTTTCTACAAAATTATGCCAAAAACTCCTGTGCGTATATGCCATAAATATTCATGATGTCATTAATTCTTATACATGTATAACTATTGAACAGGTAAATGGTTAAAAGGCATATTGGTACGGTAACACTTGTATTAAACAACCATTAGAAAGAAGTCTAATTATTGGTATGTGCAGTAGGTAGTAGCGGCAATCTCCAAAAAAGAGCTCTCTGTATTACTTTTGACTTCATTAATCCATTTCCTCCTACTAACGCATATTGACACCTCTGTAAAAGTAATTAATTGAAACAAATGTGATAACTAGAGCATTTGCTCCATACATGTAGAACCCATCAAAACTTTAGTATTATTGCCTTAATAAGTTAGTGGTCATGCATTGATACAGATGTTACGATGTATCATTTAAATGCGAAACTGACGAGATGTGTGAAACACTGTATACATATATCCACATAAGTCTTCATGTCCCTATGTCATCAAACTGCTGAGTTTGAGTGTGAGTTCATTCTCATTAGTCAGATTTTTAGTTAACTCAAAGTCTGACCATTCAAAATCAGACTCAAACAAAATCGGTTATAATCTCCAAGCCAGGGTCAATTACACCGTCACGTATTTAGTCGAAGACTTAAGACTGAAACACTTAACCCTTCGCTTGCTAATCACGTCAATATACCTACCTGTAAATAGTGAAGACCCGGATGAGACAGCTCCTGCAGGAGCTGTCTCATCAGGGTCTGCACTATTTACAAGTCGATTGTGCAACCAGTGCACTCCACAGCAGTGATTGCACAGTAAAATACGTGTACACAGTGAAGATATATGTAATTATACAACAGGGCATGGGTAAAGAAGGAGAAATGTATTTTAAAATTCAGCAAGAGAAGGGTTAAAATATAAACATCATTGTAATTTCACCGTTTTTAAAAAGTACTTACAATTGTTTTTGCAAATCAAGCAAACAATTTAAACATAATTATGCATGCATGAAAAAATTAAAACACGTTAACTTACAACGATATCTAAATTTGTATCTTTTGATTTAGACTCAAAACTTAATATAGACCCAAGTCTCAGGTGCACATTTAGCACATCTAGAGATTCAATTTTAATCTAGTTGGAAACCCGTGGCATGAGCCATATAGATTAGTCTAATCAGGTGTGTTAGCTTTGTTTTTGTCGGCTGGTATTGGGCTTTTCTGTTAAACACTTACAGTGTGCATCTATGCACTTGTTGACTAGACAATGGTGTCTTAACCCCTTACTCCATGAATATTCATGTGAGAAATAATGACATCATTAATATTAATTATATTAATTGTTACGATGACACACGTACACAGACATATTCGGTCATGACATATCACATCTGTATCTTTTCGTAAGCAAACAAAGCAGATCTTGATCAATTTATATATAATTATGCATGCATGAAAAAATTAAGACACGTTAACTTACAACAATATTTAAATTTGCAGCTTTTGATTTAGACTCAAAACTTAATATAGACCCAAGTCTCAGGTGCAATAGCACAACTAGAGATTCAATTTTAATCTAGTTGGAAACCCGTCGCATGAGCCATATAGATTAGTCTTATCAGACGTGTTAGTTTTGTTTTTGGCGGCTGGTATTGGGCTTTTCTGTTAAACACATACAGTAGAACATATGAACTTGTTGACTAGACACTGGTGTCTTAACTCTTTACTCCATGAATATTCATGTGAGAAATAATGACATCATTAGTATCAATTATATTAATTGTTATGATGACACACGGACACAGACATATTCGGTCATGACATAATTTATCATATCTGTATCTTTTCGTAAGCAAACAAAGCAGACCTTGATCAATAAATACATAATGTATACATAATTATGCATGCATGAAAAAATTAAGACACGTTAACTTACAACAATATTTAAATTTGCAGCTTTTGATTTAGATATGGAAAAATAGTCAAACAAGGAGAGCCACACACGGAATGACACCGCATCAAACACCATCTAACGAGAAACGGTAAAGCCACAAGACAAAACATAACAGGACGCATATCAAGACGAAACACATTAAACATTAAGCATATTAAAAAACAAAATTGACCGTAGGCTGAAAGCAGGAGTGCCGCCTTGGAACGGCCAGCAGCCAAAAGCAATAAAAAAAGGGCTACTGGGGGACTTGAACCTGGTTTATGGGTACCCAACCTCGTCCTTATCCCACTTTCACCAAAGTCAAAATGTAAATAAAATTCCCCCTCCAGACAACACCACAACATGCGTAACGATGTATGCCAAAATGAAAATGATTTGAAAATGAACGCTATTAGAAGTAAACAAGCGACGTCATCATGTAAATGACGTCATAATTTAAAAGTACGGGAAAACTATTTGAAACACTTCTACTGCGACATTTAAAAGATCAATCGCAAGAAAATACAATTACCAGTGGATATTAATCATACACAACTGTTTTGTTTGAAAAAGAATAAACTTGACATCGTAGGCATGTACTCGATGACTATTCAGGTCAGAGCAGCTGTGGAGTAGTCATTTGGGGTACGACAGAACTAGCAAAATACAAATATCTAATTTCCTCCCTCCGTAAACGGGTTTTAGAGGGAATCTTCATAGAGTATTAAGCCTTTTCCGTCGTCGCACAAGTAAAGAGGAAAGCATAATGACCAACTGTAAAGGGGTCGACCACCAAGCATGTAGTGTGCTGCAATATAGAGGGGTCATATCCCTTTTTAATGAATTGTTTTATACGTTTGACAAACAAAGTATCAAAATAAGTATGTCCAATAATTTTTCGAAGTATGTGTTGACTCAAATCTCAAATAGGCCCAAATCTCATGTGCAATAGCACAACTAGAGATTCAATTTTAATCTAGTTGGAAACCCGTCGCATGAGCCATATAAATTAGTCTAATCAGATGTGTTAGATTTCTTTTTGGCGGCTGGTCTTGGGCTGTTCTGTTCAACACATACAGTAGAACCTATTCAATTGTGAGAAATAATGACATCATTAACCCATTTGCTCCCAGTGGATTCGTCCATAATTATATATTGGATTAATCTATCTTTTATCTAAGGGATGTCTGGTCTAAATTTTCATTTTTGCTTTGTTCATATATTGAATTTCCTATCAGCAAACAGTGTAGACTCTGATCATACGCGTCTGATCAGAGTCTACACTGTTTGCCTCTGTCCCATATATGTGATCGTGGGAGCAAATGGGTTAATATTAGTTATATTAATTGTTACGATGACACACGGGCACATACATATTTGGTCATAACAGAAACTGTAGAATCATATCCTATCTTTTCGGAAGTAAACAAAGCAGACCCTGATCAGACAAGAGCCGCCTGAAGAGCCGCCTGATCTACTCTGTTTGTAAAGGCGTAGAAAGGCATATACATAGAGTAACGGGTTAAAAGCACGTAACTGCTTAACGCAGAGCATAAATAATGTAAATAAATGCTCTGCAGAACTTTTGATATCACCTGCCTTTACCATTCATTGCATTAACCCTTTCCTCCATAAATAGGCCTTTCTACGCCTCTGTAAAAGTCACTTTATGAAACCATTGTGATAAATAGAGCATTGTCTCATATAGGAGTAAATGCTCTATTTATCACAATGGTTTAAAACTACAAAATTCTAAAATTTTCCTTTTCTCTAATTAATGCTCTTTTTCGGTAGATTTATTCAAAGAGGTTGAATCTAAAAATAGCCAATGGAGGAAAAGGTTAATATGTAAGAAATAATGACATAATGCATAGTAATTAGCGCAAGTTTAATAAATACATATGAACACAGGAAGTTTTGACCATGGAAATAATGCAGACTCAGAATTATACTATTTCATAAGCAAGAGCAATCCGAGCAGACCCTAATCAGATGGCTCCACCTGTTACAGCAACCGTCTAATCTGAGTCTTTATTTGCAAATGCGATAGAAGCAGTATCTCTGGAGTAAAGGTAAAATAACCATGGATATGATTTTAGTGAGTGGTTGTTTTAGAGATTGTGTACTGTACCTAATTGCACGTTTGCTTAATGCGGCTTACTCGTTTTAGCTTGTCGGTTTTACAAAGAACGTGGTCATTGACGTCATCGCCGTCGCGGGCGTTATTGTGCAATCAAAGGTGACATTCTGTTACAATTTCAATATCACACAGTTTAGTGGCTACATTCTCGCGCGGAACACTTACACTTTCACATCTAAATAATTTTTGCAATTAAGCACTTTTCGCAAAGATAGACGCGCGATGGCATCCGCGTGCAGTTCTCTTGCATGTCTTGAGACTGCGAATAATACCATGTTATTTGTGTGGTTCTGACTTGTAATCATGCTTAAGATGTCTGGCCCTCTCTTTGGCCATCATCATAAATCACAGCTACCACTGTCACTGTTGACCTAGACACTATCGCCAGTGTCTACCAAACAAATAAAACAATACCCCAAACCAGTCTCAATGTTTCCCAATGTCATATATAGTAAAACCTCTCTAAACTGATCACCGAAACAAGTATCAATGTTGGTCTTAATGCAAGGCAAAATTCATGCAGAAAGCAAAAGAGTTTTTTGCATGACTGTCACCATGCACTAAGCAGCCAGCTGCCTAAAATTAATTAAATCTTTGCTAGAAGTTCGGTTTACAGAGTCTTTACAGTATTATGTCACTCTAAGCAATGTTCGTATCACATGACAATCTATGTAAATTTGTCACTTTTTACACTATAGACAAATTAGCGATAACATTTGCAAACGGTTTGGATTCAGGTGAGACACTGAGTACTATCGCGTCTAATCAATATCGAAACTGTTTGACACCCTAACCGTGGTTTTGAAAAAGGAAATAAGAAATATAATTTGAAATACATATAATTATGATGTTGAAGCAGACGACAACTTTGTGCAGACGAAAATGACTTGCCAGTTCAAAGACTAAGTGTAAGTGGTTCCCTGGAAGTTAAACAGCTACAGTGGATCGGAACATACAGACTACTAAACCAAATTTTAATGCACAGACTGTCTACTATGTAAAGCACACATCAACAGAGATGGATGTCATTTCAGATCAGATATTCTAGCAAGCACTTAATCTTTACCATGCTCGGCCATTTTTGTTTGAATACATTTCCGGCCACTTCTCATTTCCTAGATACATGCTATACATGTACGCCATTCCTCTACTAAAATGCGAATAGAGTGTTACACAGTTTGGACTCATCTGGATCATAACTGTTGGAAAAGGTAATCGCGAATTTGCTCGTAACGTTCAAAAGGATAACCACTGGATGCGGGAAACGATTTTACCAGTAATTTCGAAATTGAAGAGCCAGGCCAAAAGCTCCTAATCCTTTATTATATTGATACCCCTATTATAGCATGTGTAAAGTAATCCCAAATCACACTACTCTCGCTTACTTGTGGAATAATATGCAAATGTTTCTTCAGTTTCTGTCATGGCTTAATTGGCCATATTCATATGTCATTGTACAATTCAAATTATTAATACTCATTATGACATTATTTCTTATTATGCATCGAGTAAATGGTTAATTTAGCCTACTGAACAGGGTTTGCACCACTTGGCATTCAGGATTCTCTAGCAAATAAGCCATTCCCACATATTGACGCCTTTTGACGCTTCTATAAAAAAAAACACTTGTTGAAACCATTGTGATATATCAAGCATTTGCTCCATAGAAGCAAAAGTTTGCTCTCTATATTACAATGGTTTCAAAACTACACAAAGGGTTAAACCTTTTATACTGAATGTACTCTTTCGTTAAACACAGGTCATTGCACTTTCAGTACCAAGCACCCAAAGGGTTAAAACACAGACAGGTCGGTACAAAGGCTAGCATTGTGGGCAAAGACCGGCTAGACAAACGATTGAGGAAGTGAACCTTAGTGTACTGTGTCCAAGGACTTGCGCTTAGGGTGTCAGTTTGACGACATTGTAGATACATGTATAACTGACATTTCGGTCGAAAATAGGTTGTGTAATAAGATGCAAGTATAGTTGTGTTTCCTAGGAATGTGTACCATATAAAACATATTATTAACACATTACTCCATGAATATTCATTTAAGAAATAGTGACATCATGAATATTAATTAGATCAACAGTTATACTAGCATATGGACACAGGGAATCATATCTATATTATATTATAAGCAAACAGAGCAGACCCGATCAGACGGCTCCTACAGTAGCCGTCTGTTCTAGGCTTTCTCTGTTTGCAAATGCGTAGAAAGGTTTATTTCTGAAGTAAAGGGTTAAATTATATCAATCATCTACTTAACAAATTACTTTTTATTTACATACATGTATATCAATTAACTTATGACGTATACATATACCATACAGCCATGATGCTCATTACAATGACAACTAAACATTTAAGGATCGTGACAAGTGCTGATACATGTCCCAACTATTAAGAGAGCTACAGATAAAGGTGCGAACCCAACTACTAACATCGTCATTTCTCCACCAAACGCAAACGCTATACAGTGACCACTCTTTAGCGTAGTCAGAATATAAGCCTTGGTAGAGAAAAAAGAAACTATTCTTGTAAATTGCCTTAGATTCAACGTGATACTTGACAAGGGTCCAGTTGAACCATTATTCTGCTGCTCAAGATCTATATCCGATTAGTATTAACCCTGCCAATGTGGGAAACGAGTCACGTATGTCTTTTGCAAACAGTGTAAACCCAGATGCTACAGGAACCGATCTGAAAATGTATTGTGTCACATGCTTCAAAATAGACACTCTACACGTGAACTATTCTAGCAAACAAAAATATTTTAGCTTAAATAAAAATAAGGCTTGCTAGAATGTATGAATGCTTTATACAGTAGAATCTGCCTATACCTACCATATAATGAATAAACATGGATACCTACATGGGCATGTGGTTGTTTAAACCGTTACTCCATCAATCCATAAACACGCCTTTCTATGCCTTAGCAGAGAAGACCTGGATCAGATGCCTCCTAATAGGAGCTGCCTGAGCAGTGTTTGCTCTGTTTGCTTATGAAATAATGTAGATATGATTCTACTGTTCCCGTGCCCATCCATGTCCTATTCTAACAATTAATCTAATTAATAAATATGATGTCATAATGTCTTACATGGATATTCAGGGAGTTGTGAGTTAATGCAGAACGAACCTAATGCAGACAACTGCTAGAGGATGTTTCTGTATATCTTTCGTCACATGTAAAGCTGTCACGTGTCTTAAAAACATCAGAATTAGAATATTTGTGCGATCGTTGTAGTCATGTCTTACAACACTATTTGGTGTAAAATACGCACAAGTGTTATGAGATGATTGCACCGTTAATAGTTACAAAAAAGGTAACCAGCTTAAAGCTGCTAGAACCCACTTTTGTACAGATGAACTGAAGGTCTTCAGGTCCGGCCTCCGACACTTGAAAATAGAAGAGAACGTAGGAGACTGACATTAGATCTACATTATAAAATACATAAAAAATTTGTATCAACATATGTCAATGATATATCGCAAACTCCATCAACTGTGTAAATTACTCTCGCAGAAATATTTATTTAACAAACCCGGATACAACTAAAATGTATACAGAGCAACAAATAAATGTGCGTACTCATAAGAATTACTATGCTAGTAGTTTTGAAGCTAAGCTGTATTTTGGCTCGTCAGAAAAATAGTTAAATGCTCACCAAATTACAGTTTAACTTCAAATCTACTAGATCTAGCATAGTAATTTTTTCATCATGCAAAACCAAGAAAAAATGCAGAAAATGAAGAAAAAAAGTGTGATAAAGCGATTTCTTCCCCTGAATGAAAATACATACAAGTGTGATATACTTGACGTCATATTGGCGTGCAGTGACGTCATCGACCTTAACAACATAAACAAACTTTATTTAATCCTTTTATATGGATAAATAATTGAGACAAAGGTGAGCAAATGTGTTAAATTTGATGTTTATGTTTAATTATGCCTTTTTCGTCTTTCAGTTTTCTTCCTATTGGCTGAACCAAACTTGCATCCCATAGGGGTCAGTACACATGCACTATACCTCACAAAATACAGCGTCGACGTGGAAAACATTATGCTAGTATGACGTGGCTATATTAAAAAATGGCGATTTTAGTATTTTTATCATGCAATGTCACCAAACTATTTGGTGACGCTGCATGATAAAAATACTAAAATCGTCATTTTTCCTACCTTTATTGTGACCACTCCATAAAATCGTTTATTCGATAGAGTTCTAAAGAGTAGTCACATCATAGGGTTTGGAGGATAAATAAAGGAGTATTTTTACGGTTATTCTTGAAAATGTTTTATTTACGCCGCATCTTATCTGGACCTCTGCATGCATACATATGTCGCCCAGGTTGAGCTATATTCTTGCTACTGTTATATTCAACTTCGGTTATCTTTCTTTATTTAAAACGTATTTCCAGTTCCAATCATATTTCTATCCCACAATTTCGATGTTAACAGAATTGACACCATTGTTCTTACAAGAACTATGTGTAATTGCAGTTTGTTTGATCTAAATTTAGATAGAGATCATAGATTGCGGGTGCCGTTGTCTGTTATGGTACCCATTGCTGTTTGAGTGACCACTCTACATACAGAAACGTCTTGCAAATACGACCGCTCATCAGAAGTATAATTCTGGATATTTACAACAGCTGGTAACTTAATACAGAACAAAGCTATGCAGGAATTTCTTGTAGGAGTTTTCGGCATTGAGATTGCTCAGCATTAACCTTTTCACGCATTTGCAAACAGATACACCTTCCATATTTAATTATGACTATTGTGTCTATGAATATTCAGTAGGTATTGTATTATCTGTAGCTCTCTTGAAACTAAATATGTATGTATATAGGGGAAGGGTTAAACAACCACCTGCTTTTACAGAATACTATGTTAATGTATTACATAGCGAGATCCTACTGTATTAGATACATTATACAATACCAGTGCAATTGGGATAACTGTAACTAAAGACGTTTTAGTGTTTGGAAATCCATAATGATACCATGATGACTTATTTGCAACGGAATACATTAAATCATCCGCACCTTTACCTTCCTTTTTGTATTCATTTCCTCAGAAAGACGGTTTTTATATGCATGTACATGTATGTATTTGTTTCCTTTGTATATTAGCATGTCATTCTTATGTAAATATCTGGATAGCAAGCACTGGATATAGCCCTGCCAATATATTATATGTAACAGATACGTTAGAAACATAGATATACGTGACTTCGACATGCTATGCATTGATTTATACCAGCACATACATGTACATGTATATGTTTATAATCATATATACGTAAAATGTACAGGCTAAAGCCATGAATGCAATGTCCATCCGTGTCGGGTAAATATAGTTCCTCCCCTCTCTATCTCTGTATGTCTGTTCGTATGCCTCTGTCTGTCTCTGCCTCACTCTTTGTCTGTCTGTCTGTCTGTCTGTCTGTCTGTCGGTCGGTCTGCCGCTCTCTCTATCTCTCGCTCTCTCTCGCTCTCTCTCGCTCTCTTTCTCTCTCTATCTCTCCTTCTCCTGTAGGAGCTTTCAGCATTACTTTAGACTTGCATTAGGCTATCACACGTGTTTCTATGTATGTGTAGTAATACATTTTAGAGCAATTCTGTATTGAAAGTTTTAGAAGGACTGAACTTTAAGTTCGGGTATCCTGAAGTTCGAGTTATCCGAGATATCGAAAATCAACTGTATTTAGTTACAGTGGGGTGAGAGTTTAGTTCGAAACTATTTAAGCAGTACGAATTTTTGAAACCGTTGATGATGTATATTGGATCAGCTATATATGCTACAGTAAAATCTCTCTATAACGGCCACTAATTTACATCAAGTATTTTGTGGCTGCTTAAAACAAGATGAAAGTAAAACAAAACGCTCCTATAGGAGCGTTCTGTTTTACTTTCACCTTGCTTTAATCAGCCACCTGTCCTAAATACCTACTAATTAACACAATTTAGTAGCCGTTATAGAGAGGTTTTACTGTATAACCTAAATATGTGTAGGGGTGTCTTCATTGTTTGGAAGTTATGATAAAGTAATCAGTTCATCTATGAATTAGCTCGATTGCCCTTACACAAAGGTCCCCGAATTTTACTGGAAGCGTATTTATTGGCGAAGCATGAAACTCCGCCGTGTGTATTTTGTAACGATTAACAGTTTGATTTACTAAATGTCTTTCAAAACATGGTACATGAAATATACGCTTCAAACAGTCTACATTAACTGTCATTCGTATTATTACAGTGGCCAATATGCATAAAGCAAACACACTGCCAAACCAGGCTTAGGTGCAAGAGACCTTTCTATAAATGATGCAGTACATTATAAAGCATGGAGGCTTTAACGGTATATGATTCCAATTTTATGTAAATAGAACAAATGCATTGTGGTATAGTAGGTTTTGAGTCCCCAGAATCACACGACCACAGATAGTTCAGTAACATTCATAGTCAAATATATGCAAATGTAAACGACCGGAGTAATTCGATGTATTTTCATGACAATGGTTTATATCGAATGTTATAAATATATGCATGTACAGTTGAACTTCGATGTATTGAACTTCAAGGAACCACAAGAATTACTTCGAGATGACGGAAGTTCGAGTCATCCCATTTCTTATCAGAACAATTTCTCAAGTTTTGCAGGTATTTATCACAGAGAATTCTGAGATTATTTATCTATTACGTGGTGCTGCTGTCAGCTCTGAAGGTACTTGTTCTTCAGCGATGATCTCTTCTGATTTCAGTCTATTCAATTTGACTTGTAGCATAACTGTACTAGGATTACTGATGAGGCTTATTATCCGGTAGATCTGACACTGCTGAAGGTCCCCTTTCTTGGTAAGTGTTATGACCACTGATTATGTCCATGGAGTGGGTCAGTCCCCAGTTTCCCATATTTTGTTGCAGATAGTTGTCAGCATATCTATGGTACACCCACCACCTGTCTGCATTTATTCAGCTGGTATATTATAAACTCCCGGTGTTTTTTCTATTCAGTGCTTTGACAGCTACATCCACTTCTCTGAGGATTGAAGGAGGATCTTCAGAGGCTGTTTCTGGGCTTTTTAATACTGCTGGGCTCCTGTTGTCTGCTAGTTGAAGAGTTCGGCGCAATATTCAGTCCATCTATTTTGGATGTCCTGTTCCTTCATGATACATTTTCCTGACTTGTCCGTGACAGTAGTTGTCTTGACGAGCTTGTCTTTGGTAGGCCTACGTCTTTCGCCAACTGGTAAGTCGCTTTGCTGTCATTTCTTGTCAGGCTGTTCTGAACATTGCCAGACAGCTACCTATCAAGTTCTATTTGGCCTCCGTCACCATCGCATTGACTTTACTGTTGGCATCTCTGTATCGCTTAATGATGTTGTGAACATGTCGATGTCCATATATTCAGCTCAAGAATGGCCAGGCGGCAAACTTTCCACCTATACATGTATGCTTGAAATGCTTGCAATATCATGGAGTCTTTGAGCTTTTCTATGTCATACTAGAGCCTGATGTTTAGAATTTTGAGTTTTTAGGGCTGAGTTTAAAGTCTATCGAGTCGTGGTCATTCCACATGTCAGCTCTGGGGAAACTTGCGATGTTAACGTCTGATCGGAAACGTTTTGGGCCAGAACGCAGTCAGTCTGGTTTTGATACTGACCGTCTGGACTATGCCATGTCCATCTTCTTAATAACATGTGTGGTGCCAAGGTATTGACCAGTACCAGGTCATTGTTAGTCGAGAACTCAAGGAGATTGAAAATCCTGTCATTGGACGTTCCATTGCAGTATGGTCCATGTGCACCATCCTTGATGCCCGGTGCACCATTTCCTACTTTGGCATTCCAGTCACTTTGTACTATGAGTATATCGACTCTTTGGGGTCTGGTCAATGAGTCCTTGAAATTGTTGGTAAAACTCGTCCACTTCTTCAACATTGTGCCCAGTTGGTGGAGCGTACACTTGTATTATCGTGATGTTGAAGGGAGATGCTCGACTGAAAGTCGACTGGAAACTGACTGGCATCAATGATACATACCATAGAAGAAAAATGGTGAGCTTTAAAACGTTGAAACTTACCTTTTATATGCGGTATTTATTTATTTATTTATGTTTCATTGCTTTCATGATAATTAGCACTTAGAAGCCTTTAAAACTAAATACAGTAAAGCTCCGCTAATGCGACCACCAAAAAGGGGCATACTTCTGGGTGGCAGAGGCAGGTGGTAGCTTAATGCAGGACGAAAGTTATGCAGAAAGCTCCTATAGGAGCTTTCTGCATAACTTTCGTCCTGCATTAAGCAACCACCCGCTTTAAACGACACCAGTGGCTGTTTATTAAGTGGTCGCA
The DNA here is from genome assembly GCA_963576725.1 of Azorinus chamasolen. NCBI lineage: Eukaryota > Metazoa > Mollusca > Bivalvia > Cardiida > Solecurtidae > Azorinus > Azorinus chamasolen. Next base: position 44,824,820 of record OY755236.1, on the reverse strand, counting down.
TTAGCGGGGTTTTACTGTATTTAGTTTTAAAGGCTTCTAAGTGCTAATTATATACCATATACAAAATGTAATGCTTATGTAAACAGAGTTCCAAGATCAGACAACTCGAGTATAAGTCGTCTGATCAGGGTCTACTGTGTTTGCTTAAGGAATATATAGATATGATTCTACAGCTTTTACCTGTGTCATTTGTTTCTTGTCCATACGTCCTTATCAATATCAAGTTCATTGATATCCATATATACATTATATATTGCATGAATATTCCTGAACCTTAGGCATAAGCACTTATCTTGATACATGTAATCTTGACATGAACAAAACTTTTGATCATATACCATTGGACTAAGTGGAAGGTTGCAAGAAGAGTTTAGATGGTTTATTTCATTCAGACCAACAGAATGGGATACGTTAATATTTAAATGATGTAATACGCCAGCTTCACATACATCTGAAAATGCCGACGGATTGTTTTGGTCTGCGTTTGTTTTATTGCAGTTTTTCAACTTGTCATTTGTTATGTATCTTTGGGCCACTGTTTTGACATCTTTAATTGCCTATTCTAGATTCAACTTTGAAATAACTGTAAATGTGATTGGAAATGTAGTCCCACATTAAATATGTCTGAACATCTTTGGTAGTGCTAAGAGCTGTTGCTTAATATTCCCGTGTCGCTCCTGTGTTGACAGTAAAGATTTACAAGAATTGCATGACTGGGAACAATTGGAAATTGGCCGCTATTTAAATATATGCATATCTAATGTAAAGTCTGTCTGGGAATTTTCGGATTTGAATTCAATACTGTTTTTATCTTTATTACACACCAGACCTTGTTATACACGCAGGAGTATGCTTTTTAAAAATTTTCTTCACTTGCTGAAATGTTCTGATTTGGAACAGATGCAATTTTGAGTACTTCCGATTCTAGCAAGATTTTGAAAAATATTGACCGAGTTTCAAACGGCTTGGATTCAGATGGGACGCCGAGGGACTCGATGTCTCATCTGGATTCAAACTGTTTGCAAATGTGCTCATGTCGAGATTAGCGGGATAAGGGTTAATGCTTGTTTAGCACGATATAGTGTTTCCAACCATTATCATGTGAAATCTTTCTTTCGCTTATCCGTCCTCGTGAAAATCAAATAAATTAATGTTCGCAAAGGCGTTAAAAAGCGTGCCTGTTGAATAAAGAGTTACCACGAGTTCAGTATAGTTATCGTGTTAGATTACTTTATGTACTGTATATCACACATTATAATCATGATAAATTTGATTTGAATATTTAGTGTTTCACTATTTGCGCAGTAGGACGAAAACACTTTGAAATATATCAATTGTCTGTACTTTATATTTAGTTACCATTACATCAGCTGATGCGATTTAGCCCATTCCCTCATATTGACGACTTTTAAAGACTCGGGAAAAGTCACTTTGTGAAACCATTGTGATAAATAGAGCATTTGCTCTTATAGGAGTAAACGCTCTATTTATCACAATGGTTTCAAACTACAAAATTCTAAAATTTTCTTTTTCTCTAGTTAATGCTCATTTTCGGTAGTTTTATTCAAAGAGGTTGTATCTAAAAGTAGCCTATGATGTAATGGGTTAAATTGGACCTCTGTGTGGATAAACACTGTATCTTGGTCAATCCTAATCATGCTATACAAACTCAGATCTTGTACAAACGTACTTGCACCAAATTCGAACAAGCTTTTTGAGAAACTACTGACCGAGTGTACGCCAGCTTGGGTTCTGATGAGAAACCATTTGACTCTACGTCTCGTCGGGTTCTACACTGTTTGCAAATGACAGTCAGATCAAGCTTACCTGGATCCTGTTGAATATACATGTAGTAAATAAAGACACCATGACTGTTTATTATTTATGAGTTTTATAACAACATATGTACACAGGAGATACAGTAAAACCTCTCAATAACGGCCACTAAATTAAATCAAGTAGTTTGTGTTAAAGGCAGGTGGCTGCTTAAAGCAAGATGAAAGTAAAACAGAACGCTCCTATAGGGGCGTTCTGTTTTACTTTCACCTTGCTTTAAGCAGCCACCTGTCCTAAATACCAACTAATTAACACAATTTAATGGCCGTTATAGAGAGGTTTTACCGTATTGGTATTGTTATAAATTGTTTAAGAGTAAGTAAAGAGCAGACCCTGGTCAGACGATTTCAACAGAAGCCGTCTTTTCTAGGTGTACTATGTGTGTAAAGGGTCAAAAAGAGGTTATACGAATGAAATTATTTTTTCTAAAAATTTGTGAAATTACCTCAATTGATTTAAAACTTATATATAACCCTATATGATATATACAGGCGTGATGCATACACGTATTAGTTATATTACATATGGTCCATATTTCATTTGTTTCCTTCAGTATGCTGACCAATTTTCATCGAAATAAACGTTCTCCAAATCTAAGTGTCTAAGTGTTGCTTCAATTTCTATTCATATCTGATCATTTCTACATTTATCCATACTTGATCTGGAGCAAAGGTGTCCGACGCATGCTTGGACTCATCCATGGACCCCCCCCCCCCCCCCCAAAAAAAAAAAAAAAAAAAAAAAAAAATTAAAAAATTGTGATCGAAGTATGTTCAACTGGCCTAAAACTATCTATTTGAACCTTAAACCACTCCGAAAAACGAGAAAAACACGACCCGGAAAAAAATTCCTATCGGGTCTATATATGTATTGAAAGGTACCTAACTACGACAGATAAGCGGCGGAAAAAACACCAGTCATGTTTTTCAAAGTCTTACAGCAAAGCCAATTCAACACCGATTTCAATCAGTTTGATCTTGATCCTTTCCAAATTCCATATGCTAAGCGGCACAATTAGTGCTTTCCTTAAATATTGCTCCGTCTTGTCGCTGCAAGACCGCGAATTTGAAAAAACGCTAGAGCGAAACGATGTGACTCCCGCCAGGATGCATAGACGTATATAGGGGGATCTGTATTCGTTAATCTTTTCAACAAACACGCGAATTATGGTTAAACACTATCTAAAAACATTAAACTCGCCGCAATTAAAACAGTGCTTACTATTTCCAGTCAGCTACGAGGCGCCGGTTTTCTTTCTCCAACTTTCCTTTTGAACGGATGCGACCATTTTGCTGTGACCCGGCTCATAAACTATTCGATATGCAAATTGACTACTACTTCGGGCCACAGCGATTTGGCCACGTCCGTTCAAAACGAAAGTAGGAGAAAGAAAACTGGCGTCTCATAGCAGACTACAAATAGCCAGCACCGTTTTAACTGCGGTAAGTTGAATGTTTTTCGAATGTGTTTCAGCATAATTCGCGTTTTTGCTGAAAAGTTTAACAAATACAGATCCCCCTATATACTTCTATGCATCCTGGCGGGAGTCACATCGTTTCGCTCTAGCGTATTTTCAAATTCGCGGTCTTGCAGCGACAAGACGGGGCAATATTTAAGGAAAGCACTAACTGTGCCTCCTAGCATATGGAATTTGGAACGGATCAAGACCAAAATGATTAAAATCGGTGTTGAATTGGCTTTGCTATAAGACTTTGAAAAACATGACTGTTGTATTTTCCGCAGCTGAACTGTCGTAGTTAGATACCTTTCAATACATATATAGACCCGATAGGAAAAATTTTCCGGGTCGTGTTTTTCTTGTTTTTCGGAGTGGTTTAAGGTTCAAATAGATAGTTTTAGGCTAGTTTAACATACTTCGATCACAATTTTTTTTATTTATTTATTTACTTATTTTTATTTATTTATTTTTTTATTATTTTTTTTTTTTTTTTTTTTTGGGGGGGGGGGGTTCCATGGGTGAGTCCAAGCATGCGTCGAGCACCTTTGATCTGGAGGTCGAACAGTATGGATCCTGTCAAGACGTGGTCTCATTTGGACCCAAAATTGTACTCAGATAATGACATATTCCCCCATGACTCGGCGTCTCATCTGCATTCATCTGCATCTGCATCCAAACTGTTTGTTACTGTGGTAAAGTGTGTTTTTTAAAGAAAAACAAACGCGAATTGTAACACACGACATATTTTGCGGACGATACTATTTGCAGACGACAACATTTGGTTTATTCACAGAGGTTGGGTCTGAAAATGGCCTATGAGGTAATGGGCTAAGACGTCTAATTATGGTTATGTAATGCAGGCGGTAGCTGGACACTTAACACTGTCCATAAATAAAACAGTATATAAGGAATGTTAACTTATATTCAATATCACTTTACAAGCATTTAACTTCTACATAATCACTGCAATTATTTATAAAAAGAAACCCAAGATATACAATAGAACGGCTACTGACCAAAATTCTAGAATAGAAGAATTTAGATAATGTTTCTTAATGCAGGGTGATGAATTTCATCCTGCATTAAGCTCCGTCTGTCTACAAGACCGATATTTATACTGAACTGAACGTCCGGTTAAGAGGGGTTTCACTGTATAGAAATGTATTCTACCGTATATATTGTGTCAGTATAATATTAAGAACTCTCCCGATTATAATATATTCTTGGTTAGGTCTACTTTGCAAACAGCGTAGTGTTGATCAGTAACTTTATAACCAGAAAGTCGGTCAGCTTGTTTCACCGAATTGAGGAATAGAATGGACGTTTATTATCTTTATTTACTGGAGGTACAAATGATAAAAACGTTAATTGCATCATTTTCAAAATACGTTACTTTAAGGAATATCGACAATGACCTGTATACTATGATATCTATGTTCTTAAAGTACATATCAGTTCAACGTCTGCACATAGCAGTGTCTACTTCCAAACATTCATCACATGAAATCAATGGCGCTTGAAATGTTTAAATACAAATGTGTGTGTGTGTGTGTGTGTGTGGCATGCATGCAGTGTATATTCGTACCAGATCATAAGATAGCATGGCATTTAACCCGCACCCCGGTCTTTAAGCAACCGTACCTGGTTGATGTTAGTCGACAGAAGGATTCCTAAGTTATATATCAGGTAATCAGTCTAATCAGTGATAAGTGTATGTGCGCGAATTTTCCACGTTCTGCTCTGATAAGACAAGAAACGTTCGGTGTGTTGGGCGTGCACTTCAGCAATGATAATCACTCAGGATCAAACAATAACAAACGCAGAATGCTGCAATCTTTGGTGCACTATTGCACGCAAAATATAACGACTAAATGCGCATGCGTGTACATACAGACGAGTCCTAGTATTCCATATTTGTCAATGTCGCGATGGACATTTACCTTGGCACATCTCTAATATTGATAATTTATACTAATTTACCTACAGCAAACACTTAAGCGATCAACCAAAATTGCATAATGCCGGATAAAACTAAAGCAATGTGGTAGCGCGATACAGGACGATAATTATGAAGAAAGCTTCTGCAGCAGCTCGCTGCATTGTTTTCGTCCTGCATTCAGCAACTACCTACTTTTAAAGATACCTATATATATTCAGTAAGTGGTTGCTTTAGAGGCGCCCTACGGTATAACCACTGCATAATCATACTACACTTAATCATTTATTCGACAACCCCGCCTTTTGAAGCATTTGTAAACAGAACAGACTCAAACCATACCGCTCCTGCATGGATTGTCTTAACCCTTCGCTTGCTATTCACGTCAATATACCTACCTGTAAATAGTGAAGACCCAGATGAGACAGCTCCTGCAGGAGCTGTCTCATCAGGGTCTGCACTATTTACAGGTTGATTGTGCAACCAGTGCACTCCACAGCAGTGATTGCACAGCGAAATACTTGTACACAGTGAAGATATATGTAATTATACAACAGGACATTGGTAAAGAAGGAGAAATGTATTTTAAAATTCAGCAAGCGAAGGTTTAATAAGGCATGCTGGATATTTTCTGTTAACAAGTTGATGTTTTACTGTTTGCTGTGGCTATAAAAAACGTCTTTCTTTCAGCCTAAAATATAACCAAAAGGACTGTGACAGTTCATCGACTGACATATAATATTACTGTAGAATAGTAGTTATCAATACGAATAGCTGTCGATGCGTATAGCTGTCGATACGTGAAGCTGTAAACACATGTAGCTGTCAGTGACTAAAGTACGTGTGTACTATTATGCAGAAGTGGCTCAAACAACCCTTACACTGCTGACTTTTCAAATGGACTATTCCAATATTCAAACATGTCTAGCTTATAGTGAATATTTAGGGATGTTTTTAAAAAAGCGTAACACGACAGACAGCTCCGCTAGGAACCCTCTCGTCTGGTCTTCACTGTTTGCAAATGACATTAGCGACTCGTGTCCCGCACTGTAAGGATTAATATTGACAAAACAAAATGTTCGGCACAGCACGTGTTACACAGCTTATTGATATACAGAGAATTTAACCTTTTCGCCCTCCAAATAGATAACATCTGCTTAGATTAGAATCTGCTTCAGATTTCAAAATGGAATTTTCTTTTATCTATACAAATGCACTCATATAGTGTTATCAGTTTCGATTCTGACGAGACAATATCTTATTAATCCATTCCTCCATAAGAGTATTTTAAGGCCCAACCTCCTTGAATGAATCCACCCAAAAGGAGCATTTACCAGAGAAAAGCAAACTTTTAGAATTTTGTAGTTTGAAACCATTGTGATAAATAGAGCATTTGCGTAGATATGCGTATCTATGGAGGAAAGGGTTAATCGTCTTATTGGGACCAATATTCAAAGTGTATCATGGACTCAAAAAACAGCGTGAAAGCGGTAGTATTCTAAAACGTTCATCAACGAGTTTATCAAATAATGTTAGGACGAAGTTTTTCATTTCTAGATTGCATGTCTGGCGAAGTTTGAATGACATTCAGATTCAAGTACAGAAACCCCAGTCGACTTTGATCTAAAGCAGTAAAGTTAAATACGAAATGTGGCCCACTTATATTTGAACAGTGCAAAACAACTATTAGAAACATGCAGACTTTACTTTTATTGCAGTAAGTGTTCGATAAGTGATCCGTGACATCTGTATATCAGTCTGTACCGTTTTGGCCATTGCTGTAACGTTTTATTGATAGTGTCTTGGTCTAACTTTCGCCACTCGTTCTTCAATGCGATGCTAACCCTTCTCTTGCTGAATTTTAAAATACATTTCTCCTTCTTTATCCATGCCCTGTTGTACAATTACATATACCTTCACTGTGTACAAGTATTGCGCCGTGCAATCACTGCTGTGGAGTGCACTGGTTGCACAATCAACCTGTAAATAGTGCAGACCCTGATGAGACAGCTCCTGCAGGAGCTGACTCATCTGGGTCTTCACTATTTACAGGTAGGTATATTGACGTGAATAGCAATCGAAGGGTTAAGGCCCCTTTATGTGTTCATGTTTCGCTTCAGTAGTCGCAGTTTCAGGATACCACAGATGCCGAAGTCCATCGATGCAGCATCGGGGGACTTCGGAATCCACTCTTCAGGCTTTATAAACTTCTCATTTCTATTCGCAAGGTATATAAGGGTGTCTTTGGACGTGTGGTTGGGGCGCTATCCTGGAGGAACACCGTAGCATTGACATCATCTGGCAACATTTTGGCACATCTATGTTTAAAAAGGCTTCAGACCATTGTTAATGTAGTAATCAGAATTGACCTTTGTCCCTTTATAGTTGATTCGGATTTCAGTGTAGCCCAGTTTTGAAACCGCAGCCCAAGCCATGGAACCACAAGCAAATGCAGCAAGCTTAACCAACTTGATTTGGTCACTAGCAATTTCACCATTTCTCAGGTAGCAAGCGCGTCTACGTACATAGCTTCCACATAAATAAAACATAGCCTCGTCAGATGTAACAAAGTTAGCTGTAGATACAGCTTCTAATACCTAGAACGTCGCGTTGCATTTTGGGCACTGTTTAGGGCTAGTGAACCCTTTGTTCAGTTTATCTTTCACAATCCGGTTGATAATACGATAAACAGTACCTTTAGAAACTCCAAGTTTGGATGCCATTTCTCTGTGTTGGCGGATTCACTTTCTCAATCATACGGGCGACTTAACGAATGACGCCAGTTGTTGCCACAGTACGACGTTTTGCAAACTTGGTCTGATGCAACCTGAAGTCGAGTTATTGCGCTGTAATCGATATTATAGCGAATGTTGCTTATAGATCCTAACGATATTGAATGTCCCATGGATTTAACGCATTTTGAATGGCCCTGTATGAGGTAGTAAAAGACAGAGGACTAAGACAAAGGACTACACCATCCGCATTATCACTAATATTTCGATGCACCATCTTGTAAAATACACATCAAACTACATGTGTTGATAAGTATGTGTCTTACTGGAGGCCATACAATGCAAATTTACCGAGATACCCATGCAATTTGGACACGGCAGCTAATTTCATTGTGTTCAAATATAAATGGGGCACCTCTCGTATGTTATTCACACAATGGAAATGTTGGGTATTCTACAGACACGCCACGGGAAACATCTATGGTTATTTTACATAAAGTGTTACCAGTCGACAGCTTATAATAATAACATAAAATTGACATATTATGGCATTTCTATGACCAGGACATGCAAGATGGAGGTCAATGAAGTAGAACGACTGTATGTCAAGTTAAATTCAAGTCTATAGATATGACTTGCTCCATTGTAGTCGGAGCTCATATTTTGTAGAATAGTTTTCCCACTTCCTCGAAAAAATGTATCTATCGGTATAATCCTTATCCGGCTAATCCCGACTTGACAACGGGGATTGTGTAACTCGGCGTCTCATCACGATCCAAGCTGATGGACAGTCGGTCATCAGGATCCACGCTGTTTGACCCTCGGTCAGTCAATACTTCCCCAAAGCTTGGTCTAATCGGAAGTAACAAAGTTGCATTACAGTAGATCCTGTCTTAACCCATTACCTCATAGGCTATTTTTAGATCCAACCTTTTTTAATAAATCTACCGAAAAGGAGCATTAACTAGAGAAAAGGACAAATTTAGAATTTTGTAGTTTGAAACCATTGTGATAAATAGAGCATTTGCTCCTTTATCACAATGGTTTCACAAAGTGATTTTACAGAGTCGTCAAAAGTCGTCAATATTAGGGAATGGGTTAAGCGGCCAAGAGAAATATGTCGAATCTTCAGTCTATATGACAGGTGCTTACCTTAATGCAGGTGCAAAGTAATGCAGAAAGCTCCTGTAGGCGATTTTTACATTACCTTTACCCTGCATTAAGCAACCATCTGTTTTTAAGACTCATATGTTCAATTTTAGAAGACATTTTCTTCTCACAGTGGTGTAAGGCCTAAGACTTGAGGCCGGGTATGTTCAAATGCCTTTTTTATTCTTTATGTGTTTGTTTTCATATTTAAGTAACGTGTCTAAGTTATGAATATAACGTATACCCCATATTATGACTTTCAAAGAAAGATGTCCAAGCTCTCTATGTATGGCTTGAGTTTTAGTTGTGTTACTGGCAACTTCATTATGAATAAATAAACAATAACATCGAAGAATCTAACTTGTGTACTGCAGTAGAACATGTCCGAAGCGGCCATTTATTTATTGAAAAGTCTTACAAATCAGGTGGTTGTCCAATACAGGGCAAAAGTCATGAGTAAGATCGTTTCAACTTCGAAACATCACAGCAAACTTATATTTTAATCAAACTAGTGTTTTCAGAGAAGACGATATTTAAGTTTTTCGACAGTTATATATGTAAGCATAGCTATTGGTTATTTCTTATCTAATCACAATTCATCTAGAGGATCAGCTATAAAGCATTCCTGTTGAATTGTATCGAAATCCGGTCAGTACCCATAGAGTATCTTTAAATGTTTCGCTGTTTAACTATAAATCGAAACCTTGTCTCGCCCCTGGTGGTCATGTTTTTAACTCTTACAGTGCGGACCACGAGTCCCTAATGTCCTTTGCAAAGAATGTTGACCTCTATGAACCCTCTCACCAGGATCTGCACTGTTTGTCATGTTACATTTTTCTTTTGAAGAATCCCTAAATATTCACCATAAGCTTGGCCGGTTTGAAATTTGGAATAGTACATTTGATAATTCAGCATTGCAAGGATAAATGTAATGACCCACTTGTAGACATGTAGTAGAGGATCATCTAATAATTGTGTCTATAAACAAATCGGACAAACAGTGTATTTGGAAGTTTCACTGAGACATCAGTAGCCATTCTTCACCAGGTTGCCATAAAAACAAGATTTCTGCTCGAGAGAAATATTTAATTTGTTAAGGAGAATATTTCTTTTAACGTAATTGTTGACGCCACATGACGGACAAGGCTGCAGACGGACAGAGCTCAACTTTCACACTGTGTACCGGAGGGGGGTGGGGGGGGGGGGGTATCAGCGATATGCTCGTAAATTTAAAGTTGTCTGAACGTCTATCGAATGTGCAAAATGCTATTACCATATATCACTAATGGAAAGCAAATCATAGTGTCTTCAGCATGTTAACTGTCTAGATTCTAAGTCTATGCACACAATGAACAATTATATATTTCCATATCATTTAAGGACACCCCGGTTAGATCTTAATTTGAATCCATATTTCCTATAAAAGGGGTACAGCAAACACAACATTTGCTAGTATAAGCCATATACATCGATGGTTTCAGCAACCAGTTCAGACCTTGGTCAGAGGGCTCCTTCAGCAGTTCTCGGATCTGGGTCTACACTGTTTGATCGTGTCCTTTTTAAGGGAATCTGGGCACCGATTTGTTAAGTACTAAACATATCAATTGTAGAGTTTTGTTTCTTTTGAAGTATGAAACATATCTGTTTTTCTGTTTTTAAGGTATTAAACATGTCTATTCTAATATTCAGGTTCTTTTTAAAGTTTTAAATGTGTCTATTGTTATATTCAGGTGCTTTATTAACCATTGAATATGTCTATTGCATGGTTCGTGTTCTTTTTAAAGTATAATGTGTGTCTATTGTAACGTTCATGTTCTTTTTTAAGTATTATATGTGTCTATTGTAATGTCAAAGTTCTTTTGAAGTATTAAATGTGTCTATTGTCATGCTCTTGTTCTTTTAAAGAGTCCAATTTGTGTAATGTAGTTTCTGTTTGAGGGAGTCCTAAAAGTATTGCCAAGAGAGCAAACAGAATAGTATGTTAAAATCCAATGCTACTGAATCTTTTCGCCATATTATTTGAGATATACAAAACTGTATATGAATTTATACAAAACATCAGAATTGACGTAACACACGAAATGTAAGTCAGATCTCAGATGAAAGAAACATTGGCACACTTTATAATATCGCTTAACTCGAAATTAAACATTTAACAACTACCCATATCAGTGTTTAAACATTGGATAGATTATTTTGCATGTCCTCCCTACAATGTTAGGTTCTAATTTAGATATTTCGCTGCAATTGTTGTGTGGGAAAAACTGTCGATGTTTTTAAACTCTATATTAGTCTTTTAATCAAATACTATTTTACCCAATAATACAGCGTGACCAATACAATGAGCATGTGTAAATACGGGAGCAATACTGTGAAAATATTCCTACTTTTAAAACTTGTTACAGAAAATAAAGTTCGTCTGATAAGAAATACGTCAACCCATATTAAAGTGAATCCAATCACTAGTGTCTTTCTTTCGAAAATTCTTACCGCACTTAGTAACTTATATTTCAAACCTATCAAAATAATATGCCATCAACACTATCACCAATCATTACTATTACATAAGGGTAAACAGAGAAGACTTACATCAGACGGCTCCTAGAGGAATCGTCTGATCGGGGCATGTTCTGTTTGTTTATGGAATAGCATGTATTTGATTCTAAAGTTTCTGCTTTGGCATATATTTCATATATAAATATGTCGTTTAAAAAGAGATAATATAATTGATATGCACGATGTCATCATTCTTACATGGAATAAAGGGTTAAGCGCGACTTGACTGGCGTTGGTCAAAGAGTCACACTGAGTAACGCCATGCTTAGTTCACCCTTACAACGGTGAGTTTTCAAATGTATTTTTCTAAAGAAAAATGTAACATGACAAACAGTGCAGACTCTGGTGAGAGGGTTCCTCTAGGATCGTTCTCATCTGGGTATACACTGTTTTCAAAGGACATTAGTGGCTCGTGTCCCACAGAGTAAGGGTTAATCGGCCTTTCATCGGGATCCAGCCTAATAACTTGGTATTTCATCGGGAATTAAACTGTTTGACATTCGGACAATACATGTAGTTTCTCAAAAGCTTGAACGAATGTTGGAAATAAAACAAACACTCTAGATTAGAGTTTTACATATTATCCCCTAGTGACGCATTTTTGCGCATCTATAAAAGTCACTTTATGAAACCATTGTGATAAATAGAGCAATGGTTTCAAACTACAAACTTCTAAAGTTTTCCTTTCCTCTAGTTAATGCTCCTTTTCGGTAGATATATTCAAAGAGGTTGGGTCTAAATATAGCCTAAGAGAAAATGAGTTGGAAATAAAACAAACGCTCTAGATTAGAGTTTTACATATTATCCCCTAGTGACGCATTTTTGCGCATCTATAAAAGTCACTTTATGAAACCATTGTGATAAATACTGAATGTGTAACCGATTTTTATATGTTGATTTCCCCAACATTTCAACCCTGAATTTTCAGAGTGAAATTACCTATAGAACCTACTAAGAATGAAACGATTAAATTGATACAGGATTGTGAATGAAAAACAATACGGACCCTGATCAGAGGGTTGCTCATTGCTTGCAAATTATCCCGCATTCAAAGGGTCCACTCATTAAGTGTACAGTAGAACCTGTCTTAAGCGATCCTTAAAAAGATGTCTAAATAACGGCCTGTAAGTGGTAACTTAATGCAGGTCAAAGTAATGCAGAAATGTTTCTATAGGAGCTTTCTGCATTACCTTTGTCCTACATTCAGTAACCACCTGCTTTATAATATTCATGTGTCCAATCAATATATGGGCGCTTAAGACAGGTTTTAATGTACGCGTAACTATCTATGCACACACTATACCCATGGAACTATCAGTCGTGTATGTAAGCATGGCTAGTGATGCGTTTTATTCTCTAGATGTAGCAGAAACCAGTTTAAACATGCAAACAGCCACAATATTCGTGAATCCTAAGGGCTTCCCTATCAGACGATTTATAACTTATTCAAAACATTATTTACACGGTTTATGACCCAAACATCACCCTGAAGGTTTTGTTTTCTTAAAATAAAGTAACATTGTGTCTAGAAGTAAGCTGCAGTACGAACAAAATCTAAATGAAAGAAACTCTTTCCAAAATCGTCTAAACCTTGATGTCCAGAAATTAGTCGATTTTAGTATCGCAATTTGTCGAAATTTGCATTATATGTTGATTTGTTTTTAAAGAGATTTAAGCACTATTTGAGCATGTTTCAGATAGTGATCGAGTACTTTGTATACGTATATATATATATTATTGTATATACATTACGCATATTACATTTTTGTGTGGGAAACAGACGCCACTTGCGTAGATGCTTAGTGAACATAATTATTTGTAAAAGCTTTTGTATTAATCTAAAGCTTTGTGAGGAAATATTTCAACGATAGAAAATGCCTTTAATTTTAGATTTGGTAGCAGATTATTTCTATTTCTTTTCAAAATACATGACCAATGTGCCAAACAGTTTGCATTTTGATGTGACACCAATTAATGTGAACTCTCATCCCGATCCAAACTGCTTGCACACGTCATATCTGATGTGACCTACTGACAACTATTTTAAGGTCAAGTCACTATCTGAAGTACAACTATTTCAAAATTCAAACAGGTCAAGCTTATGGTTATTTTTAAAAGAAAATTGTAACATGAGAAACAGTGCCGATGAGCGTTCCTCTAGGAATTCTTTCATCTGGGTCTATACTGTTTGCAAAGGACATTTCATTTAGTGACTCGTGTCGCGCATGACAACTACTTCAAGTCACTACCAGCTGTATTATGTTATGTAACAACATTGCTGTTGTCTTAAGATTTCAACACAAGTAACAAGCTGAGTCTGGATCTTCTGAATACGGGAAACAGTGTACTGATATTATTATAGAAAAAGGTAACATGAAAAACAGTGCAGACCCCAATGAGAGGGGTCCTCGAGGAGCCCTCTCACCTGGGTATACCCTATTTGCAAAGGACATTAGTGACTCGTGCACCGCATGACAACTACTTCAAGTCAACACGTGGTATATAACTATATATGTTATGTAAAAATATTGCTGATTTCGGCAGGGGTCAATATAAATAACAAGCTGAGTCTGAATCTTTTGAATGCTGGAAACAAGTGTACTGACGTTTGCAAACAGTGTATACTCAAAATCAGAGAGATCCTAGAGGGTCCATCTTGTCAGGATCTGCACTGTGTGGCAGTCAATATATTCTAGCAAAATAAATATTTTTTTATTGAATGGACTGTAGATTTAAACAATGGTGGACCAACTTCTGAAAAATCAGCATCAAAAGAGTTAAATTGAATGTAAATACATACTGCAAACTCGAAACACTCCAAATTCGCAAATTGCATTAAATGCTTGATTTTTTACCTGGTGAAAATATAGTATTTAGAGAAAAGAAACTATATGAGTTGTACCTACCGAACTACAGTGCCATCTGTTTAAAGCGACCATGTACTGAGCAATAGTTTCTTTAAAACCAGGTGGCTGCAAAATGCAGAGCAAAAACATATAGAAAGCTTGGCTAACAGTCGTCTTTTATTAGCCTTAAATTAGCTAACCGTGACACGAGAGTAACTATGCGTCTCATCAGGATCTAATTCATTAGTTCCTCAAAAGCTTATGGGATGACACTAAATGTGTTAGTATTTTATCAAATGTTTGATGAAATCGGAAGTAGTCAAATTAAAAAGATTCAACTTTAAGTAAACATTTTTTTCACAGCGTCGTAAGGGTTAAATTATCACCTGCATGAAAGATCCAGAACTACATGTAGACTACTTTTGAATAATTATCATTGTCAATATGTTTTAGTGCTTATCTTTGCTATTTGTTATATTTGACAATTTTGTAACCTAGCTGCAAGATGCAATATATACGAAACTAATTAGAGGGCACAAGAATATATAAACTAGAAAATTGAGATCAGGCAAGAGATGTCACACCAACGTTTCAACCCACACACGCACACAGACAGACAGATAGACACAGGCACAGACACACAACAAACACACACAATTCACAGAACTGTTCATTAGTACGGGTAAAACTGATTTAACGTAACACTTTTTCATTAAACATTGGAGTCTTTTTAATCAGTTTTTTATTAACGTAAGGACAATATACAGAAAAAGCTAATTGCGTCCTGCATTAGGCTACCTGCCTTTTAACCCTTTCCCTGTTCCGTATTTAGTCCAATGTTCAATACCTACTGAATAATACGGACAAAATACTTATAATGAAATAAATGTATATAAGGTGGAATAGTGTAGCCATCTTAGAAACTAAAGAAACATCTTTCAAATTCCACTAGCAAACAGAGCAGACCCTAAAATCAGATGGCTTCTATAAGCCTCTGTCTGTAAATGCGTGAAAAACGTTTATAAGAAAAGGGTTAAGAACATATGTTTTTTATTCAAGACTTATACATAATGTATATCGTCTTGTTTACATTGTACATCATATTAATAACACGTGAATATTTATAAGGCAACAGAGAACTATACGAAATAAAAGCAGTTTGGTTTTACGACGGTATTTAATGTTGGAATTCAGATAACGAGGAACATATTTTATCTAGAAATTCAACGGGAATTTAAAACAACATTCCGTGAGGACATATTTTCTTTCACAAAGAGTAATACATGTACATTTATCAGACTAGATTTATTATGCGTATTAAGTAGTTCTAAATATTTAAACATAGATGGTCTAGTAAAGTAATATTTACTGATATATTTACTGCGTATATCACCAAAACAAGGACATATACATACAAAATGTGTTTCATCTTCTAAATCAAAATAATTACAACACTGACAATATATTTCGTCACGTGGCACGCTATTTCTACTATAACGGCCAGTTTGCATACGCAATGGATGTACAGACAGCCTTAATGTACAAAACTAAAATCTATATTTTCTAGGTAATAGTTTTAAATATTCCTCATAACCAAACTGTGTCTAATAAAAGTTATAACTACTAAGCACAGAACTAAGATGCAGTACACCGGTCCACTCTTGTTTAAAGTTATCAATTAACCTAGTTTTAAACTCATTAACAAACAAATTAGGGTTATCAATATAGCTATTATTAAATACATAAGCAAACCCAAATTCACTGAGAAGTTTCTTAATATTCGATACCCAATTCTTGTAACCCTTTCTGCAGTCAAACAGACCTTGTTAATATACAGATTTTCATATTATATTATCAAAAAATTTAAGTTTGCACGAATATAAAAAATTTAATAATTCTAATATAGACCCATGATTCGACTTTGTTTGATGAGAACTTAGGCAGATTCCACTGTTCCTCTGTTTGACATGAATGCTATATTTACATAATATGTCAAGTCTGATTTGATGATTATCAAACGCTCGCTGTCAGAACCGTGTACTTTTTTATTTGAAACGTGCTTTTCATACTTTCTTTGGCTTATCGGTAGGTTATCTCTACATTATCTACGGACTGTCAAGACTTATCTTGCCTTTCAAGACCACCCATTTCTTTTTTGTGTAATACAAGAAAATCACGTTCAATCAGGACTGCTTTTGCACAAACCTTTTCTATGACAAAATACGGCTTATAGGTCAAATTTAGGTTAACTGGATGTGAACGCAGCGCTCAGACCAGAGGTCAGTTAGTTAGTCAGGAAGGTTATGAAGAAATGACTGTGGTTGCAATTATGGGGGAGACATGGTATAAGCTAGTAGTGTCGCCCTTACCATCACATATTAAGTGCAAAACCCCAGAAACAGTCAATCATTGCACCTGTATGCAGGCGTTTACATGTCTGGATGATAAAAACTTGATTTGTCTGTATTCAATGATGTTGTTAACGTCTTGATAATGTTTCAAATCAGGGAATTTCTAAATACGTCAAGTTAACCTCTATCCCGCTTAGCGCAACATGAGTTGCAAACAGCTAAGATATAGATGAGGGGTAGAGTAAGTCAGGGTTTCATCCGAACACAATTTGTTTAACACCGATGCAATATACTTACAGTGAAACCTCTCTAACCGGAATTTTAGTAGAGAAGAATAAAGATATTTTTGGCAGGTGGCTGCTTAATGCAGTGTGAAAGTCATGTAATAAGCTCCTGGAGGAGCTTTCTGCATGGCTTGCACTCTGCATTAAGCTGCCACCTGTCTCTAAGGCCGATATTTATACTAAATTGAACGTCCGGTTATAGAGGTTTAACTGTGTGTATTTTCGGTAGTTTTGAATCAGTAGTAAGTAAATACTGCAACAAATGAGAGTTTTGGTAGACATTATAAGAGCAAGATACAGGTTAATCATTTACTCCATATCTACCCCGTTTTACGCATTTGCAAACAGAGTAGACTCAGATCAGACAACTTCAATATTAGCCGTCTGATCAGGGTATTCTCTGTCGGAATGAACGGTTTAGAGGAGTCTGCGTCACGCCGAAAGGGGTAAGTATATTTCAAATTTATCATATTCCGTTCAAGTTTTACATATGAATGAATTACTGTCTGCTTCAAAACGTTCGTCTATTGAAATATAATATTACTGATTGGGATATGTTAAATGAGCCAACATGCCCTAGAGTGGCTGTATAAAATGATACTTTGAGAAATGCCAATACTGGAAACAGTGGCTAGCCGCATCTTTCAACGTAATATCACATGAACAATATCTCCATTTTCTCTTTTCTCTAAAAAACAATTCACGTAGAAATATATGCCTACACCAAGGTCAATGTGAATGGCATAGGCTATAAATCAGTCACATACTGTACAAACTGCATAACGGAAACTATAATTATGTTGATTCAAAACTCGTCTCAGCAGCCTCTGTCATGCATTGGTCCACACGTGTACATACATTTAGTAGACATTTATTCTTCCTTGTTTAACCCATTACCTCATAGACTGTATTTAGATACAACCTCTTTGAATAAATCTACCAAAAGAAGCATTAACTAGAGAAAAGGAAAATTTTAGAATGTTTTAGCCTGAAACCATTGTGATAAATAGAGCATTTGCTCCTATAGGAGCAAATGCTCTATTTATTACAATGGTTTCACAAATGGTTTTTACAGAGTCGTCAAAAGTCGTCAATATGAGGGAACGGGTTAACCTGTGAAACTCCGAAGATGTGAAATTAATCGTTGCTGTATTAGTAGAATCTGGAAATGGTGTTTTGTTGACTCGACTTTAACTCTTTGAATGCGGGACAAGCATGCGCTGGCATTTTCAAACACTGTAGACCCAGATCAAAGGGTTCCAAGAGGACCCCTCTGCCCAGGGTCTCCACTGTTTGTCATTCAAAATTTTCTAGCAAGTTTAAGCATTCCATACTGAGTGGACGATATCGTTAAACACTGATGGGTTATTTCATACTGAACATTTAGGTTAAATTAAATTAGACCGTGTACAGTGCAAAAACAGTGACCTTATCATATCCTCAGACACTATTTCTTCCATCTAAATTTTATGATTACTTAAAGGCTTGTATGCTTTCGAAGTGTGACGTATATAACAGTCTGTCACCGACAATCTGCCTACTATTAGTTATATTGTATTAGAAGTATATTTTGTGATCTACTGTTAGAGTCTGTTTCTAGTTTGAAATGGCTAGTA
This sequence comes from Azorinus chamasolen, assembly GCA_963576725.1. Taxonomy (NCBI): domain Eukaryota; kingdom Metazoa; phylum Mollusca; class Bivalvia; order Cardiida; family Solecurtidae; genus Azorinus; species Azorinus chamasolen. The sequence goes on along the minus strand of OY755236.1, from coordinate 44,806,055 downwards.
TATTGATTCCTTTCACTATACAGGAGGATATTGGTTTTACAATTTAAAGCCATAGTTTCTACTTGAGACGCGTTTTATAAATGCCTAAATACAGTAAAGCCTGTCTATAACGACCACTAAAATATGTTAATTAGTTGGTATTTATGGGCAGGTGGCTGCTTCAAGCAAGGTGAAGGTAAAACAGAACGCTCCTATAGGAGAATAAGAATAATTGAACTAAAATCATGTATTATTGAAACTTTTATTGAAAATATGTCTTATCGTAGATACTATCATTTTAACGAATAACACAGATGGTAACCATATACGCTACTAGAAAAGGTATAAGATTGAGATTATGTTGTCAATGTTGTTAAATGCTTGGGAATGTTAGTGTATCATTAGTTTATTTTGTCTTTAATTGTTTTACCCTTTCCTCCATAAATACGCCTTTTTACGCCTCTGTAATAATCAATTCTATAGGAGCAAATGCTCTGTTTATCACAATGGTTTCTCTAGTAAATGCTCCTTTTGGGTAGATTCGTTCAAAGAGGTTGGGTCTAAAAATTGCCTATGGAGGAAAGGGTTAAAGTTAGTTGGAAAAGTGGCATAAATCCAATAGCAATAACAACGCAGCTAGTGTTTACTGCACATTCTCTGTTTTGATATATTTTAATGAGAAACATTGTTGTTTATTATGATGGAGAAATATGTTTAGTGCAGACATATTCTTCATTTAATTCAAATGAACATATCATTTTCTGGAACATTTCTCAGAACAAAAAGTGAGTTAATAATAAATGTTAAACGATCGCAGGTGTAATATTCATTATGATATATAAGTTGTTCTAATTTAGGAACTCTCACAGCAATAAATTATCCACATCTACATAGTCTATGTTTCGTGCTTAAATACAGTTACTGTAGAATCTGTCTGTAGCGAACACATTATTATTAGATATGGAGGAATGTAAGAGTTGCTAAATACAGGACAAAAATAATGCAGAACTTCCTGCAGAACTTTCGTCCTGCATTAAGCTACAACCTGTCTTAAAATCCCAGACTTATACCTGTGATACTATTATAATTATAATGATAATTATTATTGTTGTTGTTAATTCCATTATTATACAGTACAACCTCTCTATAACAACCACTAAACTGTGTTAATAATTGGTATTTTGGGCAAGTGGTTGCTTAAAGCAAGATGAAAGTAAAAGAGAACGCTCCTATAGGAGCGTTCTGTTTTACTTTCACCTTGCTTTAAGCATCCACCTGCCTTTAACACAAAATACTTGATGTAATTAAGGGGTCGTTATAGAGAGGTTTTACTGTATCACATTTATAGCGCGCTTTTCACACACGCTTACATGTAACTGGTCGATGTGTACAGATTTAACTGTACTCAAACAGCACTGTAATAGCACTAATCTCAGAATACATCTGTGAGGTCAGGGAATGGCTGACACCTGATTTGTATATAAAAATGCAATATATATGGATGTAAAGCAGACAAGGTCAAACTCCAACTGTTAATATACGGTTGGATGTCATGTCAGACAAGTCTATCAATTGTCGCCGAAACTGTTATTTAATAATGCATGGAGACATTTACAGTCTGAAATTTCTACAATTATGTATTAAGTAAAAAAAATGCCGCTACTGCACGTTCGGTTTAATTTGCATTCATAGAATTGCGTGCCTACCAGTCTTTGGTCGACTTTCTTAATCTCATTTATGCAAATGATATACATTCAAGCACTTTGGTGTGTCAGCATAAACTCAATCCAGTAGACACTAACTGCTATTGCTTAAAAGGTTTGTGAAAGAACAATTATTGTGAAAAATGTACCTGGAATCAGTTGAAATTGTTTGCTTAAGCATTGGCTCTTTTACAACGACAAAACACTGCTACTTTTCAAATGAATAGTCAATACGACAGGTGTCACTGTTCCTAGTTGTGAAATGGCGGCTCTAATTCTGATAATACCATCTGTAGGCGTGACAAATAACAAGTAGTGTTTAGTTCATTCAGCAAAAATAATGAAACCCTTATTCCACGAATCGACTTGCATTTGCAAACAGCTTGAATCCAGATGAGATGCCAAGTAACACGACATCTCACCAGGATCCAAGCTGTTTGGCACTCGGTCAATAGTTTCTCAACAATGTGATCGAATCGGATGTAGCAATAATTGTACCAGATCAAACTTTGAGCAGACATTATACTTTCACAGCAGGAAAGGGCTAAGAGCATGTACATGATGTTCTCAAAACTTAACATCACAATAGAATACGTTTGGTCAATATATCTTCTTAAAGTATGTTCTTAAGAAGAAGATATATATTGCTTTTACTTTGCAAAGAGTTTTACCAGATAGCATGCAATTCATATTATTAGAAGAAACATAAGACTACATATGTCAATCGTATGTCAACGTATCATCTTTGTTTGTACTTGCACATGCTCTACTAATAGTCTGACGTGCGTTTTAGTACTTTCGAAATTAATGTCGCAATGCCTTTTTATTTCTTTGTTCACGGAGTTTCATTGATGATAAAAGGAAAATTAATTTGAATTTATTTTGCGTATATTCTTTTCCTTTACACAGTTTATATAGATGTGTCAAAAGAAAATAAACCCATCGATTTATTGAGTAATATTACTGTATTAAATAAGTAAAACATCGTTCTGAAATGAATCTAGACAGATATCATGCACGCCTAGAAAAGTGGTAAAATTGCAGTCAACGTGTAATACAAGTATATAATCATGTTAACCCTTCTCTTGCTGAACTTTTAAATACATTTCTCCTTCTTTAGCCATGCACTGTTGTATAATTACATATATCTTCACCGTGTACAAGTATTTCGCTGTGCAATCACTACTGTGGGGTGCACTGGTTGCACAATCAACTTGTAAATAGTGCAGACCCTGATGAAATAGCTCCTGCAGGAGCTGTCTCATCTGGGTCTTCACTATTTACAGGTAGGTATATTGACGCGAATAGCAAGCGAAGAGTTTAATGTGAACAACTATCATTACGTATGACTTTTATTCAATAGCATGGAAATGTTGTCCGTACATTTAACCCATCTTTGCTAAGTGTTCTTAACATTGAGTATAGGCAACCGGTGTATATCCAGATCCGACGGTTCCTAAAATGCATATGATTAGTGTATGCATTGCTTGTTTAACAAATTATTTTGCAAACGTCTGATCGACACAATATTTTGTCTCCTACTAATATGAATCATATGAGATCAGGTTAAACTATCAGTCTAACTTTTTTAACAGTAAAAGCATCGACCAAATAATGTTGAATACCGTACAACTGCAAAATGAAACACGAGCACTTCGACAATGTGTTTTTTTAACCAATTCAATCCAGGTGAGAACTTTGTAGCTACATTTGCAAACAATATCGAACAAAATGAGACGCCGAGTAACTCGGGATCCAAACTGCCTGGCATTCTGATCGCATTTCTGTACAGAAATTGAAGAAAAATGAATTTTATGTACAAATAAGATACTTTAGAATGTTATTTACAAATTGTGTGTTATGCATGATCCTTTTTTTATATAAATATAGGTTTGCATTCCGTCCAGTTTTTTGTCCGGGCGATAACTCCTCAACCACTTGGGTTAGGTATTTCGAATTCTGGTGTATTGTGTCGCATATTACATTATTATCTCTGTACTATTTACCTTGATTTTGAATTCAGTTTTAGTAAACATTTGTCTGGAAATTTGTCCAGATATTCGAAAAATGTTGGTGTACATGTACGCAGATCAAATCCCAAAATATTTCTGAAATTGGTTATAAGTTATGGCATAACTACCTGAAACCTTGACTTTTATGCTCGATCACCGACAGATAACCTGACAGGACGCTTTATGATGGTGTTCCTGATAGTGGCGGCAGTTTGCCTTTACTGTTTGTATTGACATGGTTTGGTTTAATTTAAGAACAGCTTCCTGTTTAAACACGATACCGTTCAAGGCATAAATACGTTTTGTAAAAAGCAGGATATTATTCCCTCGTTTGTAAGAAAGAAATTATGCACTCCATACTCATTTTTCAGCGATAACACAATGAAATATCAACAGCTACCATCCTGTTTAATTTATGTCTCTACAGTCAATATTTACATATATTTGATGTGTAGAAACACACTGTATTTCTCCTATCCCCACTATACATAATCAGACTAAACGAAAAATTAATTTATGTCACATTTGAATACATTTGGGGGAAATATACAAGTATACTTTTTTATCACATTAATTTGCTTGTATCCCGGTTAATATTACCATCACGTATTCTTATATGTAGCATGCGTAATATAAGATGTGACGTCACACGATTTCTTAGCGTCCTTTTCGTATCTTAAAGCACACACGTAGTCCTTGACTGACTTTGATTTACGAAGCTGCAGCCTTTGATACTGAGCTCCGCAATGCTTTACAAGTGTACGCAAAACGATTGTTCAGCGTGCATAACTGCAATACTTGTAAAGAACTTCTTAACCTATTACCTCATTTTTTTTATATCCTACCTCTTAAATACATCTACCGAAAATGAGCATTAATTAGAGGAAATAATTGTTTTTAGACTTGTGTAGTGTTGAAACCATTGTGATAAATACGGTGTTTGCTCCTAAGGTGCAAATGCTCTATTTATCACAGTGGTTTCAGAAAGTGACTTTTAAAGAGGCGTCAATATGAGGGTTTAAAATAGATTGAAGAATGAAATAGAGTCTCCCAGACAGCACGTTTTCGTGTACATAATATGACACTATCCATTAACCCTTTCAACCCTGAATTTATGAGAGTGGAATAGCCCATCAATGTGCTATAGGGTCCACACAGCATGAAGGCTTAAAAATGAAAAACTGTGCGGTTTCTGGTCAGAGGGTTGTTTAGATGGCATTGCATGTCCCTCGATTTTTTGAGTCATCGGTGGTGTTCCATAGGACACTTTAGAAGACATTTTCCTCCGTCCATGTGTATCTATAATTTTGGTATTTTTGGTGTTAATTTTACTTCAATCTACATGTATATGTATGCAGAGCTAACTTTAGATATACGAAGATCCATTCTAAAATCAGCGATACGGTAATCGATACGGTCATCTATATTCATCGATATGGTTATCGATATGGTCATTAATATGGTCATCAATTTTATTTTTGTCCGAGAAAGCATTGCTCCTATCGAGCAAACCTATCCAGCTATTTTGAGTTGTCTCTTTACTGCATAAATACCCCCTTTAACGCATTTGTAAACAAAGTAGACCCAGATCAGACGGCTCCTGTAGGAGCCATTTTATCAAGGTCTGTTCTGTTTGCTTTTGGGGTTACGTATATATAGATCTGATTCTACAGGTTCTGCTACTATAACTTTTTTATTTGCCATTAATAAACATAATCTAATTCATATTCATGATGATTTCATTATTTCTTATAGAAATTTGGTGGAAATTGGGTTAAACTGTGAATCTTAGATTTAGTCAAACGTTAACTCCTCAGATTGATATCAAATAGGCAGACGCTTTCTAATGTCTCTAATCATAAACATTCCTGCGGCGATAATAAAACTTGTACTGACTGGTTCTCACATAAACAGTGCTATTATTTATTCATTTAATATAATCATAGATGTTAGGTTTAACGTATGTTTTTAATGATTCGCTTCAAACAAATGCAGAATAGTAATAACATTTGTTTACAATCCGGTTGTAATCAATTCCATTCACCGTCAGATTTGTTTAATTAAACATCTCAGGTTGAGCAATGGCATGTTGTTAGCACATTTTGACACTTATGTGGCCCAATTTGTCCGAATATACATTTGAATGAAACTAATTTTCATTCTTAGGGTTGTTTCTGTATGAATTATTTTTCTAATAATATGTTTTTAACAAACCGTTATCCATTTACTTCGTGGACAATCATGTAATAAGTAGTGACTGTATAAACATCAATTATCTGCTATTTATAAAGGCAAATGAATACATGAGTTTTTATCAATGATAGAAACTGTAGAATATGAACTATATTATATCGTAATCACTCAGAGCAAATCTTGATCCAGCATGAGCCGTCTGGTCCGGGTTTACTCTATTTGCAACAGCGTCAAAGGCTTAAAGGGTAAAACAATGGGGACAGGGTTCCTTATATGTGTATACAGTATTTGTCAATGTCCTTTTTTAAATGCACTAGGCACATGCTCTTTTTATTTCCTACTTGTGATACCGCAGCATGCGGGACAACCAGGAGAACCACATTTTTTCATTCAGTAGTTAAAAATCGTTGACTTTACGTTGGTCGAAAGAAGGGTCAACGAAAATAGGTAGATTCCGACCAGTGCGTGCAAGACACCATGGGCAATAAAAAAAAGAGACATAGTAGGGCTATCCTTATATTAGTATGTGCCATGTTTTGCTCAGAAAAACTCAAATTTATCGTTGCTATATGACCTTTTTGTGTTGCAGTGCCGTTAAACCACACTCTATCATCAGGAATGAAAGACTGTACAGTGACAGAATCAATAGCATCCTCGAATATGTATTTAGATGAGAATAACCTAATATAATTATAATGATATGTTCGATCACAGAGATTCCACACGTTCGCACTTGGATCTGTTTCAAGGCGAAAGGCATCCATTATGTGGTTATATAAAGTATCACTCCATGTATATACAAATTCAAGATATTCTCCTATTTGATCTAAAATGTTCAATATGCTATAAATTCGCATGTTTTTCGTTTAATAACCTCTCTCGCGGCCTCGTAATTGTGTCTACAAAATGTATTGTGTACTCTAAATCAAAGTTTTAAGTATGTTCTTTTTTTTGAAAAACCATACAACTGCATCAAACTGTTTAGATTCTGATGAGACGCCGAATTATTCGATGTCTCATCTGGATACAAACTGTTTCCATATGTGATCACATATTCGTAATGGGTAAAATTGGAATGAATGTCTGAAAATTTAATCGACTGAAGATGTAGAAGAAGAGCAATGAACTGATATAAACACAAACATGCTCACATTATCAATACCTGTAAACAATAAACTGCCGAAGGTGCTAACAACACTATGTGAAACAAGATGTTTATAGTCCGCTATTTCCATAAATATGTAAATTAGATTATGCCCGACAATAAATTTAATAATGCCCGACAACATAGTTGATTTTGAATAACTAGAATTGCGTGGTTTTCCATCGTTTATGTTTACAAGTATGCGTAAAAGCATGGCAAAAAAATACGATACAGAGCCAAGGGGTATGTGGCCTAATATTATGATTGGAATTATTGGGAATAGATTCTATAGAACTGTATTGCGCTGCAATTACTACAAATCAATTTATACGGCCGCTAAATGTCATTTACAATATGCATCCGGGATGGGTATTTACATTGATAATCTCGATACAAATACTGTGAACATAAAAGCGCGAGAACACTAAATTGATATACATGTACGTCAACCAAATGTTTTTATGTCGCAATACCTACAGTCTTAATGAACTAATATTTCAGACATAAACACGATAACATTTTATAAAGCATCTATAAAAAATATATGCATACTAAAATACAGCAGAACCTGTCTTAAGCACCCATTAAAATGTCTAAATCTGATTTTCTAAAATAGGCGGTAGCTTAATGCTGACTATATAGGAGCTTTCTATAAAACGTTTGGTCTGCATCAAGCTACCTCCTGCATTTATAGTATCCTATGTGGACGCTTAGCTAGACTCCATTGTAGTGTAGTTTGACACATTACATTTCATGGTCACGTGCCATTTATACTCTTTGATATAAAGAATGCAAATACTACAGTGATTTCTCGACCACGAGCACTCTAACAGAAGTATACCTTTAGAATTTTAAATCCGATGGCAGTTAAATACAGGCCAGAAGTTATGCAAAACGCTCCTATATGATTTTTTCTGTATCACTTTTGCTCTGTATTAAACCATTCCCTCATATTGACGACTTCGTAAAAGTCACTTTGTGAAACCATTGTGATAAATAGAGCTTTTGCTCCTGTAGGAGCAAATGCTGTTTTTATCACTATGGTTTCAAACTACAAAGTTCTAAATTTTTCCTTTTCTCTAGTTAATGCTCCTTTTCGGTATATTTATTCAAAGAGGTTGTATCTAAAAATAGCCTGTGAGGTAATGGGTTTAGCAACCACCTGCTCCTATGTTAGTACATTATGTAGTCGCATTAGTGAGACTTTGCTGTGGTTTCTGAACTGTATTTGATATATAATTAATATACACATAGAGTGTATCTAACTTGGATTTCTGTAACAGGTTAATGTTTATAATAACATAAACACAAATCAGGTCTGAACAGACATGTCCTCGACACTTGTAACTGTATCGAAATGACTTTGCGATAGAGTTGTCATTGATGGAAATTTCTGTATCGATATATCGATGGAAAAGTATCGACGATATATCAATATATCGTTTTTTATAAAGGAACCTGATTTATGCTCTGTAGTTACATCCATTCCATCTGAGTGTAAAAAATCAAACGCACAGTTATATTTTAAAATCAGTCGATCATTAACTAGCAGTCAAAATTTTCAAGGGTTCTGTTTTAGAAGTATCTCGACAATGTCGCTGAATTAGGCCTAACCCACCGAGTAATCACCGGAAAATCATGTACATGTATATGAAAGTATGCGTGGACATTCTTCAGAAGGCATTCACTGCAAGTATTTAAGGAGTTACCAACCTGTAAGAAATATAAAGGTGTTTATTTGTCCTCCATGTGTATCGATATTTTGAGTCCAGTATCATCGGGTCGACTGACCTGTCTCGATAATATATCGATATCGTTCCTATCAATGACACCTCTTCTTTGCGATGTATGCATGTGCGGCAAATTATACTGGACATTGTGCTTAGTTTAAGCATGTTTTATTTCCATTCTATACATATAAAGGAGATGGGGTTTGGTCACAAGTTCTGACAATATTAGTTTCGACACGCCCCCTACAAAAGTGTATACAATCAAAAATACAATGACATAAAGCTAGTAAATATATAACAAAACAAGTGAACGTGAAAAACTGACCGAGAAAGAGTGTGTAGGAGAATGACAGACAAATGGATAAAGGGGAGAAAAGGGAGAGGAGAGAGAGAAAGTGTATGAGAGAGATTTTGAAACTTTTGCTCGATATAATTCATATGAAAAAATAAGTATACCTGAACAAAAAGTATTATTTATTAATAACAAAAGATAAAAATAATGATAACGCGCTGATTTCGTGAATATGTACTTAACACATATAGTTTAACGCAGATATTGAGCCATTTATATTATATATTGACCAGTTATTGATTTAACCCTAAATTCTACTGAATATTTAAACTGGGTCCTCCCTCTCTGAATATTCATTAAAACAAATAGTTGTGTCTAAATGTATCATTGGTGAAAATGTTTTTATGACATACAGTACAGACCCTGGTCATTATGGTTGCCTTTGATATGGGTTTACATAGTTTGCAAACGTCTAGTAGATTTTTGTCCGCACAGAAAGGGTTAAATCAGTAAAACCTAGACATAATAAATGCACCTCAGTTATTCCCCTTCGATAATTAGGAGCCCATAACCTGTTTATATAAATAGTACATCAGACATATTTTGTTTTTCAATATCGTCCTATATGCATTTTTTCAGCTGAGCAGGTTTCGGTGTGGTGTTCCATTTGTGTATACATCGCAAAGTCAGTTCGCTACAACTACCTGTGGTAACAGACATAAGATGATTAGATGCTGTTTACATCGACGATATAACAATGGATATAGAAGGAGGTCTATAAGAGCAGGTAGATGCTTAATGCAGACCAAATATATACAGAAAGCTCCTCGAGGAGTTTGTTTTCTGCATAACTTTCGTCCAACATTATGCTACCATGTATCTGTCTTACATGTAAAAACTCAGAATAAGAATTATTTAGGAAGGTCGCTGTACACAGGTTTACTGTACATATAATCCAATATATAATAAGAGAAAGGTCCTGTTTCATTATAAACTGTAACTTGCAGACATGATAATTTCGATTTTTTTTGTCAGAGTAAGAAAATTGACTGTAGATACCTGCCCCTCGGGAGTGACTTGGCATTTGACCGTAAGTCGATATTCTACATACATTTGAAAAGTGCAATAAACCCCCTCTGACTGGACGTTAGAATTAGTATCAAAACGGGTCTTTCAGAAGGTGACAGCTTAATGGATTTTAAAGTCACACAGAAAGCTCAAAAAGGAGCATGACTTTCACTCTGCATTAATCAGCTACCTGCCTAAAAAGCCTTAAAATGTTTTTAATAAAATTCCGGTTTAGGGGGGTTCTACTGTATGTCAAAGCATTACTGCTGTGTAGAACCACGATCCCCAATCCGGCTTTGTGGCGGCGGGGAGTGTGGTCGTCATTTTAACGTAGACTTCCATCCCAAAGTCAGATTGCGATGTACACTATTGACTCGTAAGGTCACTTTCTATGGAGGGTCACAAGGAACAGTTCTGGACAGGTCGAGTATTGATATGTGCTCGCGCACTTCATCTGTACTTCCGGTTCTGCTGCGGATTTCCTGATTCGCAGTTTGACCTTCCATAACATTAGCTAACAATGTGTTTTGTAGTTTATTTTCATTAAATTATGTTGGCTGGATCGTAAAACAGGACATTTTATCAAACTCGTAAATTAAGATAAGTGGTAAGAATTTAAGCAACTGATAAATACCTTTAAGTTCTATTAGACAACAGACACTCCATTTTATTTGAAAATACTACATAGTCAACTTGCCGCTGTGCAAAAATATTCATTATTTTTGTTGTATTGATCATTTATCTGCCTTGTGATACCTTATGCAAACAGATTAGACCCAGATCGGAGGGGGTATTAATTATTATGGTGCAAGCACTAAAAACTAATCAAACAAGTAAAATTCAAGTGAGTAATTCAACCGACATAATAATTTTAGAACGTCTGTTTCGAAGAAACGTCGAACTATTGTGGTCACTGGATCGTAGGCGTTGTCGTAGTTGTAGGCGTCGTTGTCGGCGTGCAAACACTTATAATGTAGCTGATTAATCAAAACGTATAAGAGGTATCAACATGAAACTTCATAGGTTGGTAGATATTTGTGAGTAGAAGTGTATACAGTGCACAAGCACGAAATAAGACGGGCGTTGGCACCGCACGCGGTTCTTGTTAAAACATGCACATACAATAATACGTTTGAGAACAATTATTAAAGCTCACGTTTCAACACATAGTAATAATTCATATCAACCCCTTCCCAGCTAATCAACCCTGTGTATAACCAGATTGGATCCTGATGAAACACCGAATATAACTCAGTGTCTCGTCAGGATCCAAACTGTTTGACAGTCGGTAAATAGTTTCTCAAACGTTTTATTGAATTTGAAGCAAATATGATGTGTAGCTGATCAGTGTATGAGCAAGAGTTATGTTCTTCAGCAGGCTGAGCATTAATCTGGATAGTATTCAAAACTTGATGCTTAGCAAAGAAAAAGTGTTGTTGAAATATACAACAGACCGGTATGTTGAGATGGTAGTTTTTTCCCATATAATCAATGGTAAACTATTTATGACTAAAATAGTGAAATTAGATTAAAATATAAAGTGTTATTACATTTGACATAATTGCGGGAAAGATAATACTTTGAAGATGTAAAACTTTCAGGTGTTATGTTTAAATTCCCATATTTCCATATTATTTTATATTTACAGCTAAAATTCGCGTTATGTTCTTGCCAAGGTGCGAACATCTTTAAAACACCGATAAGAAAATAAGTACAATACAAACTATATGCCCGAATGATGGCGGCTATAAAATTTATCGGTTTTCTCCCTTAACACATTACCCCCTAGTGACGCATTTTTGCGCCTCTATACAATTCACATTGTGAAACCATTTTGATAAATAGAGCCTTTGCTCCTATGGGAGCAAATTCTCTATTTATCACAAATTCAATGGTTTCAAATTACAAAAGTCTAAAAAATCTAGTTAATGCTCCTATTCGGTAGATTAATTCAAAAAGATCGGATCTAAGAGTAGCATAGGAGAAAATGAGTTAATATTGAACCTGCAGTGGACGAAACAATTATTACCCGTGCAAACAGTTTGGATCCTGACTCGGGGTCTCATTAGGAACCAAGCTGTTTTATTTAAACTTTGATAGTGTGTGCCCGTTATGACTATTCGATGGCATCGCTGTATAGAATTTTATTCTTAAAACGGATCCAAGTCATTGTACAAAGGAATAATAGAGGAACGTAATATCCGACCGATTATAGATACATAATGTAGACTGCTTTTTCAAAGCGTATTGTAATAAGTGTTCGCGTTTTGACTACTAGGATCGCTCGTTCATTGTAACGTGTGAAAATACATTTATCAATTAGTAATCTTTAATATTCGCGGATGAAAAGTATTTTAATGAATATTTTTATGTAGATCTATTGAAACTTGTTTCAGTCTTTTTTCAAGTATTGGAGAGAGACAGAATTTGTGTCACCAGTTTGCGTAATTAGGGATGTCACACTGATTAGAAGTTATGACGCAAAATTCGTCGCGCGTGGCTGAACACTTTCTTAGTACAGTGTCTTGTTGAAAATAATATAGAAAAGGTCCAATGTTGAAGATAAATAACGTTTGATACTAGGGAATTTTAATAAAGATTAGAAATAAGTTTCAAACACTACACACCTTCAATAGGATTTACACAATTGATCAATAACCCAACACGGAATACAATATCTCTCAAACTAGGTGATCACGTATTCCGATAATCCTCAGAATATCTCTGCGACGTCAGTACCTTTTAATATGATTGAGCGATCACGATCCAATTTTTTGATCAAGGAAATATGTATCACAGTGTACATTTCTAGCTATATATGGAAATCAATACGATACGATTATATGTACTATTCGTCGATCAAAACACACCATAGAAATAATTCTGCATACATGAATCTGGTGTACTGATAATAGACAGAAATGATTAAAGTCTTACTGATTACAGCTGTTTTCACTGACGAGCCCGGCTTTCGGAAAAATCATTGTCTGTCACATGTATAAACACCGAGGTTAATGTATCAAAATGTTAACGATTGTTAGGTGTCTATATTAATGTAAATTTCAAATGGGACGACCATGTAAATAAAAAAAACAACAACAACATAATGACTATCGCTGGCTGTTAAAATATATTCCTCTTCATGCTGTAATTCTATTCTAGAATGCTATATCCAACTCTATTTAGGTCTATACTATAGTGTTATTTGGGGTGGTACTAATTGTAACATATTCTATAAAGTATGATTGTGTCCTACTTACAGAAACTTGCAAAATTAGATTCGATAAGGATTACCCGGATGTCATGTTAATAAACGCCTTTTGAATCTATCGAATGCACGTCAATAACATGTACTAGATTGTCATGTGGAATGGCGGTTGTCAGGTCGGCGAGAGTAGCAATTCAAATTCAATTCAAAATTCCAATATTTTATATAAGTCTCAATTACATTTCAAGTATACAATGCATTTACAATTACAATACATCACATTAACATGAATGTAACCAGTCATAAGTGACTTACTAGAGACTATACATTAAAAGACCTTTACAATATACATGACTAGACAGTAAAAACAGCATTCGCTAGTGTTGAGTTGAGACATTGCTGTACCATAAAATCACATAAAACATGCCAATAAATATTTCGGACTAAGACTTCCTGTTATACACATATATACAAAAAAGTATGTTTATGACCTAAAATATAAAACTTTCCTAAGTTCATGTAAAATAGTGCAGCAGGTTTTGGCAGCAATATATGCTTTAATGTCATGTTTAAAAGTCGCAAGTAATTTTACAGCATCTGACAAATTCTCATAGTTGCCAATTGGCATAGTATTTATGACAGAGATAAATGTACATGTATGAGTCACGCATGAAACACCGCATACAAAACACACAACCGCCCAAACAGCACCACAACGAAACACCACAAGTGTATCTCTACATTCATTGTACAATGGACAGTAGTATAATACATGTTTCTCATCCTCTAAAACATCCTGGCCGTAAAAATAACATCTTCTCCCTAATTCTAAATTTTCATATCTTCCTGTCTCCACTCGAAGTTGTGCTATTCCACATCTGAATTTTGTAAGAGCTGATTGGTAATGAAATGGTATATTAGATTTTAAGTATTCCTCAACACAACAATCTGACTTAAAAATCCTATACGTTCCTAGGCTATTCCACCATTTCCTCTTTCAGAACCCTATCTAAAACTGCTTTCCATTTTAACTTTTAAACATTTAATTTAAACATTGTTTCTTCAATGTGATTGATAAACAGGTTTATAGTTTCCATAAACATGATTCTACAAATGAACACAGTTAATATTCTGCTAACAGTTTCTCATTCTAAAATAAATATTCCTAATACTAACATTTTTTGATCATACAAATATAAGTTTGTTCTTTTTTTAATTTGACATATTCATCACTCTAAAGTATTGAGTGAATACTGAATGCCGCATGTGATCGACGCGAGAATTCTACTTGTAACTTTGTATTCATTCGCAAAGAATACAAAAACTCTTACATCAGTGTTTAGTTCGCTAATTATATTAACTCTCTAGTTCTAATAGCGAATTGCCTATGCAAATAATCTTGACGCGTTTCAACAAGATTCAAACAGTTTGATGCTGTTAGTTTTTATTATTTTAATCAAAAACGAAGAAAGTAACGTAAACATTTCAGCGGACGACAAAATATGCCAGTTAAATCTGCCCAAATGTAATGGCAAAATATTTGACATGTTTGGATCCGAAGGAGACGCACAGGTTTTAGGCCGGCTTAAACGATGCGTATTTATTTTTATAACAAGGGTGAATTCGTCATGTGTTTTGCAAGATTAACCTGGCGAAAAAGAACAAACATGTTTTTCTACATATATTGCTATAACGGTACCTGCAATGAAAACACTGTGTGTTCCAAATTATAGCAGACCACATGTAGGGAGCATTCGGCACGTGCGTCTATGGAACACCGGCATCTGAAGAGGGTCAAGCTATGGTCCTCCTAAACCTTTGGTACTCAAAGTTGCTCTGCACTTCAGCACAAACAGTTTGATTTATTCTGACCATATACCATATTACATGGCGTTCCATCTGGACCAGCACTACAGTAAAAATCCTCTAAACTGGAATTCTAGTAGAGAATAAATACGATACTTTTAGGCACGTGGCTGTTTAATGAAGGAGTGAAGTCATGCAGAAACTCCTAGAGGAGCTTTCTGCATGACTTTCACCATAAATTAAGCTTCCATCTATCTCCAAAACCGATATTTGTACTAAATGTAACGTCCGGCTTAGAGGGGTTTTACTGTACTTGCAAATGAGA
This sequence comes from Azorinus chamasolen, assembly GCA_963576725.1. Taxonomy (NCBI): domain Eukaryota; kingdom Metazoa; phylum Mollusca; class Bivalvia; order Cardiida; family Solecurtidae; genus Azorinus; species Azorinus chamasolen. Next base: position 44,790,595 of record OY755236.1, on the reverse strand, counting down.
TCACGAAACCAGCTAGCTAAAGCATAGACCGTCATAAGAACAAGTAGATCTTAAGTTGTTAGTGACAGCAAGCCACTTATCAATACTTTATTTGACACATGGCGATGGTGAGCCATAGACTGATGTGCCATCGTTTAACTGGTGTGCAACAGTCTTACGGCTGTTCGTTGGCGTCCATTGTGACAAACTCCAATATTTCACAGCGATGTCGGTTGTCCATTTTCCCAATGCACTTTGTTCAAATACGAGGATCATTTACAAACTACATAAATAGTGGAACGATACTTAACCGTTTATATGCTGAATAGTTGATATGGAATGACCCATCAGTCTTTAACTAAAGAGTCCAATCAGTATGAAAGGCTTGATTTGCTAAAGGATAATAAATGGAAAACAGTCCACAACCGAAACTATTTTGTTTGCAAAGGAAAACTTTGTTTTAATTGTTTAACAGTGCAGACATTGGGAGAGCCTTTTAACCCTGGTCTACAAAACGCTTATAAATACATGTCATGCAAAGGGTTAAGAGCAGTGCAAGCTGTTGTTGAAACGATTAAACCTAGAAGTTGTCTAAAGGTGTTTCCGTCGCCCACTATTAATATCTACTCTAAAAGTGCACGGGTATAGTTTGATATTCTTCACAATTACTTGGTATTATAATTACCTGCACTTGTGTCTGAAACAAAATCCTAATAAAGCATTCACGTTGACTTAAACCTGTTATCATGGATAATTCATTTCTTCTGTTTACAAATGTATTATATACAGGGTGTATTGTCGACAACATTAACCCATTTGCTCCCACGATGCCATATATGGGGCAAGAGCAATCAGTGTAGACTCTGATCAGACGCCGCATCATGCGGCGTCTGATCAGAGTCTACACTGTTAGCTGATAGGAATTTCAATATAAAATTAAACGAAGTTGAAAATTTAGGCCAAACACCCCTTAGATAAACAATGGACTAATCTAATATATAATCATGGAAGAATCCACTGGGCGCAAATGGGTAATCCTGTGCTGCTAAACGCGATCTCAGACATTTGGGAACAGTTTGGCTCCAAATGAGATGCCATGTAACTCGGCGTTTCATTTAAATCCAAGATGTTTGTCCCTCGGTCATTACTCTGTCAAAAGGTTTTAACAAATCGAAAATTGTTAATGACTGCAGCAGGTGATAGTTTGAGCAGACATCATTTTTTCACCAGGCTAAGGGTCAATCATTATTTCCTTTATAGACTGCACGTTAATTTTGTTTCTTCGGTTTCACCATAAATGAGCAATTTCGCCACGGGAATGATTGCCTGTCAGAATGAAGCAGCTGATATTATTACTCTAATTAGGCAAATGCTGTAGATCAAGAGTATACGGATCCCGAAGGAGCGGTTTGATCCGGGTCTTCATTAGTTGCTACTATGTCAGAGTGGATGTTTTCAACTTTTGCGAGTGGATACCATCTTGTTTCTGAAGGAACAGGGTCTCCACTGTTTGCTTCTAATTCAAAATTGCAAATATAGACCCAAATTAATTTGTTCAACTGCACAAGCTGGTTGAAAGGGAATCGTGATGTCAGGAATACTTGGGGCAATTGAGGAACATGTAAAGTGCAGTACATGCAACTACTGACACGACTATAAGCCGCAACAAACTGATTGTGCAACATAAATACTCGTGGAAACTTAATTTCACGACCCTGTCTATGGCCCAAACTCCACATTCGACAATTTTGAAAACTTTACGCCTCAAAGTCTCTCTAATACGACCATTCAAAAGAAGTCAAAATCTAGATCTTTAAAACATATGGTGGCTTAATGTAGGTCAAACATTGTGCCAAAAGCTCCCAATTGAGCTTTCTGCATTACATTTGCCCTGCATTAAGCAACCACCTGCTGTTACAGTCTCCTATGTTAATAACATAATTATGTGGTCGTATTACCAAGACTCTCTTGTATTCAATAAATGTACAGTAAGTTATAGATACATTTCAAAACTGCAATACAGTGCAATCTCGCTAACCCACTCACTCAAATACGTATGCATGCAGCTCCCAAACTCTGGAATGCTCTTCCATCAGGCATTAGAGATGCAAGCTCACTGGCATGTTTAAAAAAATCTCTGAAAACGCATTTCTTCAACATATATTATTAGGGCAGTTTAGAAAACGTAGCTGCTAATCGTCGATTATCATAACTGCTGCATTGGCTACAGGGTGTTGATCCTGCCACTTCCTTATGACTGTGGACTTTTAAACCCTTTTTTTTCAAATATAATGCTCCACAAATGTAGAAAAATAGATAAATGAATAACAAAAACCTCATCCATATTTTTTATGGAATTCTAGGGAATCCTCTTGCTGTTGAACGTGCGGATGTTGTGTCAGCGGGACTCTGCTGTCCAGATGTGGTGGTGTCCGAGGGAGTGCTGTTGTCAAACGGGGCATCCCTATATGCTTGGTACCTCTGGTAACTCCAGTTCCAATGCCGGAGGGAGCACCGTAGTGGAACAGGGCATCCCTCTACGGTGTAATACCGCGCTGGTAAATTGGGAGTCTTGCTGACATGACTTGCTACCCTGCCCTCAACCAGTGCCAGGGATTCCTGTTAAGCTAACCCAGTTTCCTTATTTTTACTTACCAGTGAACTGGGTCGTGTAATATATGGGCAGCAGCAGATTAAGCCTGTACGGTCTAATGCAGCATCGCGTGTCTCAATCAGTCTCGATTTGTCCGATGTGATTCCTTTGCCATTGCAGCCGGTGGGATATGTTGTAGAAACAGTATACGGGATACCTTCTTTAGCTCTACTTTGGCTGGGCTTTTTGGGTTCCCATAATAAGACATTTTATTCTGTAATTAATTTTTGGATATACCATATTACAACTCTATTAAAATATGATCCGCTGTGTACTCCCTCATTGCCATAGCGGGTCGAATAGTGTTTGACTGGAGGGGTTGCATAGTGCGCGTATATAACAGTTGTTTATTTGTATTGCTTAGTTTATATGCATGAACTTCAAATTGATCTGTTCTGTTACCCAATTTTCCGGCAATATTTTATGTGTAGTGTTGTATGCCAAAACAAATGTACCCAAGTCTGGGTCAAAATTATGTGACGTACTGGCACTGTGCATAGAATGTTGCATTCAAGTTTTATTTTTTATGATCATAGTGCGTTGACACAATATAATAGAGCATAATACGACACAGACAAATAAACTTACGGAAAAGATGTAGTTGATTTACCTATGTCCTAAATAAATTCTTTTTATTATTATTCTTATCTATATATAAGTATTAAATATATTTTATTTTAAATGTTCTATAATTTACGCATTATTGTACATAAAATGTATCTTTGTGAAGCGCTTTTTAACACACATAACCTGTATGAAAAGAGCGCTATATAAATGTGGTATAATAATAATAATAATAATAATAATCACAATCCGTTTTTAAGACAAGTGGGTGCTAAATGCATAGTGACAGTCATGTAGAAAGCTCATCTGGATTAACTGCCACATGTCTACAAATTTTCCCCTCTCTTAGACCTTTCTGTATCACTATCAGTCTGCATTAAGAAGCCATCCGTGTAACAAGTTATTCGTTCTTCTTTACTAACAGCTAGGTTTTACAGCACATGCGGTTTTCGGAGTCAGCAAGGTTCACCGAGTTCCTGATAAAAGTCAGCTGCACGGCTACCTGTGAAAGCTAATGGTCAGTTGGTCAGGTGGGACATGGTTCGTAATGAAGTAATTAAGTGTCTATTAACCATTTTCCGGTCTTTCGCGACCTGCATACTCGCAAACAGCAAACAGCGTGGGCCCATATGAGACGCCGAGTAACTCGACGTCTCATCAGGATCCATGTTGTTTGACGCTCGGTCTATAGTTTGTCTAATGTTCGAATCGGAAATAGATAAAATTACACCAGATGCAAATTTAAGGAAACATTAATTTTGTTTTTCATTGAGTTTTAGGGTTAACTGTACTTTGAATGCAATTTTTTTCAGATTGGAATCTTGTATCATCGTAAACAGTTATATACATTCCCTCAGCAAGATTAAAGCATTTCAGAATCTATGTTTAACAAAATGTGTACACCTTGACCAGAAAACTGTTGCAAGATCTATCTGATCAGTGTCTACACTGTTTTCATATATAAACTTCTTTTCTGCATTCAAAAGGTCTGGTAGATAGCGTGGAGTATGTTTATTTACAGAAATATTAATCTGATAAAACCATCTCCAGTGAGACTGTGGCTAGAAATAACTTCAATGTTCTGATGAATGCCAATGATGACCTGTCCATTTCGGATATCTATCATAATTCTAAAAATACTGATTTCTTCAGCAATACATGTACAACGTTACTTCTATTTGCCTTGCTTCCTTTGTTTTCCTTTTTGTTTTTAATGAAAAACTTTAATTTGTTACCGCTTGTGATATCATAGATATTAGAGGCTGAACAGATGAGGTATTTGGGTCGTGTTGTCAGTATCTAGACCTTTTTTACTAAGGGAAATGAGCAAAAGATTAATAGCGAGAAGGATTTATCAGTAATAAATCGAGTAATCAGATTTCAGGTGTGTGCGCGCGAATCTTCCACTTTTTATCACGCTGTCTGCGGTGATAAGCCTTGGGGAGCAGTTGGCGTGCCCCTCAGCGGGTTGTCTTACCTATTCGTTGCTATGTTTTGTCTTAAAAAAAACTTTCCGTCGGCTTGAATTTGCATTGTTGAATTTTCGTCCATGGTTTTTTTTAAAACATGTTTACTGTATCAAATACAGCACCAGTACAGTAGTTGGTATTTAGGACAGGTAGCTGCTTAAAGCAAGGTGAAAGTAAAACAGAACGCTCCTATATGAGCGTTCTGTTTTACTTTCACCTTGCTTTAAGCAGCCACCTGCCTTTAACACAAAATACTTGATGTAATTTAGTGGCCGTTATAGAGAGGTTTTACTGTAATTTAGTGGCCGTTATAGATAGGTTTTACTGTAATTTAGTGGCCGATATAGAGAGGTTTTACTGTAATTTAGTGGCCGATATAGAGAGGTTTTACTGTAATTTAGTGGCCGATATAGAGAGGTTTTACTGTAATTGTGATACTGATCAGACGCGTAGTTACGCGGCGTCTCATTTGGATCCAAACTGTTTGCAAACTGTGATCACACATTCGTCGATGGAAAGGGAAAAAACTAAGACTCGAATTGCAATGCCAGAAGACAAGTCAGTCCATAGTAAGTTAGTAACCCTTTGTTCCCACATTATTCCAGGAAACCTCGTCAAGGTCTTAGTTTGGAATATATCCAAAAAAAGTTCATGATGAGGTAACACAGCAAACTAACGTATTTGCTGGTATAAACAATTGGAATGGCTATGTTCAACAACTAGGATAGGTCATGATCAGACCCTGGGGCAGACATCAGATCTTGGTCTACACTGTTGCTTATATCGCTTAAAGGGACACTGGGTACTAATTAGTTAACAGTAAAACCCCTATAATGAGACTACTTTATGAATAAACATAGGCGTCTGCATTATCTTCGTCCTGTATTGAGTTGCTTAATGGAACGTAATTGCTTAATGCAACGTAAAAGTAATGCAAAATATTCCTGTTATAACCTGCCTTACAAGCCCATAATAAGACCTCTTTTTCATTTTTTGATGGCCGCTTAACTCTTTCGGTACCAATGTCGCCTGTTGGCACCATTGAAAACAGTGCAGTCCCAGGTCAGATGCCGCCTTTTCAAGGCGGCATCTGACCTGGGACTTCACTGTTTTCTGTGTTATTTTAACCCAAGCATACAGGTTTTTAAAAAGGTGTCCCTGAAAAAATGCAACACAATTTCAATTCCCTATTACTCTAAATCTATTCAACCGATAGAAACGTTTATATACCAGTATTTAAGTACAACGGTGGTGCACATTTGTGTAAAACTACAGTGTGAATGCTTTTATAGATTTTAAGATATTGCGTAAATACAGAAAGCACCCTGTTTTCAATTTTCCTAGAAATAGGATAATGAATATACATGTAATAAGTACATTTGAAAAGAACTTCAACAGATTAACTTGTAACAAATGTAAAGTTCTGTAATACACTTGTAAAATATTACATTTAAAATAAAATATAACATCTTAATAAGTCCATCAAATGTGATCTCATTTGATTAACTGAAGTCCTAATAAGTTTATATCACAGAAATACTTAAAGTATTACATGCACCGCCCATTAAAACGAATCCGTATTTTCATTGTTTAATACTTTGACAATTGTTTGTTATCTCTGAACATATGCAATAAAATAAAATATTTATCTGTCTATGTACAAATTGTACGGGCCTGAATTATTCGTTAACAATTAAAAGTACATGTACCGTAAAAGTGGAAGATTTAATACTGGGATGTGACAAATGCCATTAACACACATGTTAGTATTATTCTGGGTACAAAAAGAGTTATATTGGTTATCCGCTAAACAACATATTATTAACAGGGTAAATGTGTGACGAAAATCCAATTTCTGGGAAAAGTGAAAACAGGGTGCCTTCAGTATTTACGCGATATCTCATAATCTATAAATGTATTTAAGCTGTAATTTTACACAAATGTGAACCACCATCATACCTAAATACTGGTATATAAACGTTTTCTATCGGATGAATAGATTTAGAGTAATAGGGAATTGAAATTGGGTTGCATTTGTTCTGGGACACCCTGGTATAATTTATTATACTTCTAGTGTGCTAAGTCACGCGTGCTGTCATGAGAGCGTCTGCTGTAGATTTGGTATAGGTCGCTGCATTTGTGTCTGATTTCATTTTCAAGTATCTGACCAATCAGATGTTTAAGAATGAACCCAGGCTCAAGCAAAACGATTTGCAAAGCTCGGGGCTGAGGGCCGAGGCCCGTATATGGACTCACACTTTAAACCTCCGAATTTAAATTTAGTTGTCAGTTCACCATTTTATACACCTGTCATTGAAAGAACAATGGTCTGCCCGTGTGCGAATAAGTTTGTACGTATGTCTGTGAATGAGTCCGTCCATATGTCCATCCGGGGAGGAACTGAATACATGTAGCTATGACACAGTTCGTTGAACTTGGCATACAGATACGTTGAATGGAGACACCGTTTGGGCATGCATCTTTGAGTCTGTTTAACACTTTACTACATGAATATGCATGTAAGAAATAATCACATTATGAAAAATAATGGTTATAACAGTAAATAAACACATGAATGTTATGCCATGGCAGAAACTGTAAAATCATATCTATAGTATATCATAAGCATACAGGACAGGCCCTGATCAGACGTCCCCTACAGGTGCCGTTTGATATGGGTCTACTAGATGTTTGCGAAGGTGGTGGAAATGCGTATTTATGGAGTAAAGGGTTAATGTCAATTTTACTGTTACTAAAATTGAAAAATCAGTTTCCGCTCATTCATTGTATAGAGACAAAGCACGGGATTAACATCTTAGAGTTTTGGGTCAAGGCCGAGGTGTGGATCAATCAGTTTCGATAGGAAGCAAATAGTTTGACCAAATGTGGAGTACAGACATCATAAATGGAAAAAATGTTTGTGGCTGTATCTGAGCTGAGCTGAGCTGAGCTGAAACAGTAGAATCATATATCTATATTATATCATAAGCAACTAGAGCAGATCCTGACAAGACGGCTCCTATAGAAGGGATAGGGATAGAAAAGGCGTATTTATGGAGTAAAGGATATATTTCTAGAAGGCGACATATCGCTATTGGAACCATTGGGCTTGATCTAATATGAGTTTGTTCCAACTGTCTAATTCAAAATTACAATAGAAGCTTTCTAAACAGGTCAATGAATGGAACGTGTCAGTCTTTAAAACAGAGTGGAGCTTAATGCATGATTAAACAATTTAGATATATCGTAGAGGAGCTTACCGTGTTTCTTCCGTTCTGCATTCAACAGCTACCTGTTCCTCTCATGATCCTCATGTTTCTCTGACGTTGCTTTAAACCCCTTTCCATCATGGAAACGCCTTTTCACGCATTTGCAAACAGGGTAGACCCAGATCAGACGGCTCCAATAGGAACTGTCTGATCAGGATCTGCTCTGTTTACTAATGGAAGTTGATCGTTCTGTGTCTTTACTTTCTAAAATGGCTACGTACAATGTTCCACCTTCCATATTCCATCATACTTTCTTTCATTATAGCTATTTTGTCCATGAATATTAAGTAGGTCTTGACATCTGGAATAAACACAGAACATGGAAAGGGTTAACTCTTCTCTTGCCTATAGCGAAAGTACTCTTACCTTAGGAATCAGTTTGGATCTAGAAGTAAGTCGAAATCTCATCAGGATCTAAAGTTTTGATGATGTAAAATAAATACGTTCAAACACAAAACATGAGAGCTAAAGAGTTTATCCTTTCCCTCATACATGTATAAACGCCTTTTCACGCCTTTGCAAATAGAGAAGACCCAGATTAGACTGCCCCTGTAGGAGCCATCTGTTCAGGGTCAGCTCTGTTTGCCAACGATACATGATAGATCTAAATCTACAGTTTCTGCTTGAACCGAAATGTCCTCTGTTTACATTCCATTATAAAAATCTAATTAATATTCATGATGTCATTATTTCTTATATGCATATTCGACATGGAAAGGGTTAAATATACATGAAAAACGGGTTAATGAGTTACAAAAACCGATTTGAAAGTAAAATGTTAGTTATTCTTCAATAAATAGAATTACAATACTTCCGGATAATTTGTATCTAAAGTACTTTCCACTCAGAAAAATAGGAAATGAGATAACAGCAAATGTGTTCAGATAAGTAAAATGGCATATTTAAGTAATTTCCAGGCATTTCATCTATCACGATCTGTATACAGAGCTATGGATATCTATCAGAGATCCAGGCATATTCTAAATCTATTATTATAAGCTGCTAATTTAGTTATTTTGTTTATATATTTATCTGCTAAAACTTTAAATCTATTTATATTCCCATGACAATATTAGTGTCAAACAAGATCGATGCCGCAGAAAACAAATATTTAATCGAAAACTCTTAACCCTTTCACAGTTCTATGTTTATTCCAAATTTCAATAGCTACTGAATAATTATGGACAAAATAGTTATAATGAAAAATGGAAGGTGAACCATGTATCCACTTTAGAAAGTATAGAAACAGATCTTTCAAATCCCGTTAGCAAACAGAGCAGACCCTGATCAAACGGCTCCTAAAGGAGCCGTTTGATCTGGGTCTACTCTGTTGCAAATGCGTGAAAAGAGTTATGTGAGGGAAAGGGTTAAACTATTTTCAAAACTGAAAAAGCATGGGCAGACGTATCAGCAAGTTCTTATTAACCATTGCCATGCTGAACAAATAGGTCTGTCCCCAGTAGCTGATTATTGCTGACCGCTTGACTGATTCTCTTTTCGTTGAAGCCTTTGAGACAATTCTGACCGAGTGACAAACAGATTAGATTCTATTGAAACGCCGAGTTACTCGGCATCTCATGTGGATCCAAGATGTTTGACAATGCCAGTCAAGACACACTAAGCATAGTAAGAGTTAATGTTTCTCAACATGACTCCTCTGATACTAAACAGTTTTTCGAAAATCCGACTGTTTTACGATGACCCCTACACCGCTTTAAAAAAATAATGTCTGCTCAAATAACCGGTAAAATATATATAAACATTCAGTTCTATGTAATGTATTTTTTTCGCAGCGTTTACCTTATTTCAGTACTCAAAGCTACCCAAAAAACGTCCTTGACTTTTTTATCTGATTTTAATGAACCATCTTCGAAATTGTGTTTAACCCTTCGCTTGCTATTCACGTCAATATACCTACCTGTAAATAGTGAAGACCCAGATGAGACAGCTCCTGCAGGAGCTGTCTCATCAGGGTCTGCACTATTTACAGTTGATTGTGCAACCAGTGCACTCCACAGCAGTGATTGCACAGCGAAATACTTGTACACAGTGAAGATATATGTAATTATACAACAGGGCATGGGTAAAGAAGGAGAAATGTATTTTAAAATTCAGCAAGCGAAGGGTTAATATCATTTTACGAAATGTATGATTCGTATTACTGAGATGTCAACTACATAAAGATTTATCAACGCCTTGCAAGCATGTCAAAAATGAAATAAGACATTTCAGATACTCATGTATTGTAATTCGGTCGGATTTTCAACTCTATACCCTAATGGATCGGTCGATGTTAGAGGTGTTTCTATGTGCACATAATGTATATACAGTAAAACCTCTCTAAACCGGAATTCTAGTAGATAATAATTTAGATACTTTTAGGCTGCTTATTGCAGGGTGAAAGTCTTGCAGAAAGCTCCTAGAGGAGCTTTCTGCATGACTGTCTCCCTGTATTAGGCTGCCACCTGTATCCAAGACCGATATTTATACTAAACTAAACGTCCTGTCTAGAGAGGTTTTACTGTACATAGTAGGGGACAAAAAGCCTGATTTTGGCCGATTTTGTTACCTGATTTACAATAACTCCATATTTTACATATATAATCTTAACACCTTACCTAATAGCTTAATGCGGGATTAACGTTGTACAGAAAGTCCTACATGCGCTTTCTGCACTAATTTTGCCCTGTATTAATCAACCATTTGCTTTTTAAAGACGTCTATGATCATAAATGACGTGATCCCTTTAATAGCGATATTCACCTACATGACTGTATATTACTTCAGAGTACACGATCAATGTATATAGACTGGTGGTGCACTAACCATGCATGGTAGCATATAAAGCTGTCACTGCTTTACTATTAATTGAGATAGTAAAACAGCAAAATTACAAACCATACACCACAAACAAACAGCAAACCATTTACAGAACTTCCAACGATCAAACGACTGTTAACATGACACTTATGTAATCAACCGCAGCACGCTTTAAGCTGTTACAGCGGGTGAGATTAAAGATCATCTTAGTAACTGTTATAGATCATCTTAGTAACTGTCATAATATCGTAGAAAGAGATCTTCTCCATTCTACTTAACCTAGCTGTGGAAATTAGTGACTGCTAAAATCTGGATCTGATGCAATTTTGACTGCTTCCGATTCGAATACATGTAAGGTCTGTAGAAACAATTGACTGGGTGTCAAAACAGCTTGGGTCCGCCGAGGTGCGCCGAGTTACTCGGCGGATCATACAGATCTAAGCTGGTTGCAACCGCAAGTCAGGTCGCGAATGGAGGGATAAAGGTTAACAAACTCGGGCTTTGAAAAACGTTTATAGAAAGGGAGATAACGTTTGTCAGCCCTGTTCTAAAACAACGAATGTGTATGTACCAGAACCTCAAAAACATATACATGTGTATTGCACACTTTAGCTAATGTGCGGTTGCATAATGCATAAATTCAAATGCAACTGGTAACGTAACTGGTCTGGGCAACAATTTTCTGTCTGAATATCTCGATGTCGACGTTAACGACCGTCGATCAACGCGTCATAACCCTTTACTTCGTATAACCTTTCCATGTCATTGCAAACAGAGTAGACCACTGTAGGGGTCGTCTGAACGGGACCTGCTCTGCTTGCTTATGGAATTATACAGATGTGATTCTAGGTTTTTTTAAAGTTAACAAAATCATGTATGCATGCATCACAATAAAAGCTTATTTTTACATGAACATTCACCACGTAAACGGTTAACCCATTCCCTCATATTGACAACTTTTGACGACTCCGTAAAAGTCACTTTGTGAAACCATTGTGATAAATACAGTATTTGCTCCTATAGGAGCAAATGCTCTATTTATCACAATGGTTTCAAACTATAAAATTCTAAATTTTTCCTTTTCTCCAGTTAATGCTCCTTTTCGGTAGATTCATTCAAAGAGGTTGAATCTAAAAATAGCCTATGAGGTAATGGGTTAATAAGAGTAATACAGACAGATATACGGTAGAACATGTCCTCAGCGATCATTCATTTGTTGAACAAAGGAGTCTTAAAAACAGACAGGCGGTTGCTTAATGCAGGGGAAAAGTAATGCAGAAATCTCCTATAGGAGCTTTCTGCATTACTTTTGACCTGCATTAAGTTACCATTTGCCTTACATACCCATAATTAGAACTATTTTTGACGGCCGCTTAAAACAGGTTCTACTGTAACATAAACCTCAACATTAGTTATTCAGAACTTATTCATCTATCATTGGTTGTGCAAAAATGTAGTTTAAATCTCGCACCTCAGGTCTACAAACCACATCAAAGCTGAGACGTCATCAAAATATAGAAAACAAAACAATCTCACGCAATCCTTTTCAAAATTCCATTTAAACATGGCCAACAGAAAGAGTTAAAATTCGGGACTAGATGAGAAGGAATCAATAATTAACCCTTCGCTTGCTATTCACGTCAATATATCTACCTGTAAATAGTGCAGACCCAGATGAGACAGCTTCTGCAGGAGCTGTCTCATCAGGGTCGGCACTATTTACAAGTTGATTGTGCAACCAGTGCACTCCACAGCAGTGATTGCACAGCAAAATACTTGTACACAGCGAATATATATGTAATTATACAACAGGACATGGGTAAAGAAGGAGAAATGTATTTTAAAATTCAGCAAGAGAAGGGTTAAATGTCACATTGCAGATGTTGCTGATCCCGATCCTAATTCTCTGTATTACAATCAATATTCGATGAATGTCTGTATAACATTAACCCTTCTCTTGCTGAATTTTAAAATACATTTCTCCTTCTTTACCCAAGCCCTGTTGTATAATTACATATATCGTCACAGTGTACAAGTATTTCGCTGTGCAATCACTGCTGTGGTGTGCACTGGTTGCACAATCAACTTGTAAATAGTGCAGACCCTGATGAGACAGCTCCTGCAGGAGCTGTCTCATCTGGATCTTCACTATTTACAGGTAGGTATATTGACGTGAATAGCAAGCGAAGGGTTAACCCATTTCCCTGATCTACGTGTATTCAAAATGTCCATACATACTGAACATTTATGTAAAACAATAGTTACAACGAAATATGGAAGGTAGAATGCTGTAGCCGTTTTAGAAACTAAAGAAACAGATATTTCGAATTCCATTAGCAAACAGAGCAGACCCTGATCAGACGGCTTAAATAGGAGCAATCTGATCTGGGTCTACTCTGTTTGCAAATGGGCGAAAACACGTTTATATGAAGGAAAGGGTTAATGAAAAGCTCTCTATAGGGTCGACATAAATGAAGCCTAAATGTCGTTCCTTTCTTATGTCTTAATGGACGAAAGTAATTACAGAAAATTCTTAAAGAATCGTTTTTTAACACTCATTTTGCACTAAGTAGCCACATGCTTTTATTGGCCCTACATAATTAAACAAAGTGGTTTCTTAACGCTTTCCCTCGTGAATATTTATAGGATGCTTTTTATACTGGTAAATGAATTTAGGATATTTTGGCTCTGGCAGAAACTGTAGAACTAGATCTATATAATTCCAAGGGCGATCAGTATCCATGCTTATAAAACATTTTAGTTGAGTCTGAGTTCGTTCTCAAGTTTTTGATTGGTCAGATTTGAGCCTTTGGCTCAAATCTGACCAATCAAAAGCTTGAGAACAAACTCAGACTCAAATAAAATGCCTTATAAGCATGGACCCTGACCATACTCTGATCAAACAGCTCCAACAAGGACTGTCTGCTCTGCGTGTAATATGTGTGCAAAAGCATGAAAACGCGCTTTATAATGGAAAAGGATAAACCCTTTATCTCATGGAATCTATAGGAGCCGTCTGAACAGGGCCAGCTCTGTCTGCTTTTAGACATTTTATATTGATTTGGTTCTGACAAGTTTCTGACAAGGCCAAAGCACCATGTCTGTTCTTACACGGTTATAGAATTCAACTAATTGATATGCACGATTCAATTATTTCTTACATGAATATTCATTCGTTGGGTAAAGGGTTAAAGATGTCACAGCCGTCAAGGTTTCATGTTCAATTCTGATGAAAAGCCATCCTACATTCGATGGCTACATGCATTTATAATAATTACATGTAATATGCATAGCGACATCCTCATGGTGATTTTGTCAAGCATGTTCGTGTTTAAGATCATGATATAAAGTCACCAATGTGCCTGGACATAAGGTGAATGACCGTGTGAGAAAATGTGGCGTATTACGTCAGTTGCTAATACACCACTCAAAATTCAAATTAAATTCATTCAAAACAACATTTGGACTCGTTCAGTTATACGAGGTGAAATTTGGATAGACTTGTAAACCCAGACCACAAACCACTTCCTCCATATAGCGCTTGTCCTGGTATAATGTGCTGTTTGAAATGTCGAATAATACGTTTCTGCTGCATATAAGTTTCAAACAGTGATGGCCAGACTCCGAGTTTATAACTCTTCTGAATTTGTGTCTGAGTTGATTTTCAAGTATCTGTTTGGTCGGACTTTGATTTTACTCATAATTTGAGCGATTAGATGTTTGAGAATGACTTCAGACTTAAACACAAAGTATTATAACGTCGGGGTCATGTCCAGTTTATGAGGCTGCAGCTGAATATTAAATACAGTATAACCTCTCAATAACGGCAACTAGATTACATCAAGCATTTTGTGTTAAAGACAGGTGGCAGCTTAAAGCAAGGTGAAAGTGAAACAGGACGCTCCTATAGGAGCGTTATGTTTTACTTTCACCTTGCTTTAAGCAGCCACCTGCCCTAAATACCAACCAATTAACACAATTTTGTGGCCGTTATAGAGAGGTTTTACTGTACAGTAGTAAAATAGTTTCACCACACATTAAGCTGTCACCTGTCTCTAAGACCGATATTTATACTAAACTTAACGTCCGGTTTAGAGAGGTTTTAATGTATTTGCCATGCACGTCATGTTTCTCATAGAGCTACTCAAATTCTGTGAATAAAGAAACACTATCCATTTTGTAATAGATCGGATTGGTAGATATACGTTGGTTGTCGTAGTGTAATCACCCAAGGTCAAGGTGATCTACACCTAAACCTGAATTGGTTGAAAGATTGAAGACACACAAACAAAACGAAAGATTAGTAACTCGCAAATTACAACTTTACATGCATGCAAAGTTGCATATATGCATGCATTCAAATAGCCATACTAATTATCGCGCACTTACGCACACAATGACATTAGTGGGTATCGTGTTTGCACACCTGACACATGCGAACGGACGTAGATGTTTATAAATACTTAACCCTGACCCCGCTAATCCCAACTTCATTCGCATTTGCAAACAGTTTGTAACCACATCAGACACCGCGTGAGTCGGGGTCTCATCAAGTTGCTTTGACACTCGGTCAATAGTTTTTCAAAAGCTTGGTCGAATCCCATGTAGCCAAAATACACCAGATCAAATTTTGAGCAAACACTATTACAGTAAAAATGGAACTAAACCGGAATTCGTGTAAAGAAGAATTTAGATACACTCAGACAAGTTACTGCTTAATGCAGAGTGAAAGTCATGCAAAAAGCTCATAGAGCAGCTTTCTGCGTGACTTTCATCCTGCATTAAGCTGCTACCTGTCTCCGAGATCGATGTTTATAGTAGATTTAACGTGCGGTTTAGAGAGGTTTTGCTGTATGTTACAGCGGGGTAAGGGTTGTAATTAATGCAAACTCGTTTGTGTGTCAATGAATACACATTAACCCTTTCTTTATTTTAACTTAATTTAAACAATGAACTGTCGTGATAAATTGTGCGAGGGGCATTTTTTTCCTGTTTTATTCTCAAATGAAATATTGAATCGGTGAGAGCAGCCATCTGTGATTGTCATTTAATCGTCAGCTGATTCGGATGTAGAAGTAGCCCGTAGTTAACGGATGAAAACACATACACACTCACTCGCGGCGTTTAGTCAAGAACTAAAACATTTGCGCTCGTTCAACCAGGCCCTCGCGGTTAAACTCGACTAATTTGAAACAGTTTATATGTGAAAGCTTAAAGTCGTGTTTAGCGAAGTGGAGAGGTGTTCTTTGTTATTCTAAGTGATTTAGCATTCGTCGGTTGTCACAAGATAACGTTATTTTGTTTGACCTTAAAACTAGCACTATCTCTGCTGTTAACTAACTGCCGATTGTACACTGATATTTCTGTACTGAGTACATTACAACCTTAATAAAACCCAAAGTGGTGACAGTGTCTTGTTTTTTTCTTCTGTAAAAACTGAGAAATAGACTAGTGGTTAAGATTATTCCAAGGGACATTGGACAGTTTCTTTTAATTATTTATATATGGAATTATAAATCTACAAGCAGCCGTAAACTTCAGAGAGCCTTCGAAACGGTACGTTCTAATATTACAGTAAAACTATTTACACCGGACGTAGCGTTTACAATAAATATTGGTCTTGGAGACAGGTAGCAGCTTAATGCAGGGTTAAAGTCGTGCAGAAAGCTCCCAGAGGAACTTTCTGCATGACTTTCACCCTGCATTAAGCAGCCACCTGCCTAAATGTAGTTACATGTTTCTCTACTAGAAATCCGGTTTAAATGGGTTTTACTGAGAGCATTTTTGATGAAGCATTAAATTACGTCGTACATGTTTAGTATTTGAATTTATACTTTTTATATCTTACCAGAATTGAAGGGACTTTCCGATGTCGGACTACATTTTGGAATCACTCAGAATGTTTGTCTTCGGTGACGCTGTATCAAGCACGTAGGGGCCTACATTATTCAAATCGCAGACTTTTATAATTGAAGTGTATTACAATTTTCACAACGAACTGCAGTCTTGAAATTATTAACTATTTGAACGTAAAAAAGAAATAAACCATTTCAACAGGAACCATTTTAGAAACCTCACCTCGTAACGTATTAGAATTATACTGGTTTATTTTTAGCTAAGTACATGCACTTTACTGTGTCCAATCTTTAGCCGTTCATGGATGCTAATAGATGCTGTTTATCACATTTTATTTGAAAACCGTTTTTCCTTATTCGAATGCGCGGAGTCCTGATTTTGACAGATTTATCGGTCCCAACTGGCAACTGTTTCATTACTGACAGTATCTCCATGATCACCAAACAACTAAGACTTGCGCTATATTTAAACACACGAAAAAAAACTCAGTGGGGAAATTGAAATTTGATACCATCTCAACCAAGTAGTAGTGTGGATGGCAGGGCAACAGATGAAATATAGGTCGTCTACATGACGCGACTGTGAATATGATATGGGTCATTTGGTATGTCTCTTTACCTAGTGTTACAAATGTTTGTCTTAATGCTTGAAAACATCCCCGCATTGGTATGAACGGTCTCCATGACAAGATATGAACTAGGGGGCCCAAAATCCCACAATTTAACTTATAAGTTAGATTTTGGGTCTTGGAAACTTACAACAAAGGTTAATTAGAGCTAAGCAAGGGTGTGTTAACCATTAACGCAGATAACTAGAACCGACTGCATGGTTGCGACATCTGAACGAATACGCGTGCACATTTAGTATAAATGCACCTATGCCCTTTCTATGATACAGTGAAAACTCGATTATTCGAGCACTCAAATACGTACCATTATTGATCTTTAAGACAGGTGGCAGCTTAATGTAGGGTGAAAGTCATGCAGAAAGCTTTTCTATGAGCTTTCTGCATGACTTCCATCTGCATTAATAGCCACCTGCCTGCAAAGACATAAATTCTCCATTACTAAAATTTCGTACTATAGAGTTTTACTGTATTTGATACTATTATTGATAATAAGTTTTACAAAGTGTGCACTTGCTACCTTTCGTGTTCTTGTACGACGTATGATAGATAACCAGTGATTGGAATACATTATACTTAATCCTTTAATATTAGTATAAAAATATGACATCATGAATATTTATTTGCTTATTTTTTATAATGGTGTATGAACACGAGGTGTTTTGGTTTATGCAGACACTGTAGAATCGGATCTATATACTCCCATAAGCAAACAGAGTAAACCCAGATCAGACGGATAATACAGAAGCCGTTTGATCTAGGTCTACTCTGTTTGCCAAGGCGTGAAAATGCGTCTTCATATACGCATATGTTGAATGCAGTGTTTTTAAGTTATAATCTACTTATAACATTTAAAAACTTATTGCACGAGCGGAAACATATATACATATACCTAACGTATGGCTGTATGTATAGTGATCTACATGAACATAAGAACAAAGAGCGCTTTTCAATGTGAAAATACATGCAAAAAGATGTTGATAAAATACTCATGTACGAGTAGTATATATAATCTTTATAGATTACATGCAACGGCAGTGCTTGCTGAACTAGTTAAACCATAAAGTAACATATACATTACTCGTACTTGATGTGGTGTACACAATAAGGGGAATTAGTAAATTAGTCGACGGACCGGTTTATATAAGGCTGTTGATAAAACAATTTGCATTTAGTATAACAAGAACATTGACCGGCTTGTAAGTATATGGACTTAAGTGCAATGTGGGCATGGTAGTACACAGTAACGTGGCAATATAGGCTAATGGAAGGAGATACATTTACCATTCTGTTAACGAGCTATGTGGGGCAAGGGCATTTGCAATTTAGTATAAAGTTGCATTAACGTTCTTTGCATGCGGTAAAGGAGTAAACACCCAAATAATTAGAGGAACCGAAGAGAATCATTCTGAGTCGAGTAAGCACTGCTTGTTATTCTAAATGCCCTACAAGCGTTTAATAGTCTTTTAAGTTTAATATAACTTTGATGACTTTGAGTGTTGATTACTTGAGATAAGGAACTAAGGATAACTTAATTGGGTTCTCCTCCGTGCAACCTGAAATATATGTTACATAATTATACTGATGTTAAGTACTGTAAACCCTGATCAGATTCTTCTCATGTCGTGTCTTTCCGCTATTCTAATTCTCCATTTTGAGGACATTTCATCATCTTCGTGGTTTTCACGGTGACAAATTTGGGCGATACAGTACTTTCAGTATCTTATAAATTTTCACTTTCTCCTGTGGTGTCACATTTTACACACGTCTATGGGCTTGCTCTTATCATGCTGTAAAATTATATCTACTCAAAATCTGATCTTGGGCACCTTCCTCTTACTTCCAATTCACGCAAGCCTTTGAAAAACATACTGGCCTGGTGCCAAACAGTTTGGATCCTGATGTGACACCGAGTCTCTCGGCGCTTCATCTAGATCCAAGCTGTTTGCAAATGCCAATGAAGTCGCG
Organism: Azorinus chamasolen; assembly: GCA_963576725.1. Taxonomy (NCBI): domain Eukaryota; kingdom Metazoa; phylum Mollusca; class Bivalvia; order Cardiida; family Solecurtidae; genus Azorinus; species Azorinus chamasolen. The sequence continues at coordinate 44,771,392 of OY755236.1, read as the reverse complement.
CTTGACATGAATATGATTAAAGAGAGTCTGAAAGAATACACAGTAAATTATTAGGGCGCGTGGAAAATGTAAACATCATTAGGGGCATACTGCTGGGGAAATGAAAGTATCTAGGTCAAGGACCATGGCCCCAGATGCAAGGGACCATGACGACCCTACTTGTGTACATAAAATCGATAAGGGATTAAATGCTTTTTACGTGTAAGCGAGGTTTTAAACCCCAGGCCATATATATATGGCAGTACAACCCTTTACCTCATAGATTGTGCAAACAAAAAATACTCAGATAATACCAGTCCTATATGATCCGTCCAATCAGGATCTGCTCTGTTTGTTTGTGGAATAATAACTGATTCTACAGCTTCTGCCATGGTAACACACGTATGCATTCGTAAACAGTTAATTAATTTTGATGATGCCCATATTTTGCTCAAGAATATTCGTGAGATTAAGTGTTACGCGCCGTATCAGTAATGCTTGCATTTCAATGAGTTTACATTTTGTACATGTATTTTTGTACGGTTTAAAAATTATGATTTTAGATCATGAAAATGTATACTGTGTACAATGACTATTTATAGTAGTACAGTAGAACCTGTTTAACTATTTACATCGTGAATATTCATGAAATAAATATTGACATCATTAATATGATTTGAATTAATTTCTATAATTACACATCTATATACATGTTTATGCCTTTTTGGCAGTGACACATACTGTAAAATAATATAAGTATTATTCCATAAGCAAACAGAGCAGACCCTGATCAGATGGATCCTACAGGAGTCGTCTGATCAGGGTCTACTCTGTTTGCAAAGGCGTAAAAGGCTTATTTATGTATTGTGTTAATCGAGCATTCATTTATTGAACACATATAATTGTAAGTGCCTTAAAAAGCAGGTGGTTGCTTAAGCAGGACGAATGTAGAACAGAAAGTTCCAATAGGTTTTTTTCATTACCTCCGACCTGCATTAAGTCACGGCCTGTCTTAAAAACTCATAATTATGCTTCATTTTAAGACAGATTATTCTATACTTCTCTCAGAGCAACATGTAAATACTCAAATTCTAAAACTGTCTTTTCTCCACCATAACCTATTGTGTGAACACTTTTTAGAATCGTCTCGAAGAGATGATTCTAAAGAGTGGTCACAATATAGGCATCTTACCTGGACCCCTGTTCTCTACAGTAGTCATTCACAGGAATGCTGTCCTCACACCCGAGTTTCTTTTTCAGCGGCTAGCTGTCTATTTTCACTTTTGTTCTAGTTTTCCACCAATCAGAAACTATGCTGCATTGTAATTTGCATATGACCTACTAGTGTTTTGTAGTAAACCGTATTTTCATTAGTTAATCCCTTGACTGGCATACAGCCTTTTTATAATGCCTCTACACATGGCCAAACTGAATGTAGGACGTTTCGGCCTAGGAAGTTTCGCCCCGGATGTTTCGACCCAGGACGTTTTGGCCATCTATTTTTTCGGCCTAGGACGTTCCGGCAAAAATTGAAAATTTGTATTAAAAAGCAAAAATTGAATAATCAAAATCATTAGATAACTATCTATATGTTAAATATTGATATGTGGTCCAATTTGTTTGGTTTATAGATCAGGATATTAGCTAAGCAGGTGACATATTCACACTTACTCAACCTTGGGTACAAGGAGTGATAAAGAAAGCTTTCAAATACAATAGTCACATTGTTTAGTCATAAAAACAGCCCCAGGCCACATAACACATTACTAATGATTTACTAGCCCATTCAGTTTTGACTTTGGTCTTGGTCCAAACTGTTTGCCACTCACTTTATGCTTTTTGTTTTCAGTCAAAATTTTGTTTAGTTCAACTTTTGGTGGATTCAAATACATGTACAATACTGTAGTCACATAGTTGCTTATTACCATGACCAGTAAAACAATATGAATTATTTATTACTTTTGTCATTATCAAAATTAGAGTATATAATATATAAACAATATTACTGAATAAAACTTAAAAGATCTATTATCCTCAAAAGGTGTGGATCAATTTTGACTATTCAAGTTTTGGTGTGTCATACTTTATATCAGTTCCTAACCCATTATCGTACTTATCACCTCATGGTAATGATTGCTGAGCATTATTGCCAGTTTGCCAAAACCACTATTAAACTTTTAAACGTTTATTATCATTTTGCTATCAATTTAATACCACATTTGATCACATCCACTTTGACGAACAGGTAGTTTGTCGAAACCACCATAATTCACAGGCAATGCTATAGGAAATAAAGAAGAAATGTTGTTTAGTATATTAGAGTAGTGGCATTAATAGTATTTATTACTATCCCCGACCACAGCACCAAGTAAGGCTCTGGTTGTTCGCTCTCTGTGATATAAAGCTACTTACTGAAGGCTATTGTTACGGATCTATCACCTGGGGCTTTGGATCGAGTAGTACATGTAGGTTGAGATTGCTAACTTTATATTGTTTTAAAAATACATGTATATTCAGTTAATGGTGTCACTAATGATGATGCACACACGTCGATTAATGCGTTGATCCAGGCTATAGATAAATACCGTTCTTTAAGTAAGTACAGACTCTGCACAAACAAAAACTAAATTCTGCATGCTTTATTTAAAGTGTATTCAATTAGTTATCTTCATATCAATATAAATATACATGCTTTCAAGTAAATTTTTATAATAGATAAAATGAAGAACTAACTTCAGATAGTTTTAAAAAAATACTTTGACATTGTACATTTTAATAGTGATTTCCTATAAAAGTAACTTGATTTTTTTCCATAATTGCTTATTTTACTCCAAGTCATTTCCATTGCATGCTTCTCTGCTAGTATAATAACAAGCAACCCATCATAGATCTAGTTCCCTGTACTAACAGAATCTCCAAACATTGAAATTAAGTTGGCAGAGATTTAATATCATTATTGTTTTGTACATTATGTCAATATTTGAATGCCGCTGAATATCATTTTAAAAGATATTTCTTGTTTATAGTAGCACCTTTGTAATGCAACCACGAAGCGAATAACCCGGTGGACCTCTAAAAAGCACGTGACAGCTTAAAGCGTTGCTTTCGTCCTACATACATGTTTATATACATGTGCCATATGGGTCCGTTTTACTAAAATAGTACAGTAGAAAATTATCACAAGTCCTTACTTATGACAATCCCTTATACTCAGACAGCCGAAATAATTGCACATTTATAATGTGCAGCAGTTAAAGTTAGTATTATCGGAAACACTAAGATATAACGATCATAACTCCCAATTGCGATCGGTTTATGTTAAAGTTTACAAACAGTTCAGTCACACGGCTTTTAGTAAGACGGACGTTTTACGTAGTCGTTGCTGAACCATTTCATCATGTACTTCTTGAATATTCATGTAAGAAATAATGACGTCATGAATATAAATTAGATTATTGTTATGGCTAACGAACACAAGAAACGTTTGGCCAAGGCAGAAATTGTAAAGTCAGCTTTATATTATTCCGTAAGCAAACAGAGCAGACCCTGATCAGACGGCTCCTACAGGACCCGTCTGATCTGGGTCTACTCTATTTACAAAGACGTAGAAATGCGTATTGATGGAGTAAAGGATTAAATGCAATCTCTTTCCAAGCAGTGGTCTGGAACATCCACCAGATAGAATATCTTCTCATCTGTCAACGGATGTTCTGGTATCAACAGGAGTTTCAGGCTTTTACGAAATGAGATTTTTACCGATATAGTACCACAATTTGCTTAGCGGAACATAGGGCCTGTAAACCAATATTTCAAGCATTAAGAGTTCCATTAAAACACCGAAAATCTATCTACAATCTTTATCTGAGTAATTGTGGATGGTTATATTATACGTTAAAACCACGCAAATCCGAACAGTCAAATGCTATGAAGCTACTTTTGAGCTTTATGCACGATTTCTGCTATGCGAATCTTCTTTTGGAGCTTTCTGCACTATTTCTACTATGCTTTAGGAAGCTTTCTGCCTCAGAACTTCTCAATTCTTACTTCCTGTAAATTCAGATTTGTGAGATTTTACTGTAGTAGAGATAAGAGAATGAAAATAAACACAACAACATTGTACACACGTTTGATCATACCTAACTTTAAATAAAATTGATGATTGCAAATCCGAATCTCTTTGTACGTTAACGGCACAGTTGTGATTACCTATGAAAACAGTTTGGATCCAGATCAGACGCCGAATAACCGAGTTTCTCATTGAGATCAAACTGTATGGAACTCTGACTTTATATTTGATTAGATATGGACACATATAACTTGAGATTTGAAGCAGACGACATTTCTTCGGTAAATGACAAATATTTAGCATATAAAGTGGTGAGCTACGGTACAATCTGTCCCAAGCGGCCAGTCATTTATTGGACATAAGAACCTTAAGTGCAGGACAGAAGTATTGCAAGGCAAAAGTATTGCAGAAAACTCCTCTAGGAGCTTTCTGCATTACTTTTGACCTGCATTAAGCTTAAGACAGGTTCAACTGTGTTTTAAAAATGTTGAAGGGGACATTTGAAGTACATGTATCAGACGATTGAAACAGACGACATTTCCAGGCACATATCGTAATTTAACCTTTTCCTTTATATAAACGTGTTTTCACGCATTTGCAAACAGAGTAGACCCAGATCAGACGACTCCTACAGGAGCCGTCTGATCAGGGTCTGCTCTGTTTGCTAATGGAATTTGATAGATCTGTTTCTTTAGTTTCTAAAATGGCTACAATATTCCAACTTCCAGATTTCACCAAACCTATTTTGTCCATGAATATTCAGTAGCTATTGAAATTTGGAATAAACAAAGAGCAGGGAAAGGGTTAATGCAGCGTACGTTACAATGTTGTTTTTTATCAGTTAACGTTTTATTTGATTCACAGGCCTTGCCGCAAGGGGCGAATCTGTTATTACTTTTCAGTTTGGATCCAGATGAGACGCCGAGTAATTCGCTGTCTCATCAGAACCCAACCTGTTTGACACGCCATTTACGTCTAACAGAAGAACTTGAAGGAAAATCAGTTCTGAAACTTATAGCAGACGACATTGTTTGCAGACGAAAATTATTTGGCGCCATAATAGTTAAAGAAGACATATACATGTTCTTGATAACATTACATACAGGTGCGTGTCAAGTAGTGTGGGTCCAGATTTAAAGTACGAGTTAAAGTGATCGCCTTTATTTGCAACACTTTTAAAACTGCTTAAAATTACATAATTCATTGGTTTATATTCTTAGAAGAAGTATATCACAAGAAAACTGATCGAATAAACGCTGAAAAAGACAAAACATTCTTGTGTTTGATATCAAAGAATCCGGTATCATTCGCCAATGTTTTAGTATTTATTCGGGTTGCGTTTTAGTTTTGTAATTATTCGACATGGACTGATACTAGTTTGATGCATAACAAAACATTAACAAGTATCGACGAAAACGGTTTATATTGTACAGTGAAACCCGTCTAAACAGGACGCTAAATTTAGCATAAATATCGATCTTGGAGACAGGTGGCAGCTTAATGCAGGGTGAAAGCCATGCAGAAAGCTCCTCTAGGAGCTTTCTGCATGACTTTCACCCTGCATTAAGCAGCCACCTGCCTAAAGGTATCCAAAATATTCTCTACTAGAATTCCGGTTTAGAGGGGTTTTACTGTATTACAGGGGCATTTTCGATATAAGTTCAAAAAGACAATATTTTTTTATTCATATTATGATTGAACATAACAACTCCTGTGTTTTATTATGTTATTGAAAATATGCGTTTATTGTTGGGACTATTACTTTTATACACTTTTCCTCATATAAACGGCTTTTCACGAATCTGCAAACAGAGAAGACCCAGATCAGACGCAGACCCAGTTCTGTTTGCTGATGGAATTCAAAAGACCTGTTTCTTTTGTTTCAAAAATGGCTACGATGTTCCATTATGTACTATTTTGTCCATAAATATTCAGTAAGTATTGCAATTTTGGATAAACTATATAAATTGGAAAGGGTCAACAGGCTTCTTATATACACTCTAACTTTATTCACATAGTATCATTAAATTCCACTGCATGACCACACAACATGTGTACCAGTAAACAAACCTTAACCCTTTCCCTGTTCTATGTTTATTACTTATTTCACTACCTATTGAATATTCATGGACAAAACAGTTGTAATGACATATGGAAGGTGGAGCATGGTAGCCTTTCTAGAAAGTATAGAAACAGATCTATCAAATTCCACTAGCAAACTGAGCAGACCCTGATCAGATGGCTCCTATAGGAGCCGTCTGATCTCGGGCTTCTCTGTTTGCAAATGCGTGAAAACACGTTTATATGAGGGAAATGGTTAAACAGCTAACGGCAGATTGAATGCAGATGAGTAACTCGATGTCTTATCAGGATCAAATCAGTTTAAAACTCAAACAAACGTTTCTTAAAAATTAGGACAAAATTCGAAGTAAGTTGAACAAAAAATCTACAAATTAGAGTTTTACCAGACATAGTTTTCTACAGCAGTATAAATCTTAAGCCTGGCCCCACTAAACATGACAGTCACATTTGTAAACAGTTTGGATCCAGATGAGACGTCGAACATCTCGGTGTCTCATCAAGAGCCAAGCTGTTTGAAACTTGGTCAATAGTTTTGTATTATTGGTCAATATATTCTCGAAAGTTTGATTGAATCGGAAGTAGTCCAATCCGGACCAGGTCTAGATTTGAGCAGACATTATTTGCTCACAGCGGGGCCAAGGTTAACACTAAAAAAGTCATAGTGGCCTAGTCACATATAAGATGATCCCTTTCTACGGGTACGCTGATGCGTAAAGACTTTATCACATTTAAATCATATATTAACCTTTAACCTGCTGCATAATTGAAAACTGGCTCCTCCCATGCTGAATAACTACTAAGCAAATACGTGTATCAAAATTTATCTCTAAAGAAAGTGGTTTCTATGACAAACAGTGCAGATCCTGACCCATTGATCTGGTTCTAAACTGTTTGCAAAGGTATTATGTACTCTGTTCCCGCAGTGTTAAAGGTGTGCTATAAATAGACTGAGGTTACACCAAGTCACGACATAGTAGGTAATAACTTTTTCAAATACTACATTATGAAAAATGATACGTTTTTCCTTTTCTCATTTCTCTTATTCCACTAATTTACAACGTTGCCCCGCACAAACGAAGTTTATGAAAATTGACATAATATTTCAGGTTTGGCTGTTTAGTCATTCACCTCATAGATACGCATTCTGAGGACATTGCTAACAGAGTAAACCTACCTCAGACTGCTCGTGATCAGGGTCTGCTACGTTTGTTTACAACGCAATACAGATGTGATTCTACAGTTTGTGTCATGTAAATGGTTAATAAGCGTTCAACAACAAAATCAAGGACCTTTGAAAATATTATTTATGGCTACTGCAAAGTTTAAACAAATGACCTCTTTGCACCATATAGACACCTTTTGAAACCTGTGCAACATGGTCGACCCTGATCAGATGACTCCTGTATTATGGCCAGTTCTTAAAGATTATCTTACATATGATTCTATCATATTTGGTATTCACTTTTATATTTTAAATACAGTAAAATCTCTCTAAACCGGACGTTAACGGGCTTGGCGATGTGTTGCAGCTTCATGTAGGGTGTAAAACATGCAGATAGCTCCTCTAGGAGCTTTCTGCATGACTTTCACCCTGCATTGAGCAGCCACCTGCATAAACGTATCTGAATTCTTCTCTACTAGAGTTGTTTTACTATAACAACGTAATATAGTTAGTTGATCTCTGTTCATAATGGGTGGTATCTGCTATAAATATGCATGGAGTAATGGATGAAATATACTCCATGCGTGTACATTAGTTTATATTCAAAATAAAAGTACAGCTGAACTTCGATATCTCGAACTCGGATAACTCGAACTTCGGGATAACTCGGAAAAAAAGTTCAGTCCTTCCAAAACTTACAATACAGAATTGCTTTAATAATGAATCTCTACAGAGATCTAGAAACACATGTGACAGCTTAATACAGGTCTAAAGTAATGCTAAAAGCTCCTACAGGAGCTTTCAGCATTATTTATACATGTATTAAGTTGTGACCTTGAGAAATTGTTTAGATTAGAAATCGGATGACTCGAACTTCTGTTATCTCGAACTAATTTGTATGGTCCCTTGAAGATCGAGTTATCGAAGTTCAACTGTATGTATCAAACTAGCAAATATATATCTACAATATATACAGTTGCACTGTGGCTCAGATAATATGTGTAAATTAATACATTTTCAAGAATAACGTCTTTCTTCTCCACCAAACCCTATGTTGTGACCACTCTTTAGAGTCGTCTCTTGGAGACATTTCTAAAGAGTGGTCACAACATAGGCTTCGAGACGATTCTAAAGAGTGGTCACGACATAGGGTTTGTTGGAGGAAGGACAAATTTAGAATTCGAGTACGCACCTTTATCTGTCGCTCTGGTAGTAGTACATGTACAGGTACTTCTCGAATGCGAGCACATAAGATATGCACACGCCTTCAAGCCAAGTGGTAGCTTAATGCAGGACGAAGTTATGAAGGAAACGTGGCATTTCTGCATTTCTTTCGTCCAGCTTTAAGGTACCACCTGCTTTTAACATGTCGCATTTTCTTCACCGAGAGGTCGCTTTAAAGGAGATCTGCAGTATATTGTATACAGTTATATGAACGGTCCTTGAAACCACTGTGGCAATTGAAACCCTTGCGCTGGACGGCCGCTTGTGCGTTTGAAATCAGCCTAGACCTAGACTGACGATGGAACTCTCTATTGCTCGCTATGCAGTATCGTATTGTTTGTCATCCGTCATAATCAGTAATATTAGTTTATCACTCTGTAAAGCCTGTCTTGACCATTCTGTTGCTGAATTTTAAAATACATTTCTCCTTCTTTACCCATGTCCTGTTGTATAATTACATATATCTTCACTGTGTACAAGTATTTCGCTGTGCAATTACTGCTGTGGAGTGCACTGGTTGCACAATCAACTTGTAAATAGTGCAGACCCTGATGAGACAGCTCCTGCAGGAGCTGTCTCATCTGGGTCTTCACTATTTACAGGTAGGTATATTGACGTGAATAGCAAGCGAAGGGTTCAGTGATAGAAAGAGATGTATCTATGTATTTTCAACACATGTGGTAGCTTAATGTAAGTCTAAAGTAATACAGTAATCTACTAGAGTAGCTTTCTGTATTACTTTTGCCCCGCATTAAGTAACCAACTGTTTTTCGATAGTTCTGTATTCAATTAGCGAATGGTTTCTTAAGACATGTTCTTGTACACTTGCTATATGATCAAATATCGAGTTTCAATTATATGACTGATCTGAGTCTAAGCTCTTTAAAATGTCACAGTGTCCTTTTTCCAAAGAGGCTCGTCGGGTAATTTGCAATTCTATCCTCTGAAAAGAAAATACGAGATATTCCTTGATTTAAATCAATAAGAACATCATGTGATTGGTTAATAATTTATTGCAGTAGGGCGCATGCGTCATCACGATACAGCTGTTTAGTCTCAAATCGAAATGAAATTATCCACTTTACCTGCCCAGTTTGAAGATCTATTGGAGTAAAAAAAACGAAGATATTGCCAAAACGTCTGACATGAATACAGAAAAATAAAATTTAGCCATTAAAAAATTGAAACCTTCTCTCTAGACTTTGGCGTAAAGCTTAACACAGTTGCTCCAACAAATACTGATTCCAAGTAAGTCTGTTTGATTTGCTTTTAATTGAAACTGAAACGTCTGTCACTCAAATTGGCCTGAGTAGATGTAATTCATTTACATACCTAAATAAATCATTTTGAAGAAGCACTTACATTTGGTCTTGCCAATAAAACCGCCTGAACCGTTTTCATGCTAAGAACCGCCTGACTGTCATTTGCGAACAACTTGGACCCAGCTGAGAGGCCGAGTAACTCGGTGTTCCATCATGATCCAAGCCGAGTGACACTCTGTTAGTACGGTTAGTAGTCTCTCAAAGGCTTGTACGAATCAGAAATACCATTATGTAAGAACAAAATGCTCCATGCTAGATGTTGAGCAGATGTAACAAGGACTAAATAAGCGCGTGTCAGTCTTTTTTCATGTCGCTGACTTTCAACCCGGAGGGTCATGTGTTCGATCCCCTGCTTGGTCACATAAAGCATCGGTACTAGTGAATCATTCACTATTCGCTCAGCATTGCGACTGGTCATGCGGGTGCAGTGGCGACTTGGTGTGTGAAACTCAACATAGCGTATATCACACTAGGCATGTTAATCCCTAACCTCTTATATATGCCCCTGATACCTTTGCAAACAGAGTAGACCCAGATCAGGGCCGTCTTATCAGGGTCTGCTCTGTTTGCTGATTGAATTATATTTACCTCATGTTGCAGTTTCTGCCATTGTCATACATGCCTATATTCAAATACAGTGCTCCCTCTCTACAACGACACCCTTTGGGATACGAAGATTGTATGTGTTGTTCAGAGGGAGTTGTTATAGGGAGGGAAAATCAAACACAATTAGCTTGTTTGCAGATCCCCATATAAGGTGTATTTCGAGAACTAAAACCGTTATGCCTCTATCAAACCCTATGTTGTGACCACTCTTTAGAATCGTCACAAAGTGACGATTCTAAAGAGTGGTCACAGCATAGGGTTTAATGGAGGCATAAAGAAAATACGATGGAAAAAGTTGTTTCTGGATCCTTGTTGTTTCGGAAACAGTGACATGCGTTGTTGTAAGGAGGGAATCGTTATTGAGAAGGCCGTTGTAGGGAGGGAGCACTGTACAATAATTAAAACCAATTCATTAGATATATTTTGATGGCATTATTTATTGTATGGATAGTCTTGAAGTAAAGGATCGCAGAAACCAAAGAACCCAGAGAGGGGTCGTCTGTATCTGAATCTCCCTCCAGGCGTCCCCTGACCCGTAGAGTGTACCATACGAACGTACAACGACAAAGTTTTCAATCTGTCTACCTATCACTCGTTTGGTCTATCACGTCGTCGATCCGACCATCGTTGTCCTATGTATTTGGACCCCTCCCCTCATCCTGCCTCTTTACCCATGCCCTGTTGTATAATTACATATATCTGCACTGTGTACAAGTATTTCGCTGTGCAATCACTGCTGTGGAGTGCACTGGTTGCACAATCAACTTGTAAATAGTGCAGACCCTGATGAGACAGCTCCTGCAGGAGCTGTCTCATCTGGGTCTTCACTATTTACAGGTAGGTATATTGACGTGAATAGCAAGCGAAGGGTTAACAACTATAAATTTGGCTAACAACAATACATGCCCTGGTCGATATGGGTCTACATCTACATGTACACGTTTTACCTAAGTGTGTCTGTCCCTATGATTCCTTACGATACTTAGAGTATTTCTAACTAGTTCGATGCCTTTCTCAGAGGTCCAGATAAGATGCGTAAATTAAAACATTTTTAAGAATAACTTCTTTATTTCTCCACCAAACCCTATGTTGTGATCACGATTCTAAAGACAGGTCACAACACAGGGTTTGGTGGAGAAATGCTGATTTAAGTTCTTGAGTACGCACGTTTATCTGTTGCTCTGTTTCTGCCTCATTTCAGATTTGACCCCCTCTAATTACAAAGCCAACAACCCGAGACTCTCCAGCTGTTATTCACAAATCATTATTACTTAACTCTTTACTCTATGAATATTAATTAGCTCATTTTTATAAAGGCAAATGAGCACAGGACTGTTTTGGTATAACAGAAGTTATATGCATGTAATCCCATAAGCAAAAAGAGCAGACCCTGATCAGACGGCCCTCTACTATTGTGGTAGATATCAATTTAGGATGTACAATGTATCTGGTGCCACGTTAAAGACAGCAGGATTTACCGCAGGTATGTTTAAACCCGTGTTGATCAAAGCTGTTTCCTCGTTAACACGAGACTATGATGCTTAGTCCATTAAACATCGATGAATTTTGAAAATAGGCAGCCGATTTTCATCGTCCGCTGCCCACCCTCGAGTATTCCATATCACTGCTTATATCAATTAATTAGCCTTACTACGGGAACGTGTACCTTAGGGGATTTTAAAACATCATAGATCCAGTTCATCAACTTACTCAACATGCAGCCACTGGTCAGGCACTGTGACCTTGGGGCAGTTTGGTCTGCACTGTTTTCAAAGTACAACGGCTATCATTTCTCATGTCGTTTGATTTATACTATAATTGTGTACATTTTTTGTAATTGGCATTCACAAAATAATGTTCAAAAAATAGTTTTCCTTCATTTCTCTGCGGCATTGTAGTCAATGTCAAGCAGTTCTGGGTCCATGCTTATAAAACTTTTTAGTTGAGTCCGAGTTCGTTCTCAAGTATTTGATTGGTCAGATTTGAGCAATCAAAAGCTTGAGAACTCAAATCTGACCAATCAACAGCTTGAGAACGAACTCAGACTCAACTAAAAAGCTTTATAAGCATGGACCCTGATTCTAATGAGATGCCGATATACTCGGCGTCTTAATTCGGTTCAGAGGTTTTACATAGGTAATCACACATGTGTTTGTTGCTAGCATACAAAGAGTGAACAAGTAAAACAAATCCTCTTTTAAATTTATGCGATGTTGCGATCGACATTTATGATCATAGGCAGTTATTTATAGCTAGTTTAGGTTATTCGTATATACTTTGAAACAGATATTGCAGTAATTGACAAAAACAAATGAAATGACACGTTTCGATTTTAAGTTGCGGTACATTATCACACTGCGCAAGTAAATACATATCGCTGCTACGTTATGTCTAGAAACGTTGTCGTTTTCTACAATTTTCTTTTTTTTTCTGTTAAGAAAAATACTCATAGCATCAAACAGTCTGGATCCTGACGAGACGCCGAGTAACTCGGCGTCTCATCTGAATCCAAACTGTTTGCATAGGGAATCATAGATTCGCCACTGGCAGAGAAAGAGTTAATTATTTGCATGGTCTTTATCAACCATCTTGCGTTTGAAGTTAGCCCAGCGTGAGACAATTTTGGAAGGTGTTTAATGCCGCCATTTACAGTAAAACATCGTTATATACCTTTACTCCATACATACACATTTTAACGCTTTTGCAAATAGAGTAGACCTAAATCAGACATCTCATACCGGAAGCTGCTGTTTGCTTTTGAGTGGTGGGTTTCCGTCATATACACGCTTTTTCACGCATTTGCAAACAGACTACGTGTACACCAATACGGCTCTTATAGGAGCTGTCTGATCAGGGTCTGCTCTGTTTGCATATAAGATATATATATTATATGTCTGCTTATACAGCTGTTTTTCAAAGCAAAATGTTTCCTTGGAAAGGTTGCAGTATGAAAAGTCAGCTTATAAATGCATTTTGTATTCACGGTGTCATTATTTCTTGCATAAATATTGAACGGGGAAAGGGTTAAGAGTATGCACTGAATACATGTATAGATTGTCTGTCTTACAAGTAATGATGATCTAGACAAGCTGTCACGTTTGATCAAAGTATTCACAAATTTCTCCTATTAAGAACGTCGACATATTTGGAATAAACTTTGCAAATAGTTTGGATTCAGATAAGACACGTAGTAACCCGGTGTCTCATATTTTCCAATGTGTTCGACGGTATGACAGTTTAATTTTATCCCTTTCCCTAATGAATATTCATATAGGAAATAATGACGTCATTAGTATTAATAAGATTATTTTTATAATGGCCTATGGACACATGGCATTTTGGCTCAGGAAGAAGCTGTATATTCAGATCTATATTACCCCATAAGCAAACAGAGTAGACCCTGATCAGACGGTTCCTATAGGAGCCTTCTGATCTGGGTTTACTCATTTTGCAGATGCGTCAAAATGCGCTTACATAAGGGAAAGGGTTAAAGACGGACATCAAGAAGTATATCCAACCTCCTAGTCATTTCTATTTCCATCAACTCAGCACGTAGGTCTGAACATGTATTTTAATGATGTGAGTGTATGAAATTACAATCTAAATTCAACGTTCTGTAAATGAGAGAATGGTTATTCGGGTAACATAATATAACATCCGGGCACGTTGTGTATCATTGGCGAATACATGTAGGACCGCATATTTCTTTGGTGACATTACACTGTTTATGAGCTGTTCGTTTGAATTTTTCAAGGACAGTAATTGTCACATTCACCTCTTTTCCTCATGAGTGTACATGTGAGAAATAATGACATCATGAACATTACCTGAATTTCCATCATGTCATATGAGCAAGAGAGGTTTTGGCCTTGGCAGAAACTGGATTTAGATCATATTTGTAGAGCAGATCCTTATCAAACGGCTGCTACTGATCTGGGTCTACACTGTTTACAAATGCTTATCAGGTGTATATATGGCGCATATTAAGCGTTAACGCTTATATTCGACTGAACATATTAAAATGCATTGTTTTAAACACTTTTATATTGTATAACAGTTAATTAATCTTTCCAGGCATTGTTTATTGAATTAGCAATACCCTTATCAAACAGTTTGAATCCAGATAAAACGTGGCATCTCACAAGGATTCAAATAATAAAAAACTGTCTGTGACTGTCTAGGTTCAATAAAATTATAAAACATGCTATACTCGGATATTCTTATGAAGATTTTCAATTTGAACTAATATTGAAAAATGCTTTTTTATTGATACATGTAAAGCAAACTAATGCTCGGCCCCATAAACTTAAATGCAACCCGAATACTTACTACATGTAATACATTTGCGGATAACATGGGTGTCTTCTATATCAAACACATGAACGTTTTGTTTGCTTCAGCGTTTATTCGGTAGGGTTTCTTGCAATATACTTCTTTTCATCATATCAACAAATACATTCTGTACTTTTATGACGTTTTTTTAAATGTGTTGCAAATAGAGACTACAGTAAAACCCCTCTTATGCGACCACATAATGAACAAACATGGCTGTCTTCATAAGCAGGTGGTTGCTTAATGCATAACTTTCCTCCTGCATTAAGCTACCACCTGCCTTTGCCACTGTGGATTATGCCCTTTTAGGTGTGCTACTGTATCTTTTTATTTATTTATTCATTTTTATTATTATTATTAATTTTTTTTTTTTTTTTTTTTTTTTTTTGGGGGGGGTGTTAAAACAGGAGGTAGCTTAACCTTATCCCTGTTCTATGTTTATTCCGAATTTCAATACCTATTGAATATTCATGGAGAAAATAGTTACAAGCAATATGTAAGCTAGAACACTGAAGCCATTTTAGAAAATATAGAAACAGAACTACATGTATCAAATTCCATTAGCAAACTGAGCAGACCCTGATCAGATGGCTCCTATGATCTAGGTATACTCTGTTTGCAGATGCGTTTATATGAGGAAAAGGGTTAACTCTTTCGTGTTGAATAAGAAATAATGACATCGTTAATATTTATTAAATCAGTTTTTATAATTGCATATGAACGCATGTTATTTTTCTAAGACAGAAAATGTAGAATCAGATCTGTATTATACCAGAAGCAAACAGAGCAGACCCTGATCAAACGGCTCCTATAGGATCCATCTGGCTTGGGCCTACTCTGTTTACAAATGAGTGAAAAGGCGTTTGTATGAAGTAAATGGTTCATACAAAACAAAGGTTATGCAGAAAGCTAATATAGGAGCTTTCTACTTTCATTTTGTCCTTCATACAGCAACCACCTGCTTTTCCGTTGATAAATTACATGTATGTGTATGCATGAGCAAGACTTTGCTGTATAATACATTTGTATTCTTTTAAAATAAAGTACACGGCAACTTCAATGGACATCAACATTCACTGTGTGCAGAAGGTAAATATTCTCAGGTATAATGACTTCTGTGTTTGTAGACAATTGAAATCGTGGGTTAAACAGTGCAAAGGAAGAAATGGCCCACTGATTATGTATTCTTAATGACGTTGAGAAAAAGTCAATCGCTTTGGTTCGTACAATCTGAATGTCACATAGTTTTCGATACTGGTGAGTCGCTACGTAACTTAGAAACTGGGTCCATGCTTATAAAACGTTTTAGTTGAGTCTGAGTTCGTTCTCAAGTTTTTGATTGGTCAGATTTGAGCCTTTGGCTCAAATCTGACCAATCAAAAGCTTGAGAACTCAAATCTGACCAATCAAAAGCTTGAGAACGAAACTCAGACTCAACTAAAAGCTTTATAAGCAGGGACTCTGATCTGGACATGAACTGTTTGTAATGGTGATTATAAAATTGTTTATACTTCCAATAAAGCTATTATGGAGCAGCTGAAGTAACATGTAAACGAGTACAGTACCTCTCTAAACTGTAAATTTAGTAGAGAAGAATTTAGATACTTTTAGGCAGGTGGCTGCTTAATGCAGGGTGAAAGTCTGATTCTGCAGTTTCTTCCTTTGTTCATTGGAAATTATACAACTTCAGCTAACCATTTACTCCGTGAATATTCATGTAAGAAAACTAGACATCATGAATATCAATTAGGTTAATATTTTTAATGGTGCACGGACACAGGAATATTTGTCCATAGTAGAAACAATAGAATCATATCAATATTAGGAGACGTCTGATCTG
This sequence comes from Azorinus chamasolen, assembly GCA_963576725.1. Taxonomy (NCBI): domain Eukaryota; kingdom Metazoa; phylum Mollusca; class Bivalvia; order Cardiida; family Solecurtidae; genus Azorinus; species Azorinus chamasolen. The sequence continues at coordinate 44,754,779 of OY755236.1, read as the reverse complement.
GTCCAATTTGTTTGTAAAGACGTAGAAAGACGTATATATGGAAGAAACGTTCATGGAGTATCCACGAAATCATGCAATTTTGTATTTATACGTTTATAAATATTTATAAGGTACAGTAAACCCCTTCTAAACCGGACGTTATCTTTAGTATAAATATCGGTTTTTGGTGACAGGTGGCAGCTTAATGCATCCTCCAAGAGTTTTCTGCATGACTTACACCCCACATTAACCCATTCCCTCATATCGACGACTTTTGACGACTCTGTAAAAGTCAGTCTGTGAAACCATTGTGATAAATAGAGCATTTGCTCCTATAGAAGCAAATGCTCCATTTATCACAATGGTTTTCTTTTCTCTAATTAATGCTCCTTTTCGGTATATTAATTCAAAGAGGTTGTATCTAAAAATAATAACCTATGAGGTAATTGGTTAAGCAGTCACCTGTCTAAAATATCAGAATTCTTCTTTACTAGACCGCCGGTTTAGAGAGGGTTTTACTGTAACATACAAAATACAATCAGAGTTTCAAACAGTAACAGTAAGTAACATATAGTCTTAGTCTCCTAAGCGTCTGTCTGGTGAATATACGTGTAAGTACCCACACGCTTATTTGACTGTGACAGAAACTGTAGAATCACATCTACAGAAAACCCTCTCTAAAATGGCCACTAAATTACGTGAAGTATTTTGTGTTAAAAGCAGGTGGCTGCTCAAAGCAAGATGAAAGTAAAACAGAACGCTCCTATAGGAGCGTTCTGTTTTACTTTCACCTTGCTTTAAGCAACCACCTGCCCTAAATACCAACTAATTAACACAATTTAGTGGCCATTATAGAGAGGTTTTACTGTATATAATCGCTTCAGCAAACAGAGTAGGCCCCGATATGACGGCTCGTATGGAAGCCATCTGGTCTGGTTCTATCTTGTTTGCAAAGGCGTGAAAACTGGTAAATATCAGGTAAAAGGTTAAAGTGTTTATACAAAGCAAACTGCAAATTCGTCCAAAGAATGTTGAAGGTTAAGATCATTAATTATTTGTAGTAACTAGCTTTAATCAGCTGTAATCGCATCCAGAATACCTGTCCTTTTTTAGAATAGCAAAATATCTCTTAACCGGCCACTCAAATATTCATGTAATCTAATTATGGTTCTTTAACATACATGTAGCTGTGAGCTAAAATGCAGAACGAAAGTAATCTTTCTGCATTACTTTACAGCTTCTTTCGGTCAAACGGACTGAATGTTTCATAGCATGAGTCAATAGATTTGTTTATTTATATAAGAACGTTCAAAGTAATGAGTGTGACCTGCTGGCAGAAATGTGATAAAAATAATCGACGAAACACGCATGACATACAGAAAGACCAGACAGGCAGACAGATGGGCAAACGGACACACGTGCATACGATTGGAGAAGTGACCATTGCGTGTTAAATGTTGTGATTTGTCTATTTATATACCATAAAACCACAAAGGCACGCGGTAGCTAAATGTAGGGCGTAAATTATACAGATAGCTCCCACAAGAGCTCTCTGCATTACTTTCGCTCTGCATTAAGCAACCACATGTTTTGAAAACCATATATGCGTACTCATACAATTGTCGCTTTAAAGGGGATTCGCTATATTTCCATGACTACAGTAAAACATCTCTATAACGTCCACTAAATTGCATCAACTATTTTGTGTTAAAGGCAGGTGGTTGCTTAAAGCAACGTGAAAGTAAATCAGAACTCTCCTATAGGAGCGTTTTGTTTTACTTTCACCTTGCTTTAAGCAACCACCTACCCTAAATACCAACCAATTAACACAATCTAGTGGCCGTTATAGAGAGGTTTTACTGTAATTATTACCAATAGGTTCATGTCCACAAATGTGTTTATTTATATATTTAACACGATACTCCAACCGTAACCATGGTATAGATTATAGTACTATATTAACTCGTTAACGGTATAAGAAGTAAGGCGTGAACAGATATAACTTTACAGGTCACAGCGGACCATTAAGGCGCGGTATATTCAATTATTCAATTTCTCGAACAATTTCACTGTAGCTATTTTCAAAAATCAATAGTATAATTATACACATGAAAACTAATATCCGATATATTTATATAGCAGAACCACGCGAATGCGATCACATACATAGTTTTGTTTTTAAATCAGGAGCTTGCTAAATGCAGGGCTGCAGTGATGCAGAAATAAAGGATTAAGCAGATTCTTCCCTTGGGAGACATCTGTATTTGTTCTATGCGACAAACGATAGTTCGATACCTATGTTTTGTCAGCGGTCACACAGACCGTAGTGTACTTCAAACATTATACTTATGTTTCCGACTCTTATCGTTTTACTTTATAGAATTTCCTTTCATCGCATTTGAAAACAGAGTAGACCCAGATCAGACGGCTCTTTTAGGGACCGTTTAAGATTAAAAAATTAATTAGTTTTAGATGCATATTCATTAGGTAAAGATTAAGCTGAAAACATTGTGATGTGTACGTAATTTCATACATCTATTAGTAAGTAAAGCGTTATCATGGTATTTCCGCAAAAGTTGAGGAAATGAGTTTACAAAAGTTTAAAGCAAACACGATATTTCACATATCTTTGAAATTATATATGTATATTCATAACTAAGATTTATGACGTTTACACGGATAGCCCCGCTGTTTTATCGTAAAATTATACCACAAATATGCAGTTTATATGTTTTGGGGGATTAACTACAGTTAACGTTACGAAAAAATACCAATTTACAATATAGCATTTTTACTATTAAAGATAACTGTTGACTGCGAAAACACTTTTGAACGCCTTTGCAAACAGAGTAGACCCAAGTCAGACAGTTCCTGTAGGAGCCGTCTAACCAGAATCTGCTATGTTTGCTCATCAGTATCCATGCTTATAAAACGTTTTAATTGAGTCTGAGTTCGTTCTCAAGTTTTTGATTGGTCAGATTTGAGCCTTTGGATTTTGAGCTTTATGATAAAAAATAACGTAAATCTAAGTCTACAGTTTCTCTTTGCCAGTCCTTCCTGTGTTTATATGCCAATATGAAAATGCATTCAATTGATATTCGTATTGTTATTATATTTTACATAAACTATGCATGGAGTAAAGGGTTAAAGCAAGCAAGGAACCCAAATTGCCGGTTTGTTAAACAGCTCATATGTTACTGCAGAACGATTCTTCTGCAGAGAGGTCCTTTAGAAGTTTTAAAGTCAGACAACGCTTGATTGAAACACTTACTAAATATATTGCATTCACGAAACGCATTTGCATGCAGAGTACTATTATAACTTTAAGCCTTTACTCCATAAATATTCAGGTAAAAAAAAGTGACCGCAAAATTAATTAGATTGATTGTTATAATAGCATATGGACACAGGCTTGTTTTTGTCCTGGCAGAAACTGTAGAATCATATCTATATAATATATCATAAGCAAACAGAGCAGGCCCTGATCAGACGGCTCCTACAAGAGCCGTCTGATCAAGGTCTCCCCTGTTTGCAAAGGCATAGAAAGGCGAATTTATGGAGGAAGGGTTTATATTTACCTTTTTATTATTTACATATCAGTATTTGACTATTTTTTCTCCCGACCAAGAGCGAGAAAATCTGGAGCGAAACTATCCTATTTAGTCGACTTCAAGTTTCCAACCAGATTCCCTGCGCTTAAAATTTTGGCCGAGACAAAATTAAAAAGCCAAACTTTGATATGAATATTTTTATTTAACCTTTACATTTTAAAGTAAATTGACTTCTTGTGATAATAGTATTATTTAAACATGTTTGTTTGTGTTTCTTGCATATCAACAGCAGCCTCTGGCATCTGCCCTTAACCCTTTTCTCCATGAATATTATTGTAACAAGTACATTGTAATGGCATTATGCATAATAATTAGCTGTATTATTATAACATCATATGAACACATGGTCTGATCTTGGTTTACTCGTTTTGCAAAGGCGTAGAACAGAGTACATGTATTTATGGAGTAAAGGGATAAGAGCACTGCGCTTCGTTTTGTTCTACAAAAACTGCTATTAAAGAACCTCTTATTTATATGCATGATTCTTCTGCAGATACCATTGTTCATCTCATAAGAGCTTAAAGATTTAAGTTTGGACGATAGTATAATCACTTCCCTCTGTTGAAGATGCTTAAAGGCATTTTCTGATTGTAACCAGTATCAATGCTAAGCGCGACTTGAATCGCATTTGCAAACAGACTGGATCCAGATTAGACGCCGAGTAACTCGATCATCAAGATCCAAGCTATTTGGGACTGGGTCCACAGTTTCTCAAACGCGTGTACGAATCAGAAGTAAGCAAATATTTGCAACATATCAGAGTTTGGGCAGACATAATTGTTTCAACACAATAAAGGTTAGCCCACATATCCGTTGTAATAAACCAGCATATAAACTGATTTCAGAGGATCTCTTACGAAATAAAATCAATGGTAATACGCATCAAATATCTTAATTGATGAAACAAATTATGTAGACCTTTATGAAAAGACTCTCTAAGGAATCGTTTGATACTGGTCTAAGCTATTTGTCTTTGACCAATTGTCTTTTTTCTTGGCATAATTTAATTATCTTGTGCGTTTTAACCATTTCGCTGCCAATAGCGTATACGTTATTATCTATGCAGACATTTTGGATATAGATAAACACCGGGTACCTCACTTATATTATCAGGATCCAAACCGCCTATTACTGTAAATATATGTTTTGTATGAAAGAAACGGGGATGAAATTAAGCAACGAAAATTATAACAAACGACAAATTGTGCAGACGATAAAACGAGAATGCCAAATAGTTGCTTCCAAATGTCTTCCTGTGCAGGTTTGGAAACATCACTTGATTCATTTCTTTTCAAAGACATTCAGAGACTGCTGGACACTGGTTAAACGCTAAGTCGCCCGGTGTCTCATCTAGATCCATACCGGATCCAATGTTATAAACTTATGAGTCTGAGATCATTCTCAGGTATCTGATTGGTCAGATTCAGAGCAAACTCCGAATCTGACCAGTCAGATGCTTGTGAATGATCCCAGACTCAAGCAAAATGTTTTGTTGGGGCCTGGTTACAGTCGCGGAATCGTGATAAGAGTAAATACTTGATTATAACCTTTTCAAAAAGAGTGGACCAAGATCAGGCGACTTCTGTAGTCTGACCTGTTTTCCAATGAAATCATGTAGATCTGATTCAAGTGTTTCTTGTTACCATGTCGGGGACGTTCCTGTGTACCTTTACCATAAAATATCCAACTTATAGATATGTATGATGTCAGTATTTCTGACACGAACATTCACTTAAGGTAAAACGTTATAAGTTAGAAAGCACGTGTTTGGTGTTCTGTTTCTTCTCATGTTACAGAACCAGGAAGAGGAAGGTGTTTAATGCTGTGTGGTACATATGGAATTGGATGGTGTATCTTGTCAATCCCGTGTTAAACGCATTTTATTGGATTTGTTTTAATTGTGAACAGCCTTAAATGCTTTTTGAAGAATTTGTTAATCTCAAATCTAGATCGATTATCACTGTAAAGTTTTACTAACAATCCACACAAATATTAGAACTACCGTTACAGAATATTAGTGTACATGCATTATAGAAACGCTGCTCACATACTTCCTCTGGTTGTTGTTCATGATCATGATTATCATAGTCATCAATACAGCTGCTGTGTAGCAAATTAATGTATGTTTCAAACTTGTAACATCTAGTTGTACTTTCACAAGCATGTGTGGCAAATCTGTTAAATCTCGTTGATATGCTGAGAGAAAAAACAACTTTTCAAACTCTTCAAAACTGTTAAAAGAATGGACAATAAACTCAATGGTTTCACCCATTACTTTAGGGCGTGGGGTTTTATAATCTCATTGATGTAAGATAAGAAAATACCCGTTTTTTACTAACCTATAATAACAGAATTATGAACTCATTCTTTGCAAAGAGGGGAACACACGTGGATAGTGCATATGTGAATAAAAAACAGCAGCAATAATTTCGACGTGAATGTCAAAATGTTAGTTTTACTATTTAAATGACACTTATTGTCTACAAAATGTGTGGTCACACTTTTTAAAATAATTTTCTTCTTTTGTTTCAAAAGATCTAATTACAGTATCAAGAAGTTTCGATACAGATGAAACGAAGATTTACTCGGCGTTTCATCTGGATCCAAACTGGTTGTACAGGCGATCACACATCTGTCAGTGGCAGCGAAAGAGTTCCTAGAATTCGCTGCATTGGCATGAAGATGGGCTTTTTGATTTAGACTCCGAGGAGAAAATTTTACGAGCAAGATAATTTCAGTTTTAAAAGGAGGGAATGCATTACTATTTTATCGTTAATATTTCCCGTGAATACTGAAGTGATTCCGATAATAGCAAGTCTTTCAAAGTTATGAGTTAAATTGTTACTTTATCGCTGCACAATCATGAAATTGAATTAAATTTCATATTGTGTAAGATAATGCAATAATGGATTTTAATAGTAAGCATTTTTATGATAATTTAAGAGAATATTGATAATAAGAAAGTATAAATACATGTCTTTACATTGCTTATGGTTGTTTAACAAAATAAGATATTGAAAAAGGGCAACAAAACAAATCTACTAAAGAGAATAAGCAATTGTTTTTCAAGCATGCACTTGTTAACATTATATATATTTTAATTTCATTTTACGTAATGCTCAAAATAGTCCATACTGTTGAAAATTTTAGCGTCTTTCATGAGTTTAGCTTTGAAAATGATGTTTATGCATACTCAAGCAAATGATCGAGTGGTTCAAACAAGGGATGAGTCAAGACGAAGCATGTGAGTTTGCATAAAACTCTCATCATATGTTTCCTATCATTCCTTATCAGTCCAAACCGATTTAAAAATTCGTTTTATCCATTGTCTTCGTTAAAAGATCATAAAAGATCATAAATATTATAACTGATGTTTTTATTAAGTTTGAACGTATAAATTCCACGTTGCCAACTTTCTCAATATTTTATTGTCTCTGTAGAGTATCACAGGTGTACACAATAATTATGCTCAATGTAAGCTTTTAACTTTTTCGGCGCCAATGTCGCCTTTTCAAGGCGGCATCTGACCTGGGACTTCACTGTTTTCTGTAGTATTTCAGCCCAAACATGCATGTTTTTAAAAACAAAAGCTTTACTAACATACCTTTATTATCTAGTTTAGAATTATATTTAACATGAAATTATTATTGCAGACGACACTTTTAAATTTGGCGCCAAAAGAGTTAATCTCGTTTATGCTCACCGTCAATCCGTCGCCTTATAAAATATGAATTGGATCTTGATCAGGAGCAATAGAAGCGTTGTGTAGGTTCATGTGTGTATTGTAACTACCCAACTACCGTACATAAGCACTGGTAACGTAGCATAACGTTGAACATGACGTTGACGTCACTGACAGAGTATAACATTTGGCGTACATTGGTATTTAAGGTACGTACAAACTTATTTATAACGTCGGTTTGTAAATTGTAAATGCCCCTGCTGTGATGAAAATTGATATTCATTCATTCTTAATTTCTTATTATAATCATGTCTTACTTAAGATATACAATAAAAAATGTCAAAGTATGTTTGTATCGTACACTCAGTAAACATGCATGCATGGACATAATGAAATAACACCTTGCTGACACTTATACCAGATGATTACAGCGGATACACTGGGTTAATTCTATTTGATATACGTGAGAAATACCTTTTTGGTGTTAAACTAATTTACTTGATAATGCCAACTCAGACAAACCAATGCACATTCATACTAATATAGCACCAACATATTGAATTTTAGCAGCTCTGTCATTTCATAATCAAACTTTGTATACTGCTTGGTTATAGATTTAATTATATGTTGTTCCGGTTCAAACCTGGGTCCATGCTTATAAAGCTTTTAGTTGAATCTGAGTTTCGTTCTCAAGCTTTTGATTGGTCAGATTTGAGTTCTCAAGCTTTTGATTGGTCAGATTTGAGCCTTTGGCTCAAATCTGACCAATCAAAAGCTTGAGAACGTACTCAGACTCAACTAAGAGTTTTTATAAGCATGGGCCCAGATGCTTGTTGACTCAGCGTCTCAGCATACTCCAAACTACAGTTGAACTTCGATATCTCGAACTTCAAGGGGCCACACGAATTACTTCCGGATAACAGAGGTTTGAGTCATCTGATTTCTTATCTGAACAATTTCTCAAGTTCACAGCTTAATGCAGGTCTAACGAAATGCTAAAGGTTTCTACAGTAGATTTCAGCATTATTTCAGACCTTTAAGCTGTGTTTCTAGACATGCGTAGTGGTACATTTCAGGGCATTTCTGTATTGTAAGTTTTGGAAAATCCTAACTTTTACTTGGAGTTATCCAGGAGTTCGATTTCCCGAGTTCGAGATATCGAAGTTCAACTATATTTGACATTGGCATTATCGAGGAAAATGTAAATGTACTTGGATAATTGAAACAAACAGATGTGGAGTATTTAGCCCTAGTTCAGGGGGTTTAAGCTGTTAACCCTTCGCTTGCTGAATTCTAAAATACATTTCTCCTTCTTTACCCATGCCCTGTTGTATAATTACATATATCTTCCCTGTGTACAAGTATTTCGCTGTGCAATCACTGCTGTGGAGTGCACTGGCTGCACACTCAACTTGTAAATAGTGCAGACCCTGATGAGACAGCTCCTGCAGGAGCTGTCTCATCTGGGTCTTCACTATTTACAGGTAGGTATATTGACGTTAATAACAAGCGAAGGGTTAATACTTACGTTTTACATTTTGCCAGCGACTATTTTTACATTACTAGCAAGAAAACAAGAGTCTACAGCTGCACCGGTATTGAAACTGGATCTTAAAATTAATTAAACACAGCTTTTAACATGCATCGACATTTGTACAAATTTTAGTATTATGAGGTTTTCTATAGTTACTGTCTTCCAAGGTGGCATCGTAGGTTGTACATGTATGGCTCGTTTGTTATTACCAGAGGTCATATTGGAAAATAACAAATTAAACTTTATTATTATTTTCATGTCGACATGATATTTTGCCATACAATCACTTAGAGGAAGTCTAATTTTTGTTAGGACATGTGTTAGTTTAACCATTTCCTTTATATAACCGCCTTTTCACGCATCTGCAAACAGAGGAGACCCAGATCAGACGGCTCCTACAGAAGCCATCTGATCTGGGTATGCTCTGTTTGCTAATCGAATTTGATAAATCTGTTTCTTAAGTTTCTTATATTGCTACAATGTTTCACCTTCCATACTTCTTTATAAGCATTTTGACCATGGTTATTCAATAAGTATTCAAAATTTGGAATAAATATAGAAAAGGGGGCAAAGTGTTAATTCCGATCGAAAGCCATGCAGTTTTGTTTCACCTCAAACACAGCTGATTTTAACGTTCCCATGCTTATCCTCGAGTGATCGAGTTTTGAAAATGCTCTACTATATTCCAAGTGGACTAGAAATGCAGAAAAGGATAAAGCATGCACATAAACTTAATTACTACAGTAAAAACCTCTCAAACCACTCAATATGTCTTGTTCTGGATCTTTTAAGACACGTGTACCTTAATATAAGCCAAAAGTAATGCAGAAAGGTCCAGTAGGAGCTCTGTATGTGACTTTTGTCCCAATTAAGCAACCACCACCTGTATTTAAAGACTCTAGTGCTAGTAAATTGGGTGATGGTTTTAGGGAGGATTCTAATGTATCTGTTTAATCCAGCATTTGTTTTGTTTAAGCATTTAGTCAGATTCCGAGGTTCTTTATAGCGCGCCAAGATATTATCTGCGTCTGTTATTTCGGAAACCTTGAATCTTTGTATGAAGGTTTACTGCTGTTTAATGCCCGTGTTATCGTCATTCTATGATAAGGAGTTACTTGACTTCCTGAATGAGTTTACCTGCAACTGTTAATTTTAATTCGATTAAAACTGCGATCAATTAGCCAACCATTGCCTATAGACTTGCATCTTCTGACTTCTCAGCATGACGGTAGATACGTCTTTTGTTTAAGACCAAAGTTGTACTCATGTTTACGCATATTCCCGTCGTTCAATAAAATAATGTACACACCATTGCAAGAAGTTTGATCTAGTCTACATCATTCACTATTTAACCCAATTATGGGTGTGCCGAGGGTTCTTTGATAAGGACTAAGGCAAACTTTGTTGACCTAGTACTGTTTACTTCATAACATAAATTCCAAATGGAAAACCTATTTTGCAAATAGTTAGATTTGATTGTAATACATATTCAAATGCACATAGAAAATGACGTTATAATAGGTTATCTGGCAACCAATATTGACCTGATCATCCATCTCGTTTCTCCTCTAGCACCCGTCATGAAGCAGCTACGGCAACACATAAAGTGCATACCCTAATTACCCTTAGTATTCCGACAGACAAAATTAGGCAAATAGTGCAGACTCTGATCAAACGGCTCCTGTAGGAGATCAGGGTCTACACTATTTGCTAATACGTTACACTTGCTTAATATCATCAAAAAGGTGCCAAGTTGGATTATGAGGCTTTACAATCCCGCGGAGAGGGGAGAAAGGGTTAAAATGTGTAGGGTAATTAGGGTGTACCATTTCACACGAAGTTGTAACATGCAGACACGCACGCTACGTTTGTTTGATAAAGGTTTAACTGACTGTGTAAGTGTTGGCCTCCAGCATGCTGATCGGTATTGAAGTTCACGTTTAGACGTTTCTTTCATTTCGTTAACCCTTTATATCATATCTTCGCCGTTTAATGCATTTGTAAACAGAGTAGATCCAGATCAGTACAGAAGCCGTATGATCAGGGTCTGCTCTGTTTGTTTATGGAATTATATACTTTTGATTCTACAGCTTCTGCCGAGGTCACAGTCTCCGTTAAATTCCATTTTTAAAAAATACCATCTGATAAATATTCACGATGTCCTTATTTCGTACATGAATACTCATCGAGAAAGGGGTCTAAATACAATAAATTGTAGATTGTTAAACTGATGGCAGCCTGACGTACGTCAAGTACGTGCAGCATCTGGAATTAACGTCAGCAATATTTATCACATTTTCGTATATAAAATACTAAAGAATCACATATGCAAACAGTCTGGATCCAGATGACACGCCGAATAACTCGGCGTCTCATCAGGATCCTCACTGTCTGACACGTGGTCAATAATTATTCGAAAGCTCGTGTCATGACACTTGTTCAGTAATTGTTGTTTCTTAAACGCCTCATTGAATCAGATGTAGTCAAAATTGCACCAGTTCCAAATTCGAACAGACATCGTTTTTAAGCGGACTAAGGGTTAAAATGACTTTTGTATCTATTGTGGAGTTAGTAAACTGCAAGAGATAGATACCTAGAAGTTCGCTCCATGAACATTAATCGTATAAAATTCCGTTTATGAGGGAAATTACCCCTTTGAAGACTCGTAAACAACGCAATAAAGTGTCTCCTTAAACTTACTTCCTGTCTTGTATTTGGAAAAGTAATTCTTCTACCTTTTATATCTTAAATTAAGATGTATAACTTAATCCCTGGTTGTTTTTATACACTGCATGTAATGTACTATTCAATCTAAGTTGATGTTTCTTATAACGAAATCTGAACATCGACACATTTCGGTATATTCCGTAATGTATCCGACGCACGATATGGCTGTTCGAAAATTGCCGAAATAGTTTTAGTTATACACCGGATACCATACCTCTCTACCTGATTATATAATTAAGTAAGAAATAACAACGTCTTGATACAATGACATATGAACTCAGAATACTTCACCACGACACAAACTGTTGACTCATTCATATGTATTAAATTCCTTAAGCATCCAGATCAGACCATTATTACATGGCCCCGCCAGGATCGCAATCTGATCTGGATCTACTTCGTTTTCATATTAGTTATATGGAGTATCTATGGGATAGAAAATAAGACGACATCCATCTATCAACGGTAAAATCCTGTTGAGTCTTAGTTTGTACCGCAAGTGGTTTCATATAAAGCTGTATTTTTATTAGTAGTCAACACAACTAGAGGATCTATATCCATACCAAATATTCGCGTGTATATATCTCTGAACAGTTTTAAGTTCACGAGAATCGGCGAAGGTTTTGCTTAATACGACTTTAACACTACATCTGGACTCCTGTTCCTGTTCGGGGTTTTTTACCAAAAGAGAACCAATCTATAGTAATTTTCGACACTCGACTTTCTCATATCTTTGTCTCAATGTCTATTGCGCTGAGAAAAGAGTGCCTGAAATAATGCAAGGATAAGTGGATTCAAATCAAATTGTAAACGAAATTCGGAAACTTCTTGTTTCTTATCTCTTTCACCGCCGAAATCGCCGGAAAGTAACTCACCGGACTTGCTCCAATGGGCAAAGCCGTGATGACTTTTGCATAGTTTCTCTCCAGATGAGACGCCGTGTAACTCGGCGTATCATCAGGACCCAAACTGTCTGACAAACTTCTTACGTTTTAAAGAATAAATTGAAGGAAAGTCCAGTCTAAAACTGAAGGCAGACTGCCTTGTTTACATACGGAAATATTGGGCGCTAGAATAGTTATTCCTATTGCGTCCGCTCATACATGTTGATGCCCAGCAGGCATAGGTAATTGGTCATCCGCTAATCTTAAATATTTTGAAAACTAATTACTACGTTTTTCTTAAACTGCATACAACATGATATACACATAACCTTTCGATGGTTACCCTGTTTGCAATGAAGTGTTCTTCCTCGAAGGCATATTACATTTTCAGACAACCGTCTGGTTTTCATATTTTGGTCAAAATATCATATGACCCATTAGAAATTTAGCTGGGCTTATAATATCACCATTTTAACATTATGGGTGATCTTCACAGATATATGGACATGGATCATTTCAAAACTGATCAGATTTTACACTAGAAAACCTCGTGAGTACCAATAGACGGCTGTCTGTCGCTTACGGAGAGACAGACCATGTACCATGCAGAGCGGCAATAATACCAGCAAATTACTATTGTACGTCCTCTCTCATCCCTGTTTTCGTACGTTTAACCCTTTCAACACCTATTGGTTTAGTCGACAAAATTGGTCGTCTGTTACAATTCCCAAATGAAGCAGTTTCTTCCATTTCTTTACAAACAGTATCGATCATATCAGAATGTCGAGCAGTTTGTAACCTAATTAGATGCCGAGTAGCTCGTAGAGTTATTTGGGTCAAAACTGTAGCAAAGGTATTCAAAAATAGGACCAAATGATTGACAGAATTAAGAGCAACTTTAGATATATAGTGGGTTCAGTCTCAGCACATCTCAGATAGATACCATCTTAAAGGAAGGGCGAATTATGTTGGATTACGATATACAGTTAAATCTGTCTACAACGACAATCCAAAATACGTCTTATTCATTGTTTGTATAACAGGTGGTAGCTTAATACAGGATGGAAGTAATGCAGAAAGCTCCTAGAGGAGCTTTCTGCATTACTTTCTCCCTGTATTAAGCAACTACCTGCTATTATAGACCACCATGTTCATTCCTTACGTGATCGATAGAGACAGGTTCTACTGTATTAAGATGACAAGTTATTTAGACAAATTGTTCGGCCAACAAGGATATAAAGGACAAATCAGTATTAACCATTGAAATGCGGAAACCGAGTGTAATTACATATGGAAACAATGCAGACCCATGTCAGGGGGCTACTAGAGTATCCCTCGGATCACGGCATGCAATGTTTGTCACTCAATTCCTCTTTCAAATTCACTCTTTAGATTCTGTAGCTCAACACTGGGCTGGTGGGTCATTCTACTTCGAATATTCAGCATTGAAATGGTTTAAGTGAAGCAATCATGCTGCAGCCACTGTATAAAACGACAGGACAATTGCTGGCCCACAATGACCGGCGTAATCTACTTCACACGACACATTGTTAACTATAGTGGAATGCACTTGTAAATTAAATGATGTATGATTAGATAAACGTCCATTGCACATTATTGCATCCGTGATTGCTAATAGCAGTAGTTATTACAATTGTTCATAGATAGGGGGCGTATTGACATCAAAATACACGATGTAATATAAATTATATCATATCTTATTAAGACATTCGTGAAAAATGTCCCTTAAAGTGATAGTCTTTACTTGAAAAGTGTTTTTAAAGTGATTAAAATTGCATAAATCATTTGTTCATAATGCTGAAAGGAAGTTTATTGCAAGATAACCAATCGAATAAACACCGAAGAAGACAAAACTTCCATGTGTTTGATATCGGAGAGCTGATGTTATGCAGCAATGTATTGGTATTTATTCGGGTGGCGTTTTAGTTTCGTTAACTCTTCGCTTGCTATTCACGTCAATATACCTACCTGTAAATAGTGAAGACCCAGATGAGACAGCTCCTGCAGGACCCTCATCAGGGTCTGCACTATTTACAAGTTGATTGTGCAACCAGTGCACTCCACAGCAATGATTGCACAGCGAAATACTTGTAAACAGTAAAGATCTATGTTATTATACAACAGGCAATGGGTAGAGAAGGAGAAATGTATTTCAAAGTTCAGCAAGAGAAGGGTTAACTGTTCGACCAACGCCGATACTATTTTGTTGCAGAACAAACATTATAAGTATACATGTAGATGGAATCGATTGATTTTGTATCACAGATAGCGGTTCAAATTGGCAATCTTCATAATAATGATTGAATGTAACTAATACCAAGTGTTATGATGTTATTGAAATGTATTGTAGGAACGTTCACTTTATAACCATTCCTCAATGAATATTTATGTAAGAAAGAATGCCATCATGAATATTGATTAGATGATTTTTATGACTGTATGTGAATACAGGAACATTTTGCCATGGCAGAAACGCTACAGTCTGGGTCCATGCTTATAAAGCTTTTAGTTGAGTCTGAGTTTTGATCTCAAGCTTTTGATTGGTCAGATTTGAGTTCTCAAGCTTTTGATTGGACAGATTTGAGCCAAAGGCTCAAATCTGACCAATCAAAAACTTGAGAATGATCTCAGACTCAACTAAAAGTTTTATAAGCATAGACCCAGATCTCTATATTATTCCATAAGCAAATACAGCAAACACAGCAGACAATGATCAGACTACCTCTACAGGAGCCGTCTGATCTGGGTCTACTCTGTTTGGTAAATACGTTAAAACCGCATCTGTGGAGATAATGATAATGCCTTGCCAAACA
Source organism: Azorinus chamasolen (assembly GCA_963576725.1). Classification (NCBI taxonomy): domain Eukaryota; kingdom Metazoa; phylum Mollusca; class Bivalvia; order Cardiida; family Solecurtidae; genus Azorinus; species Azorinus chamasolen. Next base: position 44,739,528 of record OY755236.1, on the reverse strand, counting down.
GTGTAGACAAAGATCAGAGAGGTCACGAGGGGTGTCTCTATGATCTCTAATTACAAGGTATGTACTGTAGAACTCATATTCTCCTGACTACAATTTGTTCTGATGAAAATTAGGTTCAATAAAGATGCAGTAAAACCTCTCTATAACGGCATCTAAATCGTGTTAATTAGTTGGTATTTAGGACAGGAGGCTGCTAAAAGCAAGGTGAAAGTTAAACAGAACGCTCCTATAGGAGTGTTCTGTTTTACTTTCACCTTGCTTTAAGTAGCCACCTGCCTTTAACACAAAATAATTGATGTAATTAAGTGGCCGATGTAGAGAGGTTTTACTGTACTTATTTTGACATGTCAGCTAAGATACATGTGCTACATGGTTAGCTTGTTTTGTTAATTATCTCTGTTTGTAGATTATTTAATTTAAGACATACAGTGACAATTTTCTGTCTGTAAATGCTTTTTTCTCTTTTAACCATTTTTTCCAATCGAAACGGTAATACAATATTAGCATAAGGGTCGTCTCAGGCTGGGACACGGACAAACTAATGAACTGTCTGAAACTGGTCATTATCGAAATCAGTGTTATCTGTGTGATTTACAGATGACGTCAGAGTTTTTTCACTACCGAGAGCAACATTTATCCATCTAAACATATTTTTATATGTGCACTCAAATATGTATTTACTTGAATGAACCACATTGAATATTGTATGTAAAACAAACGGTGTATACCCTGGTCAGTTGGTCCTTCAGTGGCCTCTTATATGAGTCTTCACTGTCTACGTAGGTATCATTTTAGAGAGTTTAAAGGGTTGCAACCGACATTCATTGGGACGACGTTGTTTTGCCCAAATCACAGTACAGTAAAACCCATGTAAACCAACATTCTAGCAGAGAAGAATTTAGATACTTTGATACAGGTGGCTGCTAAATGCAGGGGGAAAGTCATGCAGAAAGCTCCGAGACCGATATTTATGCTAAATTTAACGTCCGGGTTAGATTAGTGTCTAGATAAAGCGACCACCACATTTATTTAAAAAAAGAGTAGATTCTATTTAAAAATCCTATAGGAGCTATCTGCATAACGTGTGCCCCGCATTAAGCTATCATCTGGTAAAGAAATCCAATATATGACTTATTTTGTGTGGTCGTATTAGAGATAATGCACATGTAATTTGTTAAATCTTAATGTCGTTTGCTCTTCCATTTGCCTTTAGTTTGGAGTTATGCATTCGTCGATCTAAAAACGCACACAGATGATTAACCCCCTTACCTATTGAATATTCATGTAAGAAATAATGATAGCATGATACATGTATATGATATCAGAGGTCCATATAAGATTGTATATTTTTCAAAAATAGCTCCTTTATTTCTCCACCAAACCCTATACTGTGACCACTCTTTAGAATCGACTCTTCGAGACGATTCTAAAGAATGGTCACCATATAGGGCTTGGTGGAGAAATAACGATTTTAGTAGTTGAGTACGCACGTTTATCTGTAGCTCTGTGATACATATTATTTTGTATAATGGCATATGAACGCTTGCAATTTTGGGCCAGGCAGAAACTGTAGACTCAGATCTATATCATACCACAAGCAAAAAGAGAAGATCCTTATCAAACGGCTCCTATGGTAGATACCTGATCTTGGTCTACACTGTTTGCAAAAGCGTGGTAATGTGTCTAGATGACGCAAACTGTTAAGTGACGATTTCAAAACAGTTAGCACGTAAGATGTTCATCTTAAATTTAGGGAATATTTTGTTCTAAATGCTTTTAGTTGTCGAGACAATTGTTGACACTTTTCCTTTCGCACTATTTTAAGTAACACTTAATATCTTTAAAGTAAAGGGCACTGGAAAATGAAACTCGGATTATTCTGTCTTTAGACTAAAACATTTCAATACTTAAGGGAAACAAAATGAGAAATACTGGAGTACTTGTGTACGCTTCAATGTCCTTACAATGTGTTACAATTGAATGTCTTGCATTATGGTATACAGTAAACCACTCTAACCCGAACGTTCAATTTAGTATGAATATCGGTCTTGGACACAGGTGACAGCTAAATGTAGGATGGAAATCATACAGAAAGCTCCTCCGATATGACTTTAACGCTGCATTAAGCAGCCACCTGCCTAAAAGTATATAAATTCTTCTCTATTAGAATAGCGGTTTAGAGGGGGTTTACTGTATTCTTTGTTGCGAATGTATCAATCTCGAAATGACAGGCATTTGCAAACGGCTTTGATCCAGTTCAGAAACCCTGTAATTCATTACAGAGCAGAACTTAACGAATTAAATTGGGTTTGAACACGTATTAGATATCTAACACTTACCCTCATATAAACGCCTTTTAACACCTTTGGAATCAGAGTAGACCCAAGTTAGATGACTCTTGTAGGAGCCGTCTCATCAGGATATGTTCCGTTTGCTCATTTGGGTTATATAGATCTGCTTCTTCCATTAATTCTATGACCAAAAATGCCCTTGTTCATATGTGCTAATATGCCATGATAAAATCATGTACTTAAAATCCATGATGACATTATTTTCGTACACGACTACTCATCAGGTGACTTGCTAAACTGATTGTTAACCATTTCCATTATATAAACGTGTTTTCACGCATTTGCAAACAGAGTGTTTCTTTAGTTTCTACAATTGGTTACAATGTTCCACCTTCGATATTTGTTTATAACTATTTTGTCCATGCATACTCAGTAGGTATTTGAAATTTGGAATACATATAGAACAGAGAAATTGTTAATATGTGTGACAATTGAGCAGGTGTTCCCAAATATATACATTATAACAGGTCTGTTGATAAGATGCGTACTTATCTGTTAAATTATCGTAATTTATCGCCAAAACGTATCTTGCTGCCACTCATTGGAATCGCATTTGGGAGGAGATTCTAAATACTTGTAGCATAATAGAGTTGGATGAAAAAACTATAAAACATTTTTAATTTGATTTTCTTAAAACGATTCTTATCTACCGCTCTGATACAAACTGGTGTGCATATTTGTAATATTAGAGAACATACAGATGTTCATCATGATCCGGACAATATGGCTTTAAAATTACATCTTCCGCGTTGAAAGGGTGTGTCGTTGGGATGTTCTGTAGCGATGCAGATTTCTAGTAATTCTTTTTACATTAGGCTGGAATTTGTTTCATATCGTTACATGAATCACGCGGTTGATTGTGAACATTCATTGGGCTTATATTTGTTCTTACATGGAGTATCATGATTAACTTTCATATATTACTTTTGTTATCTGTGCATTTCGGATGTGTTAAGTCGGCTTCATCTACTCTAAATATACAATCCCTTGAATGAGGAAAACGAGTCAATTGGCATAGTAACAAGTGTAGACACACATAACATCTCTCTGATCAGGATCTTCACTGTTTGCCATTCAAAATAGAATTAGGATTTTGTAGTTTTTAAAACATTGTGATAAATAGAGAATTGTCTCCTATGGAGCAAATGCTCTATTTTTCACAATAGTTTCAAAAGAATGACTTTTACAAAGGCGTCAAAAGGCGTCAATATGAGGGAATGAGTTACATGTAAGTGGTCGTATAGAGGGTATACTCATTGCATATAGTTTGTTCCGAAAGTTAATTTGCGATAAAAAACGATTTAAGGTAACGCTAGTTCAAAGTTACATCAATGGCCTCAACGCTGTTTCAAGCTAGTTCAGTTTGTATGAAAAGAATACATATTATATTGAAGAGTTAAGAAAACCGCCGACGTAAAGTTTGACCTTTGAATTTTGAATTTCACGAGTTACTCTAACATAACACTTCAAGTAAGTTTACTCCAAAAACAATTCTGACTTCTTCACTTCTTGAAGTAGAATGGTATTGTCTTTCTTTCCTTAATACGACAAGACTAAATAAATAATATTATGAGTTCGTCTCATGAGTGTTATATATGCATGTATAACATTTTCCTTCATATAAATGCCTTTTCGCGCATTTGCAAAGAGAGAAGACCCAGATCAGACGGCTCCTCTAGGAACCGTCTGATCAGGGTCTGCTCTGTTTGAAATATCTATTTCTTTACTTTGTTAAATGGATACAATGTTCCACCTTCCATATGTCATTATAATTATATTCCCCATTAATATTCAGTAGGTGTTGGAATTTGGAATAAACATGGAACAGGGAAAGAGTTAATACTCGTGTTAACTCGTCGACCGCCGAGTAAATGGCCTCGGCTTAACTATTAACCCTTTACCTGATAGAGACATGTTGACGACTTAGCAAACAGAGAAGATCCGGATAAGACGACTCCTATATGGTATGCCCTGTTAACTTATGAAATGATACAGATCTGATTCTACAGTTTCTGTCATGGCCAGGAACTCTCTAGCTCCTGATACTATTCTAAGAAAATAGACTAATTACTATGCCTGGTGTCATTATTTCTTACATGAACATTCGTTAAGTAAAGGGTTAAAGAGCAACGAACTTACGTTTTCTTCCGTTTGTTAGGAAGCAACGATCAATCTTAAATTCGAGCCTGATAAGAAACGATTTTACTTGGAGTCTTATCCAAAATACTTGAAAGTTCCAATATATTATTAACCCATCGCTTGCTATTCACGTCAATATACCTTCCTGTAAATAGTGAAGACCCAGATGAGACAGCTCCTGAAGGAGCTATCTCATCAGGGTCTGCACTATTTACAAGTTGATTGTGCAAACAGTGCACTCCACAGCAGTGATTGCACAGCGAACTACTTGTAGATAGTGAAAATATATGTAATTATACAATAGGGCATGGGTAAAGAAGGAGAAATGTATTTTAAAATTCAGCAAGAGAAGGGTTAAGGAATGTAGATGCTAATGTTGAACCTTTTTACTCCTTGAAATATTTATGAAAGAAATAATGTCACCATGAGTACCAACAGAATATGTTTTATGGTAGCATTTGAGCACAGACATTTGGGCCACGAGAGCAAATGTAGTATTGTTTCATGAGCAAACAGGACAGACCTCGATATATGGAGTTAATCCTCATTTTGTTCAACATGCTTTAACTTAAGTATGCAGAAAACAGGCGGAAAAACTAATCTCGGTTGCAAATGGGTCAAAAGGTGTCCCTATCAGGTGAAAGGTTAACCCTTTCTGTGTGGAAAACGACCCACTAATGTCCCTTGCAAACAGCGTAGACAAAGAGGAGTGAGCTCCTCTAGGAGCCCTTTCACCGGGGTCTACACTGTTTGTCACGTTACACTCTTCTTTAAAAACATTCCCTAAATATTCACGGTAAGCTTTACCATTTTGAATTTCGAAGTACATGTTGTCCATTTTACAGTTCGGCATTTAAAGTGTTAACTAATTATAATGTATGCGTTAAAACGAGTCGGTTAATAAAGACCGCAAGTAACACAGACAGTTCGTGAAGGACTTTTCCGTATTTGTTTCTTTCTACATGAAGCTACCTCATGCTTTCAAATGCTGACATGTGTGTCCACTTAGTCATCTTTTTTGTAAACCTTTCAATGTAGAATTTTAAAAAGAACTGTTCAAAATTCAAACAGGTCAAGCTGTCCGTGAATATTCAGATTGTTTTAAAAGAAAAGTGTGACATGACAAACAGTACATATCCTATTGAGAGGGATCCTCTAGTACCCCTCTCATTTGGGTCTACGCTGTTTGCAAAGGACATTAATGACTCGTTTCCACCACTGAAATAGTTAAAGAAGTTTAACTGTATTTTTCATGGCCTCATAAAACTGTTAAACTTTTAAATCTTTTATTGTTTTTACAGTGCAATTATCTCTATAAAACATTCACGTATTATCATAATGTACCTCTTATGTAAAAAAAAACCCACCCTGATACAACATTCACATGTCAAATAAAACACACAAGCATCCATCATCATTTCTTTGAAGCGGTGTACTTTGTAAATCATCCAGCTGAAAAAGATGATGCCATCTCAAATTCCCATCTGCTGCATTTGTAAACGTTATTTCTGTCCGCTTACATTGGAAGGCATTACAGTAGAACCCGGCTAGACCGGGCGTTCAAGTAAGTATCAATTGCAGTATATACCACAGGCGGCAGCTTAAGGCAGGTTGAAAGTCATGCAGAAAACTCCCAAAGGAGTTTTCTGCATGACTTTCATCCTGCATTAAGCAGCCACCTACCTAAAACTATCTAAATTTTATTGAATAAAAGTTCGGTTTAGTGGTGTTAACTGTATATCATTCAACCTTCTGGCAGAGCTATACATATACTAAAATCGTCATTTGTCCGCCACACCATATACTGTGACCACTCTTTAGAATCGTCTCTTCAAGACGATTCTAAAGAGTGGTCATAGTACAGGGTTTGGTGGAGAAATAAAGGACTTATTCTTGAAAATGTTTTAATTTACGCATTTTATCTTGACCTCTATCCTAGCTAATGGTTTAATTCCTGATGAAATGCGTTTTTCGGCGTCACATCTGGATCCATGATGCATGTAAACGCCAATCAAGTGGGACGCTTAGTAATCCAGTCCAATCGGACTCATTATGGTCTTAGACCGATTTCTTATGTTATTCTTTGAATGCTTTACTTTAACCTCGTCCGATGGGTTTCAAACATGGTTGACTATGTATATAACCGGCTACAGTGTCATAGACGTAGCAACCGATCAAGTTCAAAACTGTTCGACACATACAAGCATCTGTCGTGTTTTATAAGACTAGTTTATACTCTGATCAGACGCCATTTTTGTGACTCCATACATGGTCAGGTCTATACTGTTTGGAAGCATTTTTTCTGGAGACGCGGCCAGTTTATTGTTTGCTTTTTAGACTGAAGAAAATTTATCCAACGCATTATGAAGATCAAATCATTTCCAATATCAGACATGTCGCGGAAATTACTCCAATGGTCTAATATCAGACAAGTAACGGAAATTACTCCAATGGTCCAATATCAGACAAGTCACGGAATTTATGGTCCAGTCCTTAACACTTCACTTCATGAATATTCATGCGAGAATTAATCACTTCATACATATTAATCAGATGAGTTTATATAATGTTACATGAACACATGGCTAGTTTGGCCATGGACGGAGCTACAGAATCAGATCTATATCATTTCACAGGCAATCAGACCGGACCCTGATCAGACGACTTCTATAGGAGCCATCTGCTCTTCTCTGTTTATAAAGGTATGAAAATGCGTCTTTAACAGGGAAAATGTTAACCCTTTCTCTGATGAATAATTATGTAGGAAATAATGACGTCATGAATATTAATAAGATTATTTTATACGGGCATATGAACGCAGGAAATTTGCCTCAGACAGAAGCTGTAGAATCAGATCTATATTACACCATAAGCAAACAGAGCAGTCCCTGATCTGGGTCTACTCTGTTTGCAGATGCGTCAAAATGCGCTTACATAAGGGAAAGGGTTAAGAATACATCTTGACTTTTGGTGTTGCGAAATCTTAGGTAGTTTAAACATTGGTAAGATTGTACATTGTGATTAACCAGAATTTCGATTTTTTGTCTTCCTTGATAATAGTTTTTCGATCAGAAAGTGCTTATTTGTTAGACAGTTAATTATACAGGAAGAGCCTCCAAAGTCTTATGTGAATGTTACAAATACGACTGTAAACGAATACCAATGATTATTGCTCCCGTGTGAATGTGACATTCGGTGAATATTATGTATGTATATATAGATACACAATTATTGTACTGATTTACGTCATCGACAAAACGCTAAAATCATTCTATTATCTACGTTTAGTCTTCTGTGGGAAAAAACTTGAAAATGTTCGCAAAACAATTTAGATTAAAAGGAGACACCGAGGATTTCGGCGTTTAATTAGGATCAACACGGCATTCAGATTTCAGATATGCAGTAGATTTCCTCTAGGAAATCATCCAAAAGAAATCAGTTTCTGGTTCTTAACCTTTTACACCATGAATATTCATATTAGAAATGATGCCATCACGGATACATGTACAGTAAAACCTCTCTATAACGGCCACTCAATTGTGTTAATTAGTTGGTATTTAGGGCAGGTTGCTGCTTAAAGCAAGGTGAAAGTAAAACAGAACGCTCCTGTAGGAGTGTTCTGTTTTACTTTCACCTTGCTTTAAGCTGTAGGGGCGTTCTGTTTTACTTTCACCTTGCTTTAAGCAGCCACCTGCCTTTTACACAAACTACTTGATTAATTTAGATACATGGCATGTCAACACATGTAGAATCAGATCTATATCATTTCATAAGCAAACACAACATACCTTGATCAGACGACACCACTACGATCTGATCTGGATCTACTCCGTCTGCAAAGACATTGAAAGGTGTATTTATTGCGTAAAGGATTAAAGCCGGTTGGTAGCTTAATGCAGGAGGAACATTGTGCATAGAGCTATTATGGGAGCTTTCTGCATTACTTTCGTTTTGCATTAAGCAACCGCCTGCTTTTAATGACACCAATATTTATTCATTAACCCTTCGCTTGCTATTCACGTCAATATACCTACCTGTAAATAGTGAAGACCCAGATGAGACAGCTCCTGCAGGAGCTGTCTCATCAGGGTCTGCACTATTTATAAGTTGATTGTGCAACCAGTGCACTCCACATCAGTGATTGCCCAGAGAAATACTTGTACACAGTGAAGATATATGTACATGTAATTATACAACAGGGCATGGGTAAAGAAGGAGAGATGTATATTAAAATTCAGCAAGCGAAGGGTTAAGTGGCCGATATAGAAGGTTTTCTACTGTACATTCAAATTTATTTTTGAGAAAGGAGTGGACAAAACTGTTCAAACGTAACCCTGGTCCAAGGTTATAAAACTGCTGAGTCTGAGATCATTCTCAAGTATCTGATTGGTCAGATTCTGAGCAAGCTCAGAATCTGACCAATCAGATACTTGAAAATGATCTCAGACTCAAGCAAAAAGTTTAAAGAATTATTACTTTTGTCCTGCACTAAGCTACCACCTGCCTCTATCACCCATAAATATACATCTTTTAGGTGGTCTTATTAGAGGGGTACTACTGTATGGGTTTCTTGATTTTTGAAATAGGTGGTAGCTTAATGCAGAACAAAGGTTCCGCAGAAAGTTCCTATAAGATCGTTCTGCATTACTTTTGCCCAGCATTAAGCAATCACCTGCTTTCACAGACGCCTTTGTTAATAAATTTTATGGTCTCATTAAAATTTAAAAAATACAGAATTACATTTCTTTTGATTGGTAGTAAAAGCAAGACTTTACTTTAGCAGAAATAAAATATTTAGTTTTAAAAACATTTAGATAAGTCTTTACACCACAATTTGTAGGCTTAACCCTTACAATGTTGAATTGTCAATTGGACTATTCCAAAAATGAAATAAGTCAAGCTGACAATGAATATTTAGGGATTTTTCTAAAGAACAGTGTAACATGTCAAACAGTGCAGACCCTGATGATAGGGCTTCTCTAGGAGCCCTCTCGTCTGGGTCTACACTGTTTGCAAAGGACATTAGTGACTCGTTTTCCGCTTTGTAAGGATTGAGTGTTGTCAGTATGTATGTTGTTTTGCATGTTTACAAGACTTCAATCTATCGAGTGTTTGCTAGCATTTGAACACTCCTTTTAAGTCTTGTAAATCACTTCGAAACTGAAATCTATCGTACATATCTTATCAACATATCACAACACTCTCAATACCGGGTGTATTGCGCAGTATAGATACGTGTACACTCTGTGACGACGAAATTATAGTGACATATATTCCGTTGTAAAACACGTCTACTGAAAATTGGAATTGGTGAAACTTCGACTACTTCCTACCCAATCAAGATTTGAGAAACTACAGTAAAACCTCTCCATAACGGCAAATAATTTGTGTTAATTAGTTGGTATTTAGGGCAGGTGGCTGCTTAAAGCAAGGTGAAAGTAAAACAGAACGATCCTGTAGGAGCGTTCTGTTTTACTTTCACCTTGATTTAAGTAGCCACCTGCCTTTAACACAAAATATTTTATGTAATTTAGTGGCCGTTATAGAGAGGTTTTACTGTATTGACCAAGTGTCGCTTTTGAGAAACGATTGACCAAGTGTCATGACACACGCTTTTGAGAAACGATTGACTAAGTGTCATGACACACGCTTTTGAGAAACGATTGACCAAGTGTCATGACACACGCTTTTGAGAAACTATTAACCAATTATCAAACAGCTTGGCTCCAGATTCTCAAAGGCTTGTTCGAATCGGAAGTTGTCAAACTTGAACCAGATCCAAATTCGAACAGATGTTATTGTTTTCATAGTGGGATATGGGTTTAAGTATGCGGTGTTGTATTAAGATTGAATCTGCTACAAATGTACACAGGGTAAACCGATAGATAGAGTGTCGAACGTTGGGTTTGATAACCGAAATATACTAAAGTGTCCTTAAAAGAGAATTGGCAAACAGTGTAGATCAAGACCAGACGGTTCGTACCCATCGCGTCGGGGTTTGCATAAGTTATTTTTAAAATGTCATATCAGCATATCAAAATTATTTCGTACAGAAACTTTCATTTCAGTTGGAAAAAATAATTATTGTGTAATACAGTCAATACCCACTAAAGCGACCGCTAATTGAATGAACAAGAGTGTCTTTAAAAAACAGACAATTGCTTAATGAAGGATGAAAGTAATGCAGAAAGATCCTAATGGAGCGTTCTGCATTATATTCATCCATAATAAAACTACTGCCTTTCCCTATGATCCAGACCTCTGATTGGTGGTCTCTTTAGAGGTATTTTACTATACATGTAAATATGTGGGCAAGTTCAATCACAAAAATAGGCTCAAATGAGTTAGTCGGGAGACTGCCGCCCCTTATTACACGGTATTAACCCTTACACTGCGGGAAACGAGTCATTTCCACTGATGTCCTTTGCAAACTGTGTAGATCCCGATTAGAGGGCTCCTCTTAGGAGACCTCTCATCAGGATCTGCACTGTTTGTCATGTTACACTTTTCTTTAGAAAATCCCTAAATATTCACCGTAAGCTTGACCTGTTTGAAATTTGGAAATTCACGGTGGCAAGGGTTAACGTAATGTTTGCCGTCACGACTTAAATAGGAAGCAATAACCATTTATCTGATGAATATTCATGTAAGAAAATGGTGACATCATGATTAATTTTTAGTTGAAATTTAATAGTGAGATATAAAGACAGGATTACTACTTTTCAGGTAAATATAATACAGATATACACAACTATTTATGCAATAGACACGATGGCCAACCGAACATCAGCCATATATACATCATCTTTACTCCATGAATAGTGATTTAACCCTTCGCTTGTTATTCACGTCAATATACCTACATGTAAATAGTGTAGAACCAGATGAGACTGTTCCTGCAGGAGCTGTCTCATCAGGGTCTGCACTATTTACAAGTTGATTGTGCAACCAGTGCACTCAACAGCAGTGATTGCACAGCGAAATACTTGTACACAGTGAAGATATATGTAATTATACAACAGGGCATGGGTAAAGAAGGAAAAATGTATTTTAAAATTCAGCAAGAGAAGGGTTAAACCCGTTGCAAGTAGACACTATCGCTTTAACCCTACACTGTATAGATACGCATTTAAACAGATTATACCCAGATCAGACGGCTCTTGTAGGACACGTCTGATCAAGGTATGCTGTTTGCTCATGTAATTCTACAGATTTTATTAGGACCAACATTTTATTGTTCATGAGCGTTTATTAAAACTCGTATAATTAATATTGATATATGCATTATTTCTTACATGAATATTCATGGAGTACATTTTAACCATTTCCTCCATATATACGCCTGTCTACGCCTTTGCAAATAGAGTAGATCCAGATCAGACGGCTCCTTTAGGGGTCTACTCAGGGTTTACTCTGTGTGCTTATGAAAAATACAGATATTATTCTACAGTTTCTACTATACTCAAAAACTCCTGTGTCAATGCATCGCTATCAACATTAATTTATTCGATATCCATGACGTCATTTCTTACATAGATATTCATGGAATACATGTAAAGGGTTTAATGGTTAGCGTCAGACAATATTCAGCAGTCTCCAAATGGACTCTATTCAGAGGTCGGCAGTAAAAATACATTTCTCAACATGCGAAACAACGATCAGTGGACTCTTTTAGTAAAAGCGACCACCGATCAACTTCCAAATTGCATGTTTGTATTCAAATGTGATGACTGTAGAAAAGTAGGGGACGGCCTTTAGATGGCCAACACGCGATGTTCAAAGTTTACCCAGCTTCTGAAGTTCGTTGTATATAGTCCGAACGGGACTTCTGACAAGTGAACCTTAGTCGAATGTCAAAGTTAAGAGATTGATGATTTCATTTAACATTCACATAAATCGCCTTTATGTAAAAATGTATTAAAGGCTCTCAACGCTCTTCCGTAATCAGAATAGACAAAAATATATTATTGATGTGTTAATTACGTTCTAATACATTCTTGTTTTATTATCGCGGACATTGTTCTATTTATTGAAGCGAGTTGAATATTAAAGAAGAAGGAAAAACAGAAGAAGTATTATAGTAGTTGTACATGTATACTTAATGTTCCATTTTTAGGGAAAGTAAAACCAAAACCATAGCGTATTGCTATTGTTAAGTATTGGTTGTTGTTATTACTTTCACAAGACTTATCAGTTAAACTATCTTTAAATTGTATTGTGACAATTCAAATTGTAGATATTTCTATGTGTCCCATTTTAAGAGATTACATGTACGTTTGATATATACAAACATACCAACCAATCACATATTTACATTATTAAGCAAACGGAATGCCTCAGTATTCGTAATAATTGGTCAAATTGGCTTCAAATATGAGAAGTGTCATTAAGAATGACTTCAATAATTATCAGCCATACAATGTTCACTGGCTGTAATATGATAAGTGTGTATGTTACACATGTATTGGGTTCTACTGGTCGCCGGGCCCCGCAATCCGACATTGAAACAGTAGTCGTATTACCTAGGTTGAGTGCTGGGGTTAGTCCTTATCATGTAGTAAAAATAATGTCTGCTCAAATCTGGATGTGAAATTTTGACTTCTTCCGATTTGATGAAGATTTTTGAGAAACAATTTACTGAGTATTATACAACTTTGACCCTGATAAGACACTGAGTTACTGGGTGTCTTATCTGGATCCTGGCTGTTTGTAAATGTGTGTAACTTGGTGATCAGTGGGAGAAGGGTTAGTGTAAACTGATATTTTAAATAGGTAAATTTGTGTAATTAACTTAAGCTGTGCCTTCGACTTTTCCTACGAATACAATAGCATACAAATACTTGTGTGTCAATTACATTCGACAACGGTACAAGGTCTTTTATAAATGACTCAATTTACTTACCAATTAACAAGTATGCAATGTGTAGGCATGAATACGCAAGGGGAAACACCGATATTTGAGGGGAGATAGTAGGAAATGACGTGTTAACCCTTTCCCTGTTCAACATTCATGTTAGAAATAATGACATCATGGATATCTATTACATGTAGTTGAATTTTTATAATGGTTAATGAAGGAGTGTTGGCTCTGACAGAAACAGTAGTCATATCTATATAAGTCCATAGGCAAACAGAGTAGACCCTGATCACACGGCTCCTATAGGAACCGTCTGATCTAGGTCTATTCTTTTTGCAAATGCGTAATAAGTCGTGTATACATGTACATATGAATGGAAAGACTAAAAGATTTATTGTAAAGCCTGTCGCTGTCCGGATCTAGATCTTCTTTTCCCGTTATATCGGTACAGTAAAGTCTCTCTATTACGACCACTTAAAATACGTCGAGTTCTGTATTATTAGATAGGTGGCAGCTCAATGCGAACTTTCTGCATTACTATTGCCCTGCATTAAGCAGTCATTTGCCTTTAAAGACACTTGTGTTAAAAGATAATGTGGCCACTTTAGCGAGACCTTTCTGTTTAACCCTATTTACCCTAAACCATCGGACAGCCAGACTACCCTAGTTTACTCCATGTTTTAAGCTGAATAAGTCAGTTTGGCACCATTTGATAACTTTAAATTAGACTGACATAGTAGCCAACAATGTAGACCCCAATCAAACCGCTTCTTCATGAGGCGTTCTCACGTGAACAATCCAAATACCCAGACCGGGATTCGAACCAGGCAGTGAGTGATTGTCAGTTGAAGATCATAACTACCCGGCCGCGGAAGCCTTGTCTTCAGAAACAAGTGGTTGCTTAATACAGAGCGACGGCAAAGCAGAAAGAAGCTTTATGAATAACATTTGTCCTTCATTAAGCTACCATGTATGTTAACCCTTTGCTTCATGAATATTAATGTAAGAAATAATGACATCATTCATATTAATTAGATTTGTTATAATAGCAACTGGACACAGAAATGTCTGACCATGGCAGAAACTGTAAAATCATATTTATCATAAGCAAACCGAGCAGACCCTGATCAGATGGTCATACAGGAGCCGGTTGAAATGGGTCTACTCTGTTTGCAAATGCGTAGAAATGCGTTAAAACCAAAGAATAAGATATCTTATCAGTGATCTTTGTAGAGAGGGTTTACTTGTTTTGAAATTATCAAGATACATTAAAACCTCTCTATAACGGCCACTAAATTACATCAAGTATTTTGTGTTAAGGGCATGCGGCTACTTTAAGCAAGGTGAAAGTAAAACAGAACGCTCATATAGGAGCGTTCTGTTTTACTTTCACCTTGCTTTAAGCAGCCACCTGTCCTAAATACCAACTAATTAACACAATTTAGATGCCGTTATAGAGAGATTTCACTGTAATACGCACAGATAGCACTTTTTACACTCGGTCAGTACTTTCTCAAAAACAGTATCGCATCGGAAGTAGTCCAAGTTGCCCTTTAGATACAAGCTTTAGCACATACAGTAAAACCCCTCTGATGCGACTACTTTATGAATGGAAATAAATGTCTTTAAAAACAGATGGTTGCTTAATGCAGGTCGAAACTTTATGCAGAAAGCTCCTGCAAGAGCTTTCTGCATAACTTTCGACCTGCATTAAGCTACCACCTGCATTTAAGACCCAGAGTTATACATCTTTTTGGTGGTCGTATTAGAGGGGTTTTACTGTATTGTTTTTCATAGCGGGGTTAGGGTTAAGAGGTTATCAAAAATCGCCGACAGAGAACATGACCGCAAAACACGCGGCATAGAAACCGCTGATGCGACTAATGATCAGGATATACACTGTTTGACGCTAATTATCGCCTGTAATATATACTTACGCAGATATAATTCTTAGTCTTCAATGTTCGCAAACATTCGAAAATACAGTTTCCTCAATGTTTGATTCCAATAGTTACTGCGATATTCATACTAATTGAATGCACATTCCAGGCAAGTGAATTGTATTCCACTGACATTATTGCTCGACCTTAAACAGATTCATCTTGCAAAATTGTACTCAATTTTCAATTTAAAAAAAGTCGTGCTTTTATAAATTCATTAATAATCTTATAATTCCATTTGCTTCTGTGATATGTGCAATCCTTTGTTAACCCCATCACTACCAATGGCGAATTTGTTACATATGAAAACAGTTTTAACCCTTCGCTTGCTATTCACGTCAATATATCTACCTGTAAATAGTGAAGACCCAGATGAGACAGCTCCTGCAGTCTCCTCAGGGTCTGCACTATTTACAAGTGGATTGTGCAACCAGTGCACTCCACAGCAGTGATTGCACAGCGAAATACTTGTACACAGTGAAGATATATGTAATTATACAACAGGGCATGGGTAAAGAAGGAGAAATGTATTTTAAAATTCAGCAATAGAAGGGTTAATCCAGGTGTAACGCCGGATAACTCGACTTCTCACCAGGTTCCTGTTTGTTGTTATGATAATGTTTTTTAAAGAAACAAAAGAAACTTAACATTAAATTGTAGCAGACGACTTACTTGCAGATGACAATACTTACGATACTTTTATAAGGATTTGGTGACGGAATTAGTGTTTTCACGTTTCTTAACTTTCCCATGTCACAGACTCTGGTATTTTGTCAAATTATATATACTTAACACGTGGATACTCAGCAGTTTAGTAAATCATGGTAATTATCAATCCTTATCACACTTTTCAAGACTTGCATTTGCAAACATATTGGATCTAGATGAGACACAGAGTAACCCGTTTCATCAATGTCCAAGTTGTTCCAAACATTGTCATTAATTTCTCAAATTCTTGATCGAATCGGAAGTAAGAAACATACAGTAAAACCCTTTAATTCGACCACTTAATGAACAAACATTGCTGTCTTCATAAGCAGGTGGTTGCTTAATACAGGACGAAAATTATGCAGAAAGCTCCTGGCTTTCTGCATAACTTTCGTCCTGTATTAAGCAACCACCCGCCTTTGCCACTGTGAAAATATGTCCCTTTTTGGTGGTCGCATTAGATGGGGTTTACTGTACTTGTATTTTGAAGTTTCTGCTAAGTGCCTAGCTTGATACCACTGAATTAGGTCAACTACTTATCAGGGGTTTCTCTGCTCTCTAATAATATTAACCCTTCGCTTGCTATTCACGTCAATATACCTACCTGTAAATAGTGAAGACCCAGATGAGACAGCTCCTGCAGGCGCTGTCTCATCAGGGTCTGCACTATTTACAAGTTAATTGTGCAACCAGTGCACACACAGCAGTGATTGCACAGCGAAATACTTGTTGAGACCACAATCCTTTGTTAACCCCATCACTACCAATGGCGAATGTGTTACATATGAAAACAGTTTTAACCCTTCGCTTGCTATTCACGTCAATATACCTACCTGTAAATAGTGAAGACCCGGATGAGACAGCTCCTGCAACCAGTGCACACCACAGCAGTGATTGCACAGCGAAATGATTGTGCACAGTGAAGATATATGTAATTATACAACAGGGTATGGGTAAAGAAATGTATTTTAAATGTCAGCAAGCGAATGGTTAAATACAGCAGACCCTGTCCTAAGCTGTCATTGAATTCTTGAACATAGGAGTCTTAAAAACAGGTTATAGCTTAATGCAGGTCAAAGGTAATACAGAAAGCTCCTATAGGAGCTTTCTGTATTACTTTTGATCTGCAGTAAGCTACCAACTGCCGTACATACCAATAATTAGACCTCTTTTTGAGCTCCACTTTATACAAGATCTATTTTGCCTCAGATTCTGTGACGGAAAACAATTACCTTCTTCATGGTGTCAGTTTAAAACTTCAGTTACCTAATGTGTATGATATCATTATTTCCTACATGAATCATCATGGAGAAAAGGGCCAACGCTTTTCTACGCCTTTGCAAACAGAGTAGACCCGGATTGGGCGGCTCCTGTATGGCCGGTCTGATCAGGGTCTGCCTATGTTTGCTTATGAATTTATAATAGATCTGACTCTACAATTTGTTCCAATACTAAAACCTCCTGTGTACATAGACTTTCATAAAACATAGTAAATAAATATTCATTATATCATTTTCTTACGAGAATATTCAACAGGGAAAGGGTCAAACTTTACAAAATTATACCGCCATCAGTTCACGTTGGCTAAGCTTTGACAAGGCAAGAAACCTATTTGTGGTATTCTTTTCTTGATTCCAAATCAATAGACTTAGCTTCTGTCTATTCTTTCAGTAAGCTTAATTTCTTACAAACTACAATCATTGACACTGTCCAGACATAAAATCAATTCTGAAACCCGTTGACCGCCCAACGACCTAAATACTACGTCTGTACCACTCTGAAGCATCGACATTTATACTTATACCAGTTCTGTTCAGTGTCTTCGCACTCCAAAGAGGATATATTATAACTGACGTTGTTTTAAGGTGCCTGGCACTCTAAGATTGATCTATGTCAGAAACTACCGTTTAAGGTCGAAGCCGCGCTTACTATGCATCGGAAATATCGATCAATCTCGATATACCCGAGTTTCAAAGACAATGTCCGAAATGCAACTAAAGGAACAACATACGATTTTGTACTGGTGTTTTGAAATACTAGAACTTCGATATAGGTGTGATACCTTAAGAAAACGCAGAGAAACTAGTTTTATCATTTTCAGAAGACATATGTTAAACGATAAATCAGTGTCGGCAAAACCTGCGACGATGAAACAGATGTTTCCTGCATCAAATTCAGGGCTGTCAAGAAATGGCGAAACTCAATTCAAAGCGCAAAAAAATGGCAAGGCAAGTTGCTGCAAACAATCATATTGTGACACACCATTTATTTGTTTTCTATAAAGAGATTAACCCAGAGAATAACTTATTGTCTATAACTTACCGAAGCCCTGAGATCTGTCAATATCTATTTTTCGAGTACGAGTAGGGTACCTTTGTTTTATCTCGATTTCTCATTAGTATTCAACGTTTGCTTTATTTCGATGTCTCGTTGGTAGGATACCTTTATTTAAACGAGAATGTACAGTAAGCTCTCGCCAATATGATCACTCAAAAGAAGTCTATGTTTGCATATCTAAAACATGTTTTAGTTTAATGCAGGACAAACGTTATCCAGAAGCACTATAGCTGTCTTCTATCGTTCATTGCACCGTTGTAGTAATATATGACTTCATTTCAACTACATACGAATGAAGGGAAAACATGTTTATATATAACAAAATATCACTATATCAATCGACAATTTTAATATATTGAACGGCATCGTTCATGTATCAATCTACAGTAGTATTATATGATTTCATTTTGACAATATATTAAACGAACATTCCTATATATGAATACATTCGAACTATGTATTGAACCAACTGTCTTAATATTAAACCATGTTAACAATATATTGGACCAGTATGCACTATATGATACGGATTTATCAATACATAACACCAAAAAAGGATAAATATCAATCCATCTGTCCTTATACAGAAGCAAAGCAGCATTATATGATTTCATATTTACACCATATCAAACGAAGGTTCCTTATATGAATTAAATCTAACTATGTATTGAACCAACTGTCCTTACATCAAACCATTTTAAAAATATATTGGACCAGTATGCAATATATGATATGAATTACACCAAAATAGGTATATATCAACCCATCTGTCCTTAAATAGAAGTAAAGCAGCATTATATGATTTCATTTTGCCATTTTATTAAACGAATATTCCTTTATAAAGGAATCCTCGTATGATATAAAGTCCAAATCACACAATGCTGTTTTGCTTCAATATAATGAAAGATGGATCGATATATACATGTACCTACTTTTATTTGGTTAAATATATTGATAGACTCGTACCATATATTGCATACCGGTCCAATATATTGCCAAATTGGTTCGATATAAGGACAGCTGGTTCAATATATAGTTAGACTGGATTCATATAAAGGAATGTTCGTTTGATATAATGTCAAAATGAAGTCATATAATGCTAGTGTGGATTGATACGTGGACGATTCCGTTCAATACATTGATATTTTCGATTGATATAATGACATTTGGTTATATATAAACATGTTTTCCCTTCATATGTAGTTGAAATGATGTCATATATTACTATGTACAACGGTGCAATGAATTGAGAAAGAACGATAGAAGACAGCTATGGAGTTCCATACTACAGCATCGCCTGGCGTCACCATGCTATTTTCCTGCCGTTTCCAAATCACACAAATAAAACGAATAAGTATTAACCCTTTCCCTGTTGCAAACTCATGTAATAAATAATGACATCATGACTATTAATTGGATTATTTGTTTTAATGGTACATGACTCAATTGCATTTTGGTCCATGCAGAAACTGAAGAATCTAATCTATATCATACAGTGTACCATAAACAAACAGAACAGACCCTGCTCAGACGGCTCCTATACAGGGTCCATGCTTATAAAACTTTTAGTTGAGTCTGAGTTCGTTCTCAAGTGTTTGATTGGTCAGATTTGAGCTTTTGGCTCAAATCTGACCAATCAAAAGATTGAGGATTCAAATCTGACCAATCAGAAGCTTGAGAACGAACTCAGACTCAACTAAAAAGCATTATAAGCATGGATCCAGGAGCCGTCTGAGCAGGGTCTACCCTGTTTGCAAATGCGTCAAAAGCGTTTATATAAGGGAATTGGTTAACCATCAATACATGTAACTAAATATTAAGAATTGATTAGTAGGTGCATTTGTAGTATCCAAAATTTAGATGCTTCAATTCGCTCTCCTTCATTTAATTTCGACCGTTATTACTTACTAATTGTACAAAGCATCTGTGATAAATCTGATTCTACAGTTTCTACCATGGCCAAATTGTCTTGTGTTCACATGCCATCACAAAACTTCATCAAAGTAATATATATGATATCATTATTTGTTACATGAACATTCATCAGGTATAGGGTTAAACTGTTATCCGTCGTAAAGACCGGCATTGATACTATTTTGAATGTCTGGATTAAAATGGGTTTAATCTATATTAATATGACCCGAATAGCGACTCCATTGTAAACGAGATTAATATTGAATATGCCAACTGATATGAATAATGGTAAAGGCATAAGAGCAGGTTTTGAAATTCAATAACTTGAAGGATGACAAGGCAATGGACTCAAAGTACAGATAAAGCGATATGGATTGATTCAACAGTTTACGGAACACGTTACAGTGCGCATGAACCGGATATACTATCTTTTTACTTTCTAGGGACAAAAACAATGATTTCATGTACGTTTTAAAATGTCCCTGTTCGTTCTATGTTTATTTCAAATTCTAATACCTACTGAACGTTCATGGACAAACTAGTTATAATCAAATATTGGAGGTGGAACATTGTAGCCATTCTAGGAGCTAAAGAAACGTCTTTCAAATTCCGTTAGCAAACAGAGCAGACCCTAATCAGACGGCTCCTATAGGAACCGTCTGATCTGGGTCTACTCTGTTTGCAAATGCATGACGGAAAATGTTCACACAACCAAGAAAACGGGTTAAACCCTTTATTTCGTGGATATCAATGTTAGAAATATAAACTGTATGCATTCATTCTATCAGTTATCTGATTTGTATTATAATTATATCTTAAACAAGGGCATTTTACGATGGCAGAAACTGTAGAAATATATATATGCTATTTCATAAGCAGCTAGAACTGACCCCGATCAGACAGCCCCTACAGGAGCTATCAGATCTGAGTCTACTCTGTTTGCAAAGGCGGGAGGTACATGTAAGGGGATTCAAAGAAATAGTCTTCCTTTATGTGCACCTACACATATATATGTAAACCAAAATAACAAACTAAACGCAACATTGTCGCCAAACATTCCGTCATCGAGAAAATAAATCAAGACTGGTTTTCTACAGCAATCTAATAACACCATAGCAAGTACATGTAAATGAAATTGCTTTAATTTTCTAACGACAAGTGCTTTCAATTCAAGGGATCGTTCTTCTATAATTACGCCGTACTTTCCTAGTCAACACCGAACAGAAAACATCACCATAGTTCCCCGGCGGTTGTGTAGCATTTCGAATACGCTCCAGCAATTATTGCCACGCACGTGCTCTAACTGAGATAGTTCCATGAGGCGAAATGCTATTAATCTCTCACTGGTCAGATGTTATCAATATTTAATGACCACCGTGTACAAGCTGTGGGCACATAATGTTTTCTTAATTGATAGAAACTTTTTAGTACTTTGCACTCTGTACTTGAAAGTATCGGTCCCGAGATTATAAAACGTTCTGCTTGAGTCCTGAATTCATCGTCAAACAAGCTCAAATATTGACCAATCAGATACAGCAAAACCTTTCTTAAGCGACCATCAAAAGAGGTCCAATTATTGGTGTTTCCTATAGTTCCTATAAAAGCTGGTGGTAGCTTAATGCAGAACGAAATTTATGCAGAAAGCTCCAGCAAGGAACTTTATGCTTTACTTAGGACAAACATAGAGCAGCCACTTGCTTTTAAAAATACACATGTTTTTTCATGAATTGATGGCTTTAGAGGGGGTTTACTGTACTTGCGACTGGACTCAAACTCAAACTCAACATTTTAATAACGTCAGGGTCAGGTAAATATAACAACGGTACTGGAAAACACATTCAATAGCTTGTCTAGAGTAATGCTCATCCGTAGATGTATGTACAAATATATATCTATACATGCATGTACAGTAGAGCCCATCTAATGCGACCTCTAATGCGACCACTTGATGAATAAACATAGGTGCCTTTATAAGCAGGTGGTTGCTTAGTTCGTCTAGGAACTTTCTGCATTACTTTTGTCCTGTATTAAGCTACCACCTGCATCTAGCACCCATAATTATACCTCTTTAGGTTGTCGCATTAGCATTGTTTTTCTGTATATGTATATTTTTATGTAAATGTACGTGTATGTATTTGTATATACATTTGTATATGTAACATCCGCTACTTTGGAACAATTATCTGATGAAAGAGTACATTCCGTTCCGCTTTATAGTAACTAAAGTGTTGTGTTCACAAATAATGTAGACAATTTTGCACCTTTCTTCATTCTCCATGGCAAAGTCATCATATAGATAGCACATTTCAAAAAAGTTTCATACCAGGTCATACATGATACATAGTTTTTTTTACAAATTTACAAAATCACGAGTTTACTGTAAGTTCATATACAAAAATACTGTGAATTTTTGTGAACATTCTCACAGCTTGGTGCCGTCAGAGGTAATGCGAATGTTCCTATGAACCAGTATGAACTGTGCTCTGATAACAGTTGCCTATCTTACATAAGTCATATCTTTGTTGTAACAACTCTCAAATACCGTCGGATACGCTTTCGCATTTCAGAGAGAAAAACGGCAACTCTGAGTAAATGTTGACATTTCATATCAGAACTACTGACTATTCAATGGACACAAAGTGGTGTACCACTCCGGTTGCCAGTCTTAACATTTACAGTTGTCTTGATAATGCGAGCACATACTTTATTAACATATAGGAGTCTGTATTATTATTATACAACATTTATATATTATTATTATTATTATTATTATTATACCACAGTTATGTATAAATCCCATTCCCTCATATTGACGGCTTTTGACGACTCTGTAAAAGTCACTTTGTGAAACCATTGTTATAAATAGAGCATGTGCTCCTATAGGAGCAAATGCTCTATTTATGACGATGGTTTCCAAATACAAAATTCTAAAATTTTCTTTTTTCTCTAGTTAATGCTCCTTTTCGGTAGATTTATTCAAAGTGATTGTATCTAAAAATAGCCTATGAGGTAATGGGATAAGCAGATTGCTGTTTAATGTACGACAAAAGAAATATAGAAAGCTCCTATGGGAACCATCTGTTTTAAGAATAAATAAACTATACTTATTTTGAGCGATGCTTGACTGATCAGTGCGTGTGCGAACTATTTATATCTAGATGCCACGCCAAGTAACTCGTCTCAGCAGGTTCAAACCAATTGAAACTCTGATTTCGTTTTAATTATTTTTGAAAATACATGTATTGAATAATCTATACCGCCTATATAAAACTATATCGAAACATGGAGTGGGTTGAATGAAAATTTATGAAAACCAAACCGTGGACAGCATACTAATGGTTCAAATAACTGAACAGACAATATGTGCTAGACGACAATTCAAGTCCTGCAAATTTCATGAGAAATCAAAGCATCGGCTTGCTGTTTTTTTCGCTGTGTGATTGAATGTGTCCATCTTTTATTCGCCGCGAGTACCGATAGTTCATAATAGCCGATTTCCATCCGTAGCAACCCTTCCCAGGCTGGAAAAAATAGTGTCCGCTCAAACTCGGATTTGCTGAAATATGTACTGACTTCGATTAGTTCAATTCTTTGACAAACCTTTGAGCGATTGTCAAACAGCTAGATCTTGATGAGACGCAGCGTTACTCGGCGTCTTATATGGATCCAAACGTTTTCAAATGCGAGCCGTGACGTGCTTGACATTAGAAGAGTTACACAAATATAAAAGCGATGTTCAATGTGCGATAATGTCTGACTGTCTGGCAGGGGAGATTCCTCTCATGATAATCAGGGCGAACGGATACTTATAGAACTGATGCTTTGTTAATGCGTCAGTGCTAGTAAATCTGATGTGGTATCTGATACTAAATATGTCAACTGCATCGCAGAAATATAACAATTGAAATGTGGGTTAACCCTTTCCCTGATATAAACGCATTTTCACGCATATACAAACAGAGTAGACCCAGATCAGACGGTTCCCATAGGAACCGTCTGATCAGGGTCTGCTCTGTTTGCCTTTGCAATGATGTGGATCCGATTCTACAGTTTTTGTAAAAGCACAAACATTGACAGGTTTACATTATAACACTTAAGCTACCTTCTTAGACAAATATTGAACAGGGAAAGGTTTCATGAGCGGGAATGTAGGATATTGAATCGCACTGGCTTTCAGTTTACACGATACGGTTTTCTGTTGCTGTACAAATAGTGTAGACCCAGTCAGGCAGCAAGTGTATACATATAACTGGAATCTGATATTCAAACCGTGTTTATACCTACCTAAATAAAATACCCGTTTGGATATGTTAAAAACCCATAAATACCCATTTTGATAACGCAATACCTGTATTGATAGTAAACATTCTACTTTGATGATAAACTTCTTATCTGGATAATAAAATACGCATGTTTTATTAGTACATGGCCGTTTTGATAATATTGTAAATTTTAATGAATGTCAACAGTGTATTACAAATCTCCTCTCTCATATGAAGGTTGGTCTATTTCTACAATGATTGCAAAACACCATACTGAGCTTTCCTTCATCGAAGGTTAAGTCTACATACATGTACGCACGTAATCCTTCTATATTTTTCAATGTGTAGAAAATTCCATTTTTTCTTTTCTTTCCTCCTCCTCTGTACCCCAACCCATGGCGCTGGGTGTAATTTTCATGTTTCTTTATGTTGTTGTACTTGTTAGAAAGCCGAAGTGCTCAACAATTATGTTACATGTATCTTGACAAGCGGACTCTTTTAATCTTTAGGTTCCAGAGGTCCAGATAAGATACGTAAATTGAAATATTTTCAAGAATAAATTCTTTATTTCTCCACCAAACCATATGTTGTGACCACTCTTTAGAATCGTCTCGAAGAGACGATTCTAAAGAATTGGTCATAACTTAGGGTTTGGTGGAGAAAGGACAATTCTAGTATTTGGGTACGCACCTTTATCCGTTTCTCTGTAATTAACCTACAGTAAAATTATAAACTCCGAACTGATACAATTTCACTTACTTCCGATCCGCTGTTGATAAAAGAAATTGACCGAGTTTCAACTAACCTGGACCCTGATGAGACACCCAGGTACTCGGCCTCTCATCAGGAGTCCGTCGAGCTGTTTGTAAATACCAGTCATAGCATGGCAGAGTAAGGGTAAACTATGTTGGAAGATCCGTTAAGATCTTTGCGAACAGTTTTGATCAAGATGAGAGGAGTAATGACCCTGTGTTTGATCAGAATCCAAGCTGTTTGATATTATTGTCAAGGTTTTGACAAAACAATACAGGATGTACCTTTAAATTTGAAACAGACGCCCAATAATTTGCAGACCATGGTTACTTAGTGTTCAAGGGTTAACTCTCTAATACAGGCTGGTTTTAGAAGAATATATTTGCAAACCTGTTCTAAAAACAAAGTATGTCTGCGCCTTATTTATACAACAATAGGTCTGACGTGATGTATAGGACGGCATGGAGAGTGGTGCAAGGCGGGTCCGTATCACATTGATCTAAAACAAACAATAAATAAAATATAATGGCTACAGTTCAAGTGTCAGGTAATTGGCATCCAACTGGGGAACTTAACCCGTCCAGAATTGCAGGCGTCGAAATCGCTGTTCCGAACCATCAATTTCAGTAAGATCCCGTGGCCTAAAAAACCATGTTTACACATATCTGAAATCTTTCTGTCTGGAAACAAGAAGATAATAATGGACACAAGGTCAGTGCTAAAAAGCTCCGACCGCTAGATCTCTTGTCTCATAGCAGTAATATTCTAAAGTGTTCAAACCGAGGTAAATGTTTGGTTTAATGTGGACAAAGCGTTTCTACTTCTAACCCAGTTATGTCTATAGTTCTAATTTCGAGGTTCATGTTATCCAATTTCTTAGCAATGTGGAGGTAATTCTGTTTGCCTTAATACAACATTACTTCTCAAAATAAATCTATTTTTCGGCCTTTTAGATTGATGGTTGCTTAAGGAAAGACGAGTGTAATGTAGAGTTCTAACTGAAGATGTACAGTGAAAATGACTTTTGTCCTATTATATGTTTGCTCTAGGCAGATTATACCGTTATGCAGAAAGCTGCTAGGGGAGCTTTTCTGCATAGCTGTCGTCCTGCTTTGAGCTACCATCTGAATAATACTACCTTTAACCCGTTCCTTCATAAAAACGCATTTTCACGCATTTGCAAACAGGGTAGACCAAGATCAGACGGCTCCTATAGGAGCCGTCTGATCAGGGTCTGTTCTGTTTGTTTTTGGTATAATAAAGATCTGGGCCCATGCTTATAAAACTTTTTAGTTGAGTCTGAGTTCGTTATCAAGCTTTTGATTGGTCAGATTTGAGTTCTCAAGCTTTTGATTGGTCAGATTTGAGCCAAAGGCTCAAATCTGACCAATCAAAAACTTGTGAACGAACTCAGACTCAACTAAAAGTTTTATAAGCATGGACCCTGATTCTACAGTTTCTGCCTGATCAAAATATTCTGTGTACATGTGCTATTATAATATACATGTATCAGTTTATAAATGTTCATGATGTCATTATTTCTTACAAGAATATTGAGCAGGGAAATGGTAAAGTTGTTGTCTTCTTTCGGTATCGTTATGCATGTATGTATACATTGAACTTCCTAATCTTATTTTAGAATATCAAAGCAGATATTATCATTAAGTAAATATAAACATATCATTGCAATAATATAAATGTACTTACATAGTGTATTTGTGTACTTAGGTTCTGATAAATATCATGATATATCACTTTTTTATCAGAACAGGAAGTATCTTTATCTTGCCCCACGTGCTGTTTATCTTGCCCAAAATATTGATTTCTGCACGTGATAAAGCTTCATTTCTACGAAGGTTGTATCAATATGCAATTTATAAGTTAATAATGAATACTCAAAAACAGTTTAATTACGTAAGATATCTATAGTAACATAAGTAAATAATACAGAAAACTCCAACAGGAACTCATAGCTATGACCTCTTGGACCTATATATATCAAACCTCACACTCGCTGTTAACCATTCTCTTGCTGAATTTTAAAATACATTTCTCCTTCTTTACTCATTCCCTGTTGTATAATTACATATATCTTCACTGTGTACAAGCATTTCGCTGTGCAATCACTGCTGTGGAGTGCACTGGTTGCACAATCAACTTGTAAATAGTGCAGACCCTGATGAGATAGCTCCTGCAGGAGCTGTCTCATCTGGGTCTTCACTATTTACAGGTAGGTATATTGACGTGAATAGCAAGCGAAGGGTTAAAATAATGTCTGCTCAAACTTAGATTTGGTGCAATGCTGACAACCTCCGATTCGAGCAAATGTTTAATGAACCATTGGCCGAACGACAAACAGACTGGAACCTGATAAAACGCCGAGTTTCTCGACATCCCATCTAGATCCAACATGCTTACGAATGGGGTTCAGGTCACGATTAGTTGTAGAAAGTTTATCCCTTATCATACAAAGAGCGATCTTACTAGCAAACAAAACGGCCTGAGTTGATACGACGAGACGCCGAGTAACTCTGTCATTTGACATCTGGTTTACTCATTCCCTCCTAGTGACGCATTTTGACGCCTCTGTAAAAGACATATTTTGACACCATTGTGTAAAACAGAGCATTTGCTCCTATGGAGCAAATGCTCTGTTTATCACAATGGTTTCAATACTACAACATTCAAAAAAAAATTGAATTTGCATTTCTGTAGTAAATGCTCCATTGCGGTATATTTATTCAAAGAGGTAGGGTCTAGAAATAGTCTAGGGGGGAATGAGTTAATAGTTTTACCACAAACTTTAAATAGGTAGATATTACACCAGAACAGTGATTGGGTAGCCATCATATTTTATATCAAGATCAATATCAAACCATATTCGTTTAAAGAGGCCCTACAGTCAATGGATGAACCCGTTCTTGCATGCAGTGCCTTACATGTGATTAAACGTTCAGTTGACTCTACAATACACAAGCCTTCTCAACGGGAATTGTAATACAGTAAAACCTCTCTGAACGGGACTTTCATTTTAGTATAAATATCGGTCTTGGAGACAGGTGGCAGCTTAATGTTGGGAGAAAGTCATGCAGGAAGCTCATTTAGGAGCTTTCTGCATGACTTTCACCCTGCAATAAGCAATCACCTGCCTATCACCTGCCTAAAAGTATCTAAATTCCTCTCAACTATAATTTCGGTTTAGAGGTTTTTTACTGTAAAGAAGAATTGAGATATTTTTATGCAGGTGGCTGAAAGTCATGGAAAAAAGCTACCGGTAGGTGACTACCTAGGCAAGATGTTTTATTCATGAGGAAACTCCAAATGAGTTGTCTGCTTGACTTTAACCCTATATTATAAGCAGTCACCTATCGGGAGCTTTCTGCATAACATTAACCCTTGATTATGCGCACTATCAGCCCCAAAACAGCCAACTTCTTCTTTACTCGGTGTCTGGTTTAGAGGCGTTTTACTATGTATGTATACATGTATGCATTATAAAATGTAAACCCATATTGTGGCGTCTGAAAATGACTATTCAAGTGACACAAATTTATTTACAACACAACTATTGAAATAGTTTCATATACAAACAAAATCAGTATCTACAGTAGAACCCATCTAATGTAACCACTTATTAATTAAACGCGGATGTCTTTTAAAGCAGGTGACTGTAATACAGACCGCGTTTATAGGAGCATTCTGCATATATTTCATCCTGCCTTAAACCCTTCGCTTGCTATTCACGTCAATATACCTACCTGTAAATAGTGAAGACCCAGATGAGACAGCTCCTGCAGGAGCTGTCTCATCAGGGTCTGCACTATTTACAAGTCGATTGTGCAACCAGTGCACTCCACAGCAGTGATTGCACAGGGACATACTTGTACACAGTGAAGATATATGTAATTATACAACAGGGCATGGGTAAAGAAGGAGAAATGTTATTTCGAGGGCTTGGTGGAAAACTATTCTAACTCCTTCACTTTAGTGAAGGAGTTAGAATAGTTTTGCACCAAGCCCTCGATTTAAAATTCAGCAAACGGAGGGTTAAGCTACCAACTGCCTCTGCGACCCAAACATAAGACTCTTTATGATGGTCGCATTAGAGAGCTTTTACTGTATGTTGTACGTTTGTTGTTTGCTAAAAAACATAAATTATGTAGAATGAATGTTAAACATCAGTGGTTGGAAACATTGAAACGGCCATTTTTCTTTTCTTTTTTTTTTAATTTTGAAATAGAGAGAGTGTGGGTGCGTAAGACGATATAATATTTTGTAACATGATTTAGTGTTTATCAGCTGATACACATCCACCCATTTCTAATTCAATTATAGAAATACGTGTGAACATGCTGATTCAGATCTCATTGCAAAACTATTGTATCTACGTTGTCTGTGCGAATTCGGGGTAATGCTTGAAAATACTGAATTTTCAAATAAAGAAGTTCTTCTGTATCCTCTACAAATACGATGAACGTGTCAAACACTTTGAGTCTTGCTGAGACGTCAAGTAACTAAGACAATTCGTCCGGGCCAATACTGTCTGACACTCTCAACGCGTCCTTGTGTGATATGGACGCTTTTTCATTCTGAGACTCAGCTCTTTTCAGGATAGCAGCGAAATCGTGATAACCATGCCAGATTAGATTCATATGATACATTAAGTTACTCGGCGTCTCAACAGGATTCATACTGTTTGACATTCTGTCTAACAGTTAACCCATTCTCGCATATTGACGCCCTTTGACGCTTCTGTAAAAGTCACTTTATGAAACCATTGTGATAAATAGAGCATTTGCTCCACAGGAGCAAATGCTCTATTTATCACACTGGTTTCAAAACTACACAAATCTAAAAAATTCCTTTTCTGTAGTTAATGCTCCTTTTTGGTAGATTTAATCAAAGAGGTTAGGTCTAAAAATAGTCTAAGTGGGAATGAATTAACATATGTACATGTATCAGAGCAATAAATAACGATGTGTACTCAATTTCTAAAATCGTCTTTTCTCCACCAAACCCTATGGTGTGACCACTCTTTAGAATCGATTCTCTAAAGAGTGCCCACACCATAGGTTTGGTGGAGAAATACAGAAGTTATTCTTGGAAATATTTTGATTTTACGCAACTTTTCTAGATAACAATTCAACTTTGATTATTTTCCTAATGAACATTAGGCCAGAATTTATCACTTAATGACTACCATGACTTGGTTTTTATAAGTTAAAAAAATAAAAGGGAAGCGTTTGCTTAGACAGAACTGAAGGAACATAATATTATCTATACAATATGATAAGCAAACAGAGCAGACCCTGATCAGACGACTCCTATATCTGGGGGTTCCTCTATGTGTAAAGGCGTGAAAAGGCGTGTGCAGGAAGAAAATGGTTAATGATTGTAGCAGACGGACAATGTTAGCAGACGACAATTACGCGATGTGTTCAAAGTAACGCTTGAAAATCGGCTGCGTTACATGTAAAAGAAATTGTTAATATAGTTTATGCACTTAAACGAGTATAATGTTGCACTAGACCTGGACAATTAACTATGTGTACATTGAACATTTACCTAATGAATAATCTTGTAAGCTATACTGGTATCACGCATATTAATTTGTTTACTTTTTGTATTGCATATAACACAGAAATGTGTTAGAAAGTGTATAATCAGTTCTATATCATTCCTAAAGCAAACATGGCAGACCCAGATCAGATGGCTCATATAAGGGTGGTCTGACCTTGGTCTACACTGTTTGTAATGGCGTTGCAATGGCGTCAAGGGGTGTTGGTAAAGAGATAAATGTCGTCTGCTATACTTCTCAATGTTATCTTTTTATTCTTTTTCACTTCAACAACAATCTGTTTGGTTCGGTTCACTTAAGTACACTTTCCAGCTCGTTCGTAATCTACTTGTATGTTGTCGTTTCTGTCAATTTTGTATATTTACTTGCCAGTTGACAATTCGCTTGTCAGTCTGTCTTTCCGTACGATATGTATATCTGTATGCACGTATATAAGCCTGCCTCAATACACCTCCTTCTATATTCTTTCTGTAGCATGTATTATATATTTATGTAATACTACGTTGTGGTAGAATATTTCTGACGACAGTTCGTCAACTATGACGTAAATGCATAACTGACATTTAGTATGATGAGTTGATGTCCGCCCACTCAAAACTTGGCCTATTTACTAGTTTAACCCATTTAACCCATTCCCTTATATTGACGCCCTTTGACGCCTCTGTAAAGGCCACTTTGAAACCATTGTGAGAGATAGAGCATTGGCTCCTACGGATCAAATGCTCTATTTATCACAATAGTTTCTTAACTACACAATTCTAAAAGTTTCATTTTTTCTAGTAAATGCTCCTTTTCGGTAGATTTATTCAAACAGGCCGGGTCTAAAAATAGCCTATAAAGGTAATGAGTTAATCCTTGTCCTGTCGTATATACTGACGTGTTACAATTTGATATACGATTCTATCAAACAACGTGTATCCTGATGCGTACCCGAGTTACACACACGTGGTTTCATTTGGATCCAATCCAGGTGCGGATCCAGGATTTCAGATTAAAGGGGGGTAGAATTTGTTTTGGAAGGGGCGTAGATTTTTATCTTTGATGACATAAATAACAGTGTGTTTGTAATACATGTTGAAAAAGAGCTGTGTTAAAGGCAGGTGGCTGCTTAAAGCAAGGTGAAAGTAAAACAGAACGCTCCTATGGGATCGTTCTGTTTTACTTTTACCTTGCTTTAAGCAGCCACCTGCTATACATACCAACTAATTAACAGAATTTAGTAGTCGTTATATAGAGGTTGTATAGTATATAGATCTAAAATATTACTAAACATCTGTTTTGGCAATTTTAGGGGGCGTACGCGTAACATCAACGTAAAATAAGAATATATTACATTCTCATACATTACATACATGCTCCTATAGGAGCAAATTGCTCTATTTATCACAATGGTTTAAAAACTACATAATTCTAAATTGTCCTGGGAGCATGCCCCCGGAACCCTATAGCCACGGTGCGTACATTACATTTTGATTTAGTTGTACGCTCCTGTACTCTGTTAGCGAAGGCGTAAACAGACGTACGCGTACACATGGAGTATATTGTTAAATATGTGATGTATTGAATTTAATTCAAGTGTCAAACAGTTTGGACCCAAATGTGTAACTTATCTTGACCCAAGATATTTGCAAATGCTAATTACGTTCTCGTCTGTATCACGCTCAACCGGTTACTCCGTAAATATGCCTTTTAACGCATTTGTAAACTTAGTAGACCCAGATCAGACGGCTCCTATACAGGAGCCATATAATCAGGTTCTGCTGTTTGCTTATGGAATATAAGTTTTTATAATATTTTTACATATTATTCATGGATTTAATAGTTAATGTTATAGTATTGTTTTATCATATTATACCCTCTCTCTTGATTTGTTAGCCCCACGACTAAATGTCGATAAAGGGAGGTAATGCTTGTTATATAAGTTCACTGTGCTGTTGTTGCGAGTCTTTCTTTTTCCAATATTAGTACCATCAGCAGCGCTGTATGAGATTGTTACTGAAACATTAATGTGTTACAAGGTTACCTAGTCTTAATGCCAATGTCTCATTTTTTCCCGTCGGTGATCTGTTTAAGGTTTAGTCTACTGACAACATGTGTTGTGCCGGAATTCTCGTCATCATCGGTACTAAAAATGATAGTTTTCCTTCCTCAATAGGAATGCAATAACAGTGTCAAGCACTTTGAATAGTGATGACTGGCCCACGAGCTTGGTATCTCATCATAATCCAAATTATTTACGAAGATATTCACAAAATTTGCCAACGGCAGCTTTAAGGTAATGCGTTTTACATAAGTTCAAAGTGTCCCCGCTGGTACGTGGGCTATAGATAGAATTACGATTCTTAATCGTTTGATTGATTGCCTTGATAGTTTACATTCATTCTGCTACTTTGATGTAGAGCATAATCTTAAACATCTTGCAATGCTAAAGATAGGTTTTATCAAGCTTGTTGCTTGCTGGCCAATCGTAACTATCAAACTATTTATTTTACTCGGACATTTTCGTTTCAAAGCCGTCCAAATATACCACACACGTTGGAGTTTGAATCGACGTCGAATCGGCGTCGATGTACTTAGTGTCTAATATTGATCAAACTTGTTTGTGAGGGCCATCAAAGTTTAGAATAAATGTTCTTATTCATACGCTTATGTAATATAATATGTTCCGTGAACATGACAGCAAAAGCAGCACTTGCATGGCGGGGTAAACAAGTTTGAACGTAAACTAATAGGAAACCATATCAGGAGTAACAAAAGTGCATAATTAATATTCCATGCCTCTTTTTCTGATACAGTGGCGCCTTCCTTTAGCGACCATTTAATAATTTAACATTAGAATATTTTAACCCTTTCCCTGTTCTACGTTTATTCCAAATTTCAATACCTACTGAATATTCATGAACAAATGGTTATACATGTAATGAAATATAGAAGGTGGAGCATTGTAGCCATTTTAGAAACTATAGAAACAGATCTGTCAAATTCCACTGACAAACGGAACAGACCCTGATCAGACGGCTCCTATAGGAGTCGTCTAATCTGGGTCTACTCTGTTTGCAAATACGTGAAAACACGTTTATACGAAGGAAATGGTTAAAGAACGTAATTGTTTGATACAGGGTTAAGGCACTGTAGAAAATTCCTATATTAACTTAACTCGTTCCCTCCTAGATTATGTTAAGCTCTTTCGGCGCCAATGTCGCCTGTTGGCACCATTGAATACAGTGCTGTCCAAGGTCAGATGCCGCCTTTTCAAGGCGGCATCTGACCAGGAACTTCACTGTTTTCTATATTATTTCAGCACAAGCATACATGTTTTAAAAAACAAATGTTTTACTAATATACCTTTATTATTTAGTTTAGAATTATACTTAATATGAAATTATTATTGCAGACGACACTTTTAAAGTTGACGCCAAAAACGCCAAACCTCTTTCAATTAATCTACAGAAAAGGGGCATTGGTTATAGAAAAGAAGAATTTTAGAATTCTTTAGTTTTGAAACCATTTTGATAAAAAGAGCATTTTATCCTATGGATCAAATGCTCTATTTATCACAATGATTAAAAACGAAATTTACAGAGGCACAAAAAGGCGTCAGTAGGAGAGGATGGGTTAATGCATTACTCTCGTCCTGTATTAAGCTATCAACTGTCAAAGAGAAACGTAATTAGACTCGTTTGATGGTCGCTTACAAGTAAGACATGTTTTATTATACACATTCAAGAGTTATTCAAAAGTGTTTCAGGATATTAAACATGGTTCGCTTAGATTGCATGCCATTCAGTGGTAGAAGCCGTGAAACCAATCAATCTGAACATAAATGTTCCTACTTTTTTATAAGAAAAACCATAGTGCGAATGACATGGCAGCTTAACAACGACCCATTATCAATGTATCATGCCATGAACATCATTTCTGCTCCAATTCTCATCTCAATCATCCGATTTACTCATGCACTCACCAGGTGTCAAATAGTATGTTATGCATGGCAATTGCCGTGTCTCAATGCGTCTTTAATGGATCAGAGATGTGTATAGCTCCTATTTCCGAACCACTCAGCAGACACAAAATACTATTAACATCTCTAAAGAGACCTTTTTATGAATAATCATATCTGTCTTTAAAAGCAGGTGGTTGTTTAATGCATGACGAAAGCTTTCTGCATAACATACTGTTTGCATTGAGCTACCACCTGCCTTTAAGACCAAGAATTAGACATTTTTGTATCATTTTAGTAGTCGTTTTAGAAAAGTTTTTTCTATATATAAGATCACAAACTGTCACTTTTAACCCTTCGCTTGCTGAATTTTAAAACACATTTCTCCTTCTTTACCCATGCCCTGTTGTATAATTACATACATCTTCCTTGTATACAAGTATATCGCTGCGCAATCACTGCTGTGGGGTACATTGGTTGCATAATCAACTTGTAAATAGTGCAGACCCTGATGAGACAGCTCCTGCAGGAACTGTCTCATCTGGGTATTCACTATTTACAGGTAGGTATATTGACGTGAATAGCAAGCGAAGGATTGATTTTTCAAATGCTGTATTTGATACCAATACAATATGATGGCATTAATGTCCATTTGAACGCAGGAAGCCAGTGTATGGGTAGATCTATTTGTAATCAGTGTAGCTCTATATTTGAGGGTTCGTGTAGGGTTCGTGTAGGCGAATGATCTGCACTGTTTGTCTTTCAAAATCCGTTATCAAATCTAAGTCTTTCATACTGAATGAACTCTATAGTTAATATAAGCACCGATCAGTGGACCATACCATTTTGAATACAGCAGAACCTGTCTTAAGCGGTCATCAAAACGTGGCCTGGTTCCATGCTTATAAAACTTTTTAGTTGAGTCTGAGTTCGTTCTCAAGTTTTTGATTGGTCAGATTTGAGCCTTTGGCTCAAATCTGGCCAATCAAAAGCTTGAGAACAAACTCAGACTCAACTAAAAAACTTTATAAGCATGGACGCAGAATATGGACATGTATGACAGGCGGAAGCTTTTTGTATTAGTTTTACCATGCATTAAGCAACCATCTGCTTCTTAGCATTCCTATATTCAATAAATGGATGACCGTTTAGCATGAATTCTACTGTTTTTCGCATGGCAAGAGTTCGCTCTTCGCTTGATTATTACTCATTCTTTACTTGAATTGTCGTTTTCTGGGTTTTAATAGACGCCATGTAAAGCTACGTTGTTTGCAAAAGTTATCAAGATTTCAATCATATCTGGTTTATTGAAGAATGCTCTTTCTCTGTCGTAATTTTGAAGTGTGCAAATTTTTTTATATCATGTCACGTCATGTCACATGGTGGGTCCATTAACAGTGGTTTGGGTCCATTAACAGTGGTTTTGGTTTTATTTCTGCAGTGCCATCAATATTGCACCAGAAAGGAAACCAGCAACCGTTTGTTGTGTCTTTTGATCCCCATTTGAGTAGAAAAATTGACTGGTACGTCTTTATTCCAAATAATCATTATGCAAAGCGCGATTTGACTGCCATTTGCAAACAGCTTGGGGTCAAGATGAGACGCAGAGTAACTCGGCGTCTCATCAGGATACAAGCTGCCTGACACCCGATCAAAACATTCTCAAAGGGTTGAATGAATTGAAGGTCGAAGAAAAATCAGCGAATCAGAAATTGAGCTTCTGTCATAGTCAAATACTTTCATGTCCATGGTGCCATGATACAATTCACCAAATTAATAGTCATACTCTTACACCAATGTTTTTTAGGGAAAGGGTTAACCCATTCGTTCATAGGCTATTGTTAGATCCTACATCTTTGAATATATCTACAGAAAAAGGAGCATTAACTAGAGGAAAGGACATTTTTAGCATTGTGTAGTTTTGAAACATGTGATAAATATAGCATAGATTTTGCTCCTATGGAGCAAATGCTCTATGTATCACAATGGTCTCAGAAAGTAACGTTTACAAAGGCGTCAAAAGACGTCAATATGAGGGAATGGGTTAAATAGAAAATAAGACTGTAGCAAATTTAGAATTAAAACAAAAGCAATTTCGCTGCGTCAAGCCACTCGCTGTCTCTGAAAGGGTATACATGTAATAACAAACCGTAAATAGCGACGTTTTAACAAATTATTAATTGTTGTCTGCCAAATTTGTCGTTTGCTACAATTCTGAGTACGTTTTCTTACATTTCTCTGTAGAAATGCAATCAGAAAATCAACTAGTTTGGATACTAATCAAATCTCGATTAGCGGGGAAATTGTTAAATGGAGGAATGGTTAAATGGAGGATTTGTTAAGGAATGGTTAACTGGAGGAATGGTTAAATGGGGAAATGTTTAAATGTATCAATATATTCCCCGGACATACATTTGTACATTGGTTTCATCATAGCAGTTTTATAATAGTTATAATAAGAGCAGATTCTAAAGGGTGGCCACAATATAGGGTTTGGTGAATAAATAAAGAAGCTATTCTTGAAAATATTTTAATTTACGCATCTGTATCTGGACCTCTGTTAATCAGAATGTCTAACAGTGTGGATTCTGATATAACACCGATATAGTTTACAATTGCATATTAACCCTTTCCCTCATATAAACGTGTTTTTACGCATTTGCAAACAGAGTAGACCTAGATCAGACGGCTCCTAGAGGAGCCGTCTGATCAGGGTCTGCTCTGTTTGCTAATATAATTTGAAAGATGTACTTCTCTACTTTGTAAATGGCTACAATGTTCCACCTTCCATATTTTGTTGTAACTATTTTTCCCATGAATATTCAGTAGGTATTGAAAATCGAAATAAACATAGAACAGGGAAAGGGTTAACACATGCTTGTTTTTCAATGCAGAAACTGCAGGATCAAATCTATCTTACTCCATAAGCAAAGGGGGCAGACCCTGGTCAGACAGCTCCTATAGGAAAGGCGTATACAGTATGCAGTGCAGGATTACTATTTATTCTATAGAGGCACATTTTAACTAACACCTTTACAAACAGAGTAGACACAAATCAGGCAGCTCCAGTAGAAATCCCTATATTCATAGTGACAGTATATTTTTTTTATTAATATTCATTATTTCTTGCATAAATATTCACGGAGTAAAGGGTTAATCTGCTAAAAGACTTGCCTTCAATCGTTGTCAAGTACTCATCCCCATAGAGTCACAAGCGTCATGAATTGGCCCCTAGACTTCTTTGTTTGATTCCGAGTTCATTCACAAATATGTGATTGGTCAGCATTTGAGTTTACTCAAAAAATGTTCAATCAGGTACTTGAGAATGTATAACCTCTGTACCAGATGTGCTATGTTCTATCATATGTATATGACAGGAAATTGGATAGGAATCGGGAAAATTGTCAAAAACAGAAGAGAGGTGAAGCAGGACATCAGAAAATGGCACACGAACGTCTACAGCGACACCAGAGGTACAAATGATATGCATACACGACCTTCACAAAACTGTTCATTGCCTGCTCAAGTTGACAAGTTTTAGTAATGTATACTCCATGCCTGTCCTCACACAAGCCCATATACGGCACACTCATGTCAATTGAGCTGAATGCACAGGAAAATGACACACTGCACTTTTTGAAAACAATATAGACCCAGATTAAACCATTTTGTCTCGTCATGAGTCTAGACTATTACAGTAAAACCTCTCTATAACGGCCACTAAATTGTGTTAATTAGTTGGTATTTAGAGCAGGTGACTGCTTAAAGCAAGGTGACAGTAAAACAGAACGCTCCTATAGGAGCGTTCTGTTTTACTGTCACCTGGCTTTAATCAGCCACCTGCCTTTCACACAAACTATTTTGATGTAATTTAGTGTCCGTTATAGAAAGGTTTTACTGTATCTTAATTTAATTTCCTAAGTATTCCTGAAAAGCAGTTTGATCAACTATACATAGAGCTTCGGTTATTTGATATCCATATATCTATACCTTACACTTACAAATTTGCAATCCTCTTCTGTCTAGAAACAAAAGACGACACAAAAGTATGCAAATGTAATTCATGACTACGTTTTGTAATGGCCTCACAGTCATAAAACTTAAATGAGTTTTAATGAAAACAGTCATATAGTCAGAAAAACGGTTTCTATTTTATTACATATTACAACTTCGCCATCTGCATCAAAAAGGCTAACTATTCTAATAATTATATACATGTAGTATATTAAAACCGCTCTGAACCGGACGTTAAATGTAGTATAAATATCGACATTGGAGACAGGTGGCAGCTTAATGCAGGGTGAAAGTCATGCATGCAGAAAGCTCATAGAGGAGCTTTCTGCATGATTTCCATCCTGCATTAAGCAGCCACTTGCCTAAAAGTATCTAAATTCTTCTCTGCTAGAATTCCTGTTTAGAGAGGTTTTACTGTATTTCTGTTTTCTCAATTACTCAAAAACTCAGTTCTTTCTCAAAGATTCAAAGAATCCTTGGTGAGCAACAAAGCAAATCAAATGAGCCTGCGTGAGAGAATTTCAGCAGAACTATTTATTTTGAAATTGATACACATATAAGTTCCTGTGTACATAGTATTAATAGTGATATATAAAACCCGCTCATGTTAATGCATTTTGCAGTTGTGTAGAATTGTATACACTTTTTGTGGCACATTTATCGATTATACACGGACTAGATGCCGCCATTTATAATTCCCTATTTTTTCTGGAGGATATCATTAAATGTAACAGTTATTAACAGTTTACTTGATGAAATTGCACGACGTCGTGATGTTTAATAATTACACTGGATCACAGTTTGGTTTTGGCCATGGCAGAAACTGTAGTATCAGGTCCATATAATTCCACAAGCAAACAGAGCAGATCCTGATCAGACGGCTCCAACAGGAGTCATCTGATCTGGGTATACTCTGATTGCAAATGCGTGAACATGTGTTTCTGTCATTCAAAGGGTTTAAAACGATATTGCTCTTAATCAAAGTAAGAGCATTCAGTACACGATATGAAGTTTGAACTGAAAATGCCGAATCAAAGGCGATCGAAGCACTCTGGTCTAAGGACATCTGATATGCCACCGGCCGTTGCTATCTCTGTCGGTCTGGGGCTAAATTCATGGATATCGCGTGGCGATCTGACACAGAATCCTCCCAACATTGTTTAATATTTTATACAGGTTCTATTTCATTGAATAATTTACTGTTGAAAGAAACTCGAAACACATTCCTTGTCTGCCACTGTCAGCCGTCTCCCTTACTCTGCCTCTCGTTCATTCATGTCTGTGAATGTAGGTGACCTCTCTCTCTCTCTCTCTCTCTCTCTCTCTCTCTCTCTCTCTCTCTCTCTCTCTCTCTCTCCCCTCTGTACCCATGTCTCTCTCTTTGTTTCTATGTCTCGCTATCTATATTTCTGTCTCTCTATTCATTGTCTCTGTCTGGCTGGCTGGCTGGATGTCTGGCTGTCTATCTGGCTGGCTGTCTGTATGTCTGTCTGTCTGTCTGTCTGTCTGTCTCTGTCTCTGTCTCTGTCTGTCTTTGTCTGTCTGTGTCTGTGTATGTTTCTGTTTCTCTATCTGTTTCTGTCTCTCTCTCTCTCTCTTTCTCTCTCTCCCTCTCTCTCTCCCTCTCTTTTTCTCTGGCTCTGTCTCTCTCTCACACATACTCGAGCACACTCTCACACACACACTCTCTCTATCTATCTATCTCTCTCTGTTTTGCTCTGTATCTCTTATCTCTGTATATGTCTCTCTATCTGTCTGTATATCTCTACTTTCCCCTACGTCTCTCTCTGTCTCTGTCTCTGTCTCTCTGTCTCTGTCTCTGTCTCTCTCTGTCTCTCTGCCTCTGTCTATGTCTCTGTCTCTCTGTCTCTGTCTCTGTATCTCTGTCTCTGTCTCTCTCTGTGTCTCTGTCTGTCTGTCTGTCTCTCTCTCTCTGTCTCTCTCTGTCTCTCTCTGTCTCTCTGTCTCTGTATCTCTGTATCTCTCTCTGTCTCTCTCTCTCTCTGTGTCTCTCTCTCTGTGTCTGTGTCTGTGTCTCTCTCTCTGTCTCTCTTCTCTCTCTCTCTCTCTCTCTCTCTCTCTCTCTCTCTCTCTCTCTCTCTCTCTCTCTCTCTCTCTCTCTCTCTGTTTCATTCACTCACTCACCATCACTATGAATTCCTTTCATGTCTAAGTCACTTGTCCGCTATCACCTACATGACCTATTTCTCTTGCATCATCAATTCCTCCTTCCAGTCTCTTAAATGTTTTGTTCTCTCTTTCATTTGTCATTAAATTAACCCCCGTCGTTGTTTTCCAACCTTCCAATATTTCCTTCTTAACACTCATTGAATAACTCGATGCACTGTAATAGCATATTGCTCTATATCGAATGATACGAACGATTCGTTTGATCTGGGAACGTTCTGTGCACGCGAAAATTAGTGCAGCGTATGTAACCATGAAGTGATTGATTTCTATTTGTTCAACTTAAAAGTGAACATGCAGTTAAAAGGGAAGAATGATTGATTGTTTGTGTGTTAACGGCTTGTATTTTATGGCCAGCATACCAATGCCCATGTATATGGTGGTCTGTCTCTGCCATCTGTAACATGTAATAGAGACAAATGGACCTTCTGCACTCTGAGCGGTTGTCGTTTGCAAACATTGTTGTCTGCCTCAGGGAGTAATACGGCAACAGTGAAATACATGTAACATAAAATTCAAGACCAAAATTAGATAGAAGGGGTGTTACATGTGTTGTTTATTTCGGCTTTACTTTAAATACGATAATTCGTTTCAGCGCATTCCCGTGACCATATTTAACTCTTTCGGCGCCAATGTCGCCTGTTGGCACCATTGAAAACAGTGCAGTCCCAGGCCAGATGCCGCCTTTTCAAGGCGGCATCTGACCTGGGACTTCACTGTTTTCTGTATATTTTTAGCCCAAGCATACAGGTTTTTTTTTTTTTAAAAAAAAGTTTTACTAATATACCTTTATTATTTAGTTTAGAATTATATTTAATATGAAATTAGTATTGCAGATGACACTTTTAAAGTTGGCGCCAAAAGCCTATCACTGTCAATGGCATTATTACCTATGCAAACAGTTGGCATGCAGACGACACGCAAAGTAGTTGGTGTGTAATCAGCATCCAAACTGTTTGTAACTATGACTATGTTTTTTTTTTTAAATAAAAGAAATGAAAATTGTTGCAGATGACAAAGTTTGCAGACGACAAAAATCGGCAGTGAAAGGGTTAAGAAATATCATCGGAGCTCAGTACTACTACAGCCGAGCTTCATTAATCTCTAGTATCCGTTATTAGGTTTAACTATTAGGGTAGTTTTATTCGAATTTGTACAATGACATATAAACTCGGGAATGTCTGGCCGTTACAGAACCTTGAGAATCAGGGT
Organism: Azorinus chamasolen; assembly: GCA_963576725.1. Lineage (NCBI taxonomy): Eukaryota > Metazoa > Mollusca > Bivalvia > Cardiida > Solecurtidae > Azorinus > Azorinus chamasolen. The sequence goes on along the minus strand of OY755236.1, from coordinate 44,697,336 downwards.
CCATGCTTATAAAGCTTTTAGTTGAGTCTGAGTTTCGTTCTCAAGCTTTTGATTGGTCAGATTTGTGTTCTCAAGCTTTTGATTGGTCAGATTTGAGCCTTTGGCTCAAATCTGACCAATCAAAAACTTGAGAACGAACTCAGACTTAACTAAACGTTTTATAAGCATGGACCCAGATTTGTATTATTCCATAAGCAAACAGGACAGATCCTGGCCAGACGGCTCCTATTGGAGCCGCCTAGCCCGAGTCTATTACGTGGGTAAAGGCGTTTAAAAAGTCGACCCGATGGAGTAATGTGTTAAGACTAACATGATATACATAGCTATTTCATAGCTATTGGAACTTTCTGAATAGCTGTACAGTAAACCCCTCCAAACCGGAATTCTAGTAGAGAAAAAAAATAGTTTTAGACATGTGGCTGTTTAATGCAGGGTGAAAATCGTTCAGAAAGCTCCTCTAGGAACTTTCTGCGTGATTTTCACCCTGCAATGAATTTTTAATGTCCAGTTAAGAGAGGTTTTTCTGTTGTGTCATCCATTGTTAAGATACGTGTACACATGTACCACCTGTCTAAAACGTCCATACGGTTCTTGTTTTCAGCGACTGTTGTAGATAGGTTTTATTGTATTACAATGATGACTAGTCATGGATTTCAAAAATGTATTGGCACATATGGGACACCATACTTAATATCTGTCGCGCAAATATTTGCATAAGCTTAAAATTCTTTACGACATTAAAACACACCTTATCGCAGTGTGATACTTTTACATAAACGATAAATTAATGTTGACAAATCAACCTGTCAGTCCAGTGAAACTTTGAATGAAAAGTCAACACATGAACTTATTTCTTATCCCATTGATCTTTAGTCATACAATCAATTATTGATAATACTGTTGATGACATTGTGTGTTATGCCTTAACCCTGTACTCCATAAATACGCATTTCTACGCCTTTGCAAACAGAGTAGACCCAGATCAGACTTATCCCGTAAGTCAGTCTGCTCTATTTGCTAATTATATAATATAGATATGATTCTACAGTTTCTTCAATGGCCAGACAATCCTGTGTCCATTGTTATTTAATCAATCGATATAATTGATATCCATGACGTCATTATTTCTTGCAAATATTTTCATGGAGTAATGGGTTAAACCTTAAACCAAGCTCGTCGATCTTCGAACATAAACATTTATTGCTTTTTAATGACTTTTATCATCTTACAGGAAAACTTATCTTACAGGAAAACTATATTACTTGTATACTCGTATAGCCGACCTTGTGATACACATTGCAAACAGAAATTTCAACTCTCAGCTTAAGTGGTGTTTTGTTTGTGAGTTTAATTTTCTACTCTATATATACATATCTTTCAATGACTTTGCAAACATAGTAGACAAAGATAAGACGTATCTTGTAGTAGCCATCTGATCAAGATTTGCTCTGGGCCCATGCTTATAAAGCTTTTTAGTTGAGTCTGGGTTTGTTCTCAAGCTTTTGATTGGCCAGATTTGAGCCAAAGGCTCAAATCTGACCAATCAAAAACTCGAGAACGAACTCGGACTCAACTAAAAAGTTTTATAAGCATGGAACATGATTTCTTATAAAATAATGTGGATCTGTTTCTTCAGTTTCTGCTATAGACATCCTGTGTTCACATATTTACATACATATCCATGGAGTAAAGGGTTAAATAATGTTCTTTTTGCACTACGCAAGGACGAGAAACGGTGCTGATTACAACATGCATGTCCTTCAAGCAGAACCAAGTGCACTTCTAACAGCGATGACGCAATGCATGTACAGTCAAGTCTCGCTAATACGATTACGAAACCAAGTAAACTTCTGGAGTTTTAAAACAGATGATAGCTTAAAGCAGGACTATTATAGGAACGTTCTGTATCATTTTTACCCTGCATTAAGCAATCATCTGTTTTACATAGTCATATGTTGATATATTATGTGGAGGCATTAGCGAGAAGTCACTGTAAGTCTTGTAAGATATAACATTCGTTTTATCCAATGTATTCTTATAATAACTTTCGTCAGTTTTATAATTTTAAAGCTTATGAATGATAACAAGTATGATATTCCATGTACAGTAAAAAAAAAAACTCTTAACCGGAACTCTAATCGAGAAGAATTTAGATACGTTTAGAAAAGTGGCAGCTTAATGCAGGGTGAAAGTCATCCTGCATTAAGCTGCCGTGTGTCTACAAGACCGATATTTGTACTATATCTAACGTCCGGATTAGAGGGGGATTACTGTATATGATGTATATAATACTGCAATGAGCTCCAAATGATATACGTATTCTGTTATATATGATAACATCTATATAATTATCTCAAGATTTGGACAGATAGTAAGGATAGTTTCAATACAATTCATTTCTAGCCTAGACTCTTGATGTTAATGAGCTAAAACGAGACCAATTTATATTTCCCCGCTATCCGCAACCTGACTCGCATTTGCAAACAGTTTGGATCCAGATCAGAGACCGAGTAACTAGGCCTTTCATCAGGGCCCAAGCTGTTTGACAGTCGGTTAATAACTTTAAACATTTTTATCGATTCTGAAGTAGTTTAGATAAAGCAGATCTAAATTTGAACACATATTTATTTTTACAATTAAAGAAAAGTTTATGTGTAAGTTCATGTAGCTGTCATGCAACTGTTAGGTGTGTATTCAATAGCAAAAATGCGACCCGCATGCACTGGTATTTATCATTCCCTCAGCTAAATACAGTGAAACCTCTCTATAACGGCCACTAAATTACATCAAGTATTTTGTGTTAAAGGCAGGTGGGTGCTTAAAGCAAGATGAAAGTAAAACAGAACGCTCATTGCTTTAAGCAAGATGAAAGTAAAACAGAACGCTCCTATTACTTTCACCTTGCTTTAAGCACCCTCCTGTCCTAAATACCAACTAGTTAACACACTTTAGTGGCCGTTATAGAGAGGTTTTAACTTAGTCAAAATTACACCAAATCAAAATGTGAGCAGACATTATATTTTCACAGCGGAGTAAGTCTCAGTAACAATGCATGTAAACAACAGTTTGAATCTACATGTAATTATCCAGCCACATCACGAATACGATAGCTTTATTTTCCATGGATTTACTGTCGTCATCCTACTTTTATGTAACTCTAGTCCAATAAACCTTTAGCATGTAAATGGTGAATTGTGAACAAATACATAAACTGTTTGGATCCAGATGAAACGTCGAGTAACCTCCGTATCTACAATGCTTCCGAAGCATACTTATTCATGCGACCTGTAGACTATATTAATCCTTACCCTCATGTTTTGGCGCCTCTGCAAAAGTCACCTGTTGAAACCATTGAGATAACTAGAGCATTTGCTCCTATAGGAGCAAATGTTCTATTTATCACAATGGTTTTAAACTACAACATACAATGTTCCTTTTCTCTAGTTAATGTCCCTTTGAGGTAGATTCATTAAAATGTTGAATCTAAAAATGGCCTATGAGGGAATGGATTAACCCTTACCTCTCTGTGGCAAAAAACAATGTCTGCTCAAATACTTCTGGCTACTTCCGATTCAAGACTTTGAGAGAGAAAAGTGACCACTTGTCATGATACAAGCTTTTGGGAAACTGTTAACCAAGTGTCAAACAGTGTGGATCCTGATCAGATGCCAAGTTCCTCGGTGTCTTGTCTGGATCCAAGCTGTTGGCAAATGCGGCTACGGTCGCGGTTAGATGGATAAGGGTGAACATGGGTGTAAGGGGGTGAATTTATTATCAAATGTTATAACAAGTGGTGAACATTGGCTGAACATTTGTTTTATTCAAACTGTTTCTCACAGGGAACTGTATTACTTTGACTTAATCATATGTATACAGTAAAACTCCTCTAAACCGGTTGTTTAATTTAGTAGGTCTTGGAGACAGATGGCAGCTTAATGCAGGGTGAAAGTCATGCAGAAAGCTCCTAGGGAAGCTTTCTGCATTACTTCACCTTGCATTAAGCAGCCACTTGCATAAACTAAATTCGTCTGTACTAGAATTCCGGTTTAACTGTATTTGTGGAAAGTGATACATGACCTCGCAGAAATGAGCATTTCCATAAAAAACCCTTCCTATTTATAAAATATAAAATAAAAAAATAACTAGGTCTACTTCTCATACATGTAACCTATATCCCGCTATATGCGACCTGACTCGCATTTGCAAACAGTCTGCCTGGATCCGGATGAGACGCCGAGTTACTCGGCATCTCACTAGAATCAAGCTGTTGGACACTTTGTTAATGGTTTCTAAAAACTTTGATCGAATCGGATGTAGTCACAATGGCGCCAGAACCACTTTTTGTGCAGTAGTAAATCGTGTTGTACAGTGGTTATCATATACTCGTACATTACAATATTTTCCAGAGATTCCTCTTTTTATAGTGTCACTGGTAATGATATCACTTCCGGTGACAGTATCATTGTTTTGCATTATTCATTTCGAATCAATATATAAATAATAAACATGACAATAAACTTCTTTAGGTTGATATTAGATAAATGTCACTTGAAGTGTTGGTAAAATCAACACTTACAATCCATACTCGTAATATCGAACAAAAAAGTTTATTGTCCTCTATCTCTCTGTCTCAGTCCTTCTGTATTTCTCTCTGTATCTCACTGTCTATCTGACTCTGTGTGTGTGTGTGTGTGTGTGTGTCTCTCTCTCTCTCTCTCTCTCGCTCTCTCTCTCTCCCTCGCTCTCTCTCTCTCTCTGCCTCCCCCTTCATTCTCTCTCTCCCTGCCTCTCTCCCCTCTCTCGCCCTCTCTATCTCTCTCTTTCAGGATATCTCTTTTTCTCACCTTTTTCTCCCCCGCTCCCTCTCTCCCCTTCTGTCTATCCTTTCTGTCTCTCCTCTCTGTTTCGCTCTCTCTCTCACACACACACCCTTTTCTCTCCCTCTCCTTCTTTCTCTCTTTCACTACGTCACTCTCTCAGGGCCTTGTGTTATTTCTTTTAAGTTACATCTCATCTTTATTTATTTATTTCATCCATTCACTCCATTAATTCATATAATTTCTTCTGACCATGTCTCCCGTATTTGCCTCATTGAGGTTCCAGTTATACACGTGTGCATACATTATTTACGTAATGTCTTTAAGTAAGTTCAATCCACTCTTCGATAGATTGTTATTAACCCTTTTCCTCGTATAAACGTGTTTTCACACATTTGCAAACAGAGTAGACCCATATCCTATAGGAGTCGTCTGATCAGGGTATGCTCTGTTTGCTTATGAATTTTTAATAGATCTGACTCTACAATTTCTACTCATACCACAAGGCATGTGTTCATATACTTTTATAAAAAAATCAGCTAATATATATTCATGATGTCATTATTTCTGACATAAATAGTAAACAGGGAATTTGTTTATCAGCGATTTATTAACGATAATCCCGCTATTCACGATCTGGCTCGTACTTGCATGTATGTTGGGTCCAGATCAGACGCAGAGTTACTCGGCGTCCGGCCAGGGTCAAACATGTTTGATACTCGTTCAATAGTTTCTCAAAAGCTTGTTCGATTCGGAAGTTGTTAAACTTGCACCAGATCCAAATTTGAGCAGCCATTATTTTTCACAGCTATAGGTAAGGGTTAACTCATAAACGTAAGTTATGTTTTAAATACAGTAACATAGTTCCAGACATGGAACAATCGAGAAACAACTCCACTACTTGAGTACAACTACTTGAAATATGCACTGGAATAGACCAGTGAATGTAGTATGTTACGTTTAACGGCACTATTTCACTTGATAGGCCATATACAGTCGATCAATAAGACGGCATATGATAGATATATATTATAAAATCCCTCTTAACCGGAATTCTAGTACAGAAAAATTGAGATACTTTTAGACAGGTGGCTGCTTAATGCCAGATGAAAGTCATGCAGAAAGATCCTAGAGACTTTCACCCTGCATTAAGTTGTCACCTGCCTTATAGGCCGACATCGATGCTAATTTGAACGTCCGGTTTAGACTGGGTCTACTATATATGGCTGCGGGTAATAAAACATTATGTGGAGTCTTATGTTTATCCTCAAGTATTTGATTGGTTAGATTTTAAATTGCATCACACTTTATTTGCCTGACTATCGTTATCACTTTGCGAACATCACTAAGATACATGTAACATATGGGATACTATGGGATAAGATGAAAAGCCATGGTACGCTGAACAGCCCTTAACCACTTCCTTCATATAAACGCGTTTTCACACATTTGCAAACAGAGTAGACCCAGATCAAACGCCTCCTACAGGAACCGTCTGATACGGGTATGTTCTGTTTGCTTATATTATATTATAGATTCGATTCTACAGTTTCAGCCTGAGCTAAACTAGTCTGTGTTCATGTGCCATTATAAAAACTAATCTAATATTCATGATGTCATAATGTCTTACATGAATATGCAACTGTGAAAGGGTTAACAAGTGATGAAAAACCTGAGAAGTTCACACAAGAGAGATAACAGTTACTGAATGCATGAATATAAACTTATATAACAACAGTTACTCGTATTTCTCTATTGTGTATTTTGAGTGGCGAGAAGTGTTTAAGACCACTTGTGTATTCGTTCTCACATTTGTTTACAAAATTCCATTTGGATATTTCAGTGAGACCCTCCATATTTGAGGATTGTTTTATCTTCGCTTGTTGAGCAATCTTCTAGGACGTGTGGTCGCATTGAAGAAGGACACAATTACCATAAAGTTGTAGGTAAGTCAAAACAATTACCAAATCAATCCCGAAATACAGTGAAGTTGTCTAATTCTGGGTCTGAAAGGCAGATAGTAGCCTAATGCAGGACGGAAGTAATACAGAAAGCCCCCATAGGAGCTTTCTGTATTACTTTCGTCTTGCATTAACCCATTCCCGCATATTGACGCCTTTCGACACTTCTGTAAAAGTCACTTAATGAACCATTGTGATAAATAGAGCATTTGCTCCACAGGAGCAAATGCTCTATTTATCACAATGGTTTCAAAACTACACAATTCTGAAAATTTCCTTTTCTCTAATTAATGCCAAAGAGGTTGGATCTCAAAATAGCCTACATGTAAGTGGGAATGGGTTAAGCAACAACGTGAGTTTATAGAGGGTCATGTTTATTCATCAAGTTGTCGTACAAGAGGGATTATAGTTTCCCCATATATCCGTAATAACGTGTTGCTGTATGTCCAGTTTAATGATGCTTGCAGGGATACTATAGAGTTAAGACACATTATCTTGATTTATTTTAATCCTAATGGTTGGTTGATTCTACAGACTTTGTTCGTGCATAAAATAAACAAATTACAGCAGTTACAGCGTTAATATATGACACCTGTAATGACAGGGCGGGGAAAATGACGTCATTGGCGCTTGTTTTCAAATATACGAAACAATTCCGGGGGTCCAAATTAAAATTGCAGCTCGACTAAGAAGCAAACTAGGAAATAATGATATAATTTATCTAAAATGGCTTACTCTAAATATCTATAGCAATTCAAACACACAGGGCTTAGACAACTGTAAATTAATCGTTTGTCAGGAAAAGACTGAACTTATTTACGCTGCCCAGCAATGTCCATAAAAACAACAAAGACACGCGATAAAAACTACAATGTTTGATCCCGTTCGAACACCCCTAAATCGGGATCAAACGGTATAAGGTGTGTACAATTTAATGTTGTCACAATGTTATCATGTAGTCGTAGTATCAATGTACATATACTTGTCTTTTTAAAATTAACACCGTCCACATTTTTACCATGGTAATGTATGCATTCATAGACATACATGCGACTCGTAGTCAGCAGCTGTTGTCAGTATTAAATTACAATTGTAATGATATTTATTGAGTTATACCGTTATGAATGCAATCTGTTGACTCAATTTCTTTCACGATAGAAAGTTCTCCGGTAACATATATATTGCTTAGGATATGCGGCATATTCATATACAAAAGATGCTTTAAACTTGTATTATCGACATGCAATATATCACCAATACATGTAAATGTAATACACCGTATGTTAACAATGATATCTTAAATCTGTATATATCTGTTCAGCAATAACATCTCTATTGCAACCACTTAAATCTTTCCCTGTTCTATGTTTACTCCAATATTAAATACCTACTGAATATTCATGGACAAAATAGTTATAATGAAATATGGAAGGTGGACAATTGCAGCCATTTTAGAAAGTAAAGAAAAAGAATGATATATGAAACTCCTTTAGCCAACAGAACAGGCCCTGATCAGACGGCTCCTATAGGAGCTGTCTGATCCGGGTCTACTCTGTTTGCAAATGCATGGCATGAAAGGAGTTTATATGAGTAAAAAAGTGTTAACTCTTCCCCAGTTCTATATTGATTCCAAATATCGATACCTACTGAATATTCATGGACAAAATAGTTATAATAAAATATGGAAGGATGAAAGTGTAGCCATTTTAGAAAGTAAAGAAACAGATATATCAAATTCCTTTAGCAAACAGAGCAAATCCTGATTAGACGGCTCCTATAGGAACCGACTCATCTGGGTCTACTGTGTTTGCAAACATGTGAAAATGAGTTTATATGAGGGAAAGTGTTAACTCTTTCCCAGTTCTATGTTTATTTCAAATGTCGATACCTACGGAATATTCATGGACAAAATATCGATTCCTACTGGATATTCATGGACAAAATGGTTATAATGAAATATGGAAGGTGGAAAATTGTAGCCATTTTAGAAAGTAAAGAAACAGCTCTATTTGCAAATGAGTGAAAACACGTTTGTATGAAGGGAAGGGTTAAACATGACTCGTTGTCAATATTCGAGGCATATGTCTCTTTAACCCTTAAATCAATGGCTGTTCAAGTCAGAAAAATAACAGCATTGATCTTAATTAGCTGAATGTTTATATTGCTGGCCTTGACAAAACTGTAGAATCATGTTAATATTATTGGCCTTGGCAAAACTGTAGAATCAGGTTAATAATGTTGGCCTTGACAAAATTGTAAAATTAAGTTAATATTGTTGGCCTTGACAAAACTGTTGAATCAGATTCTGTATTATTCCATCAGCAAACAGAGCATACTCTGGTAGACCTCTCCTGTAGGAGCCGTATGTCAGGGTTCTGCTCTGTTTACAAAGGTGTTAAAAGACGCATCCATGGGGTGAAGGTTTAGACACTTTCCACTGTACATATACTATATGTACATTATTCAAGCATATCGTATAATAGAGACCAAACCAGCAGTCTTTTAAACCATGCAACCATGGCTACCTAGATTGCATATACAGTAAAACCTCTCTATTACGGCCACTAAAGTGTGTTAATTAGTTGGCATTTAAGTCAGGTGGCTGCTTAAAGCAAGGTGAAAGTAAAACAGAACGCTACTATAGGAGCGTTCTGTTTTACGTTTACCTTGCTTTAAGCAGCCACCTGCATTTAACACAAAATACTTAATGTAATTTAGTGGCCGTTATAGAGGGGTATTACTGTATCCGCAACAAGCGTTGGAGGTTGATTTGTTTTCAAAAAGGCACAATTTACTGCCACATTTTAAATCCTTATGCTCAGTTTTCTATATAAATAAACCTAAATACTCAATATAAAGATGTTAGGCAATTCTTTCAGATTTATAAATGGCTATTCGTGATACCAGCTGGAACTACTTAGGAATTTTATGAGAAAATCTGCAGTATTCTGTTATAGCTGAAGTAAAATTGAAAGTGACTTTTTATTCAGAGGATTCACTAATACAATTCTTACTGATTAAGCATTGGTGCCCCTATTCATATAAGCAATGATGACATAATTAATATTAATTATATAATGTCTTATAACGACATATGAATACAGGCATTTAGCCATGGCGGAATCTGTAGAATCAAATCTTTAATATTTCGTAAGCAGGAGCAGTCTGATCTAGGTCTTCTCTGTTTGCAAAGGAGCTAAATTGTATATCTATGTAGTAAAGGATTAACCCATTTCCTCCTAGACTATGTTAGACCCAACCTCTCTGAATTACTCTACCAAAAAGGAGCAATAACTACAGAAAGGGAGAATTTTAAAATGATGTAGTTTTGAAACCATTGTGATGAATAGAGCATGAATAGTGCTCTATTTATCACAATGGTTTCAAAAAATGAGTTTTACAGAGGCTCAAAAAGGCGACAGTAAGAGAGAATGGGTGAAGTAACCAGTTGTTTGTTTACAAAGTAGTGTTGAGGAATGGCCGTTTATACGTGAGTCACATTGTTTTGTTTGGGTATAACCATAAATCAAACACATACACACGATGTAATAATACCGGAAACAAGTACATTCCATGTACATGGACTAATGAAGCTTTAACTTAAATCCTTTGAAGACACTCTTTTTTAAATCCTTTGACCAAACTCTAATTTTACTATTGCATTTGGTTTTAATAGTATACCTATTGATTCACGTTTGCGTGTTTTGAGCCGAAATGAAAATAAAATGAAATTGAATCGGTTTTTAGAAGTCAAAACGGAGTAAGAATTTGAATGCTTACTAAGTCAACATCACCTCACTATACAGTGAGACGCCTCTAAACCGGACGTTGAATTCAGTATAAATATCGGTCTTTGAGACAGGTAGCAACTTAATGCAGGGTGAAAGTCATGGAGAAATCTCCTCTAGGAGCTTTCTGCATAACTGTCACCCTGTATAAAGTAGCAACCTGCATAAAAGTACAGTAAAACCTCTCTATAACGGCCACTAAATTACATCAAGTATTTGTGTTAAATGCTGGTGTCTACTTAAAGCAAGGTGAAAGTAAGACAGAACGGTCCTATAGGAGCGTTCTGTTTTACTTTCATCTGGCTCTAAGCAGCCACCTGCCCTAAATACCAACTAATTAACAGAATTTCGTGGCCGTTATAGAGAGGTTTTAGTGTATCTAAATTCTTCTGTATTAGAATCTCGGAATTGTTCAGTGAAAAGCTTGTTTATCATCTATACTCTAATTACTTGGACAGACAAACGTAGGCTTATAGTGCAGACCCGGATCAAACTGTCCCTGAAGGATATGTCCGTCTAAATTTATATTATCAAAATGGCGACCAATTGACTAATTAAACTTTACAAACACATGGAGAAGTGAGACTGGACTGAAATACTTACCCAATACTCCATTAATATTCATAAAATACTTAATGATATCATGAATATTAATTACCTTAATTTAGATAATGACATGAAATCAGAATTATTTGGCAAAGACAAACTGAAGAATCGGATGTATATTATTTCACAAGCAAACAGAGTAGACCCTGATCAAACGGTAAAGCTGTTTGTTATCTGATCGTTTTCTGGATGGGTTCTGGATCACTGCTTATTAACCTCCTTCGCTGCCAACGTTTGTCGTCTACTTCATTTTTGTTTCGAAAACATATCGAAGGCTTGTAGTTAGAATAGTTTTGCACCAAGCCTTCGATATAGCCACGGTAACAAACAGTTTGGATTCCGATGAGACGCCGAGTTACTCGGCTTCTAATCTGGATCCAAACTGTTTGCATAGGTGATCACAGATGGGAAATTGACAATGAAGTGAGTTAAAAGATTAGAAGCCATGTAATAGATTTGGTACAATAAAACTCCAAATATTTTGACCATCATACCTTATATTGTATATACCATGATTGCCCTCAGTAGCAAATAGTGTAGACCCTGATCAGACGGCTCCTTCTGGATCTGGTCTTTCCTTATCGACCTTACTCGTATTTGCAAACGGCCTGGATCCTGATGAGACGCCGAGTAACTCGGCGTCTCATCAGGATCCAAGCTGTTCGACACTCGGTCAATAGTTTCTCAGACGCTTGTTTGAATCGAAAGTAGTTAAAATGCACTCGATCCAAATTTGAGCACACATTCATTTTTGACAGCTTGATAAATGTTAATAAAAATGCATTATTACATTTCCATGGATTCTTTGACTCTGCTTAATCTATATGCCGTCTCGTCTTACATTTCTTTGGAGACAGTGTGCCTCGAAGATATATTTGCCAGCATAACATTAAGCTATTCACGTGCTACTTGCTATCGATAAGATACAAAAAACACAAGTCGTCTATATATAGAGCAAAAAGTACATGGATTTGCATTCGGTATAAATTGAATTTGGGGAGATAACCGACAATAGTCCCCCATTGGTACCAAAATATAATTCATAACGCCAAGTTTTTCTCAATTATTGTTGCTGAATAGGAGAAACTCAGACATACCATTTATTCCAGTTTTGTTTAAAGAAAACCCCTCCAGATCGTAGCCATTGTTCTTGTTGATAGGGGCACAGCAAACGAATTATATGCAGATATTTATGCCATTGATATCGTTGGGTTTAGCGAACAGAGCAGACCATGGTCAAAGGGCTCCCTCAGGGTCCTCTGATCTTGGTATACGTAGTTTGTCTATTTCCTTTTTAAGGAACACTGGGAACCAGTGGGTCAAATATTGAAATACAGTTACATAATTATTAGAAAAAGGGCATACTTCACGATTAAGCTATAAACCCAATAGTACCATGACAAATGTTTCTTTCACGTGAGTACTAAAATAAACCTACTTCAAACAACATTTACTGCCATCTGCGTCAACCTTTTTACCATTAACCATGACCTGACTCAGCCTTGCAAACAAATTGGGTCCAGATGAGACGCCGGGTAACTTGGCGTCTTGTCGGTATGCCATCTGTTTGACACTCGATCAATAGTTTCTCAAAAGCTTGATCGAGTCGGAAGGAGTTCACATTGCACCATATCCAACTTTAAATAGATATTTTTCCGCAGCGGTTTATGGGTTAAGTAGTTAACTGCTTTATAAAGCACTCACATTTACTGCCCATTGTGGACCCACTAATGATGCTACAGTGACTCACGGTATAGAGTTGAACCTGTCTTAAGCAGCCGTCAAAAAGATCTAAGGCATATAAGGCAGGTGGTAGCTTAATGCAGGTCAAAGGTAATGCAGAAAGCTCCTAGAGGAGCTGTCTGTATTACTTTTGCACTGCATTAAGCATCCGCCTGCTATTAAGACTATTATGTTCAATAAATGGCTGTCGGCTTAAGACAGGTTCTACTGTACATGTGCATCAGATACTCTTTTGGGAAGTGACGGGACTGATCTTCTTATCTGAATTAGAAAAAATAGACTATAGATGATATTACTATACAGTAAACCCGTTTTAGAAAGACAATTCAAAAGGAATCTAATTATTTACGACAGGTAACGGGTGGTACATGTAGCTTAATGCAGGACGCAAGGGCAGAAATAATGACTGTATAAATATTAACTATAATGGCATTTTGAACCAGAGACTATTTTACCATAAAAGAACCGGTATCAGCAAACAGAGCAGACCCAGGCCAGATACTCCTACATGTGTCTACTTCGTTTGCAAAGGTGTTAAAATGTGTATATAAGCATGTCGTAGTAAAGAGGTTTCATCGTATTACCATTAGAAAAGATTCCGTTACTGTGCCAACAATTGCAAAACGCAAATTGAATATACAACTAAATACGTTTCCGTTGTTATTTTGGGCAAATATTTTAGACAGTAAATAGACAATATCAGTTTCAGCCTCTGCCATATGTTTAACTATCCACGCATATCAAACAGTAAAACCTCTCTACTGTCACAAAACCCCTCTAGCTTAACGCAGGATTCAAGTTGTGCAGAGTTGTCAGAGTGTTCTGCATTACTTTCTTTCTGCATTATGCAATCGCTTGCTTTTTAAAGACATTCATGTTTATCTATTAACACTTTTCCTATTCTATGTTTATTCCTAATTCCAGTACCTGCTGAATATTCATGGACAAAGCAAGTTATTATGAAATATGGAAGGTTGAATATTGTAGCCATTTTTAGAAAGTAAAGAAACAGATCTATCAAATTTCATTAGCAAACAGAGCAGACCCTGATCAGACGGCTCCTATATGAGCCGTCTGATCTGGGCCTACTCTGTTTGCAAATGCGTTAAAATATGTTTATAGGAAGGAAAAGGTTAATTAGTCGCTTTAGAGTGGCTCTATTGTATGTAAGTACATTGTATTCGATTGTAGTGCTTATCTCAGTGATAATTCACTTGCTTTGGTTAAGACTGGTCAACCTGTCCAGAGCGACCATTGAAGTGAAATCAACAGTTGATCTTTTACAAGGGTGGTAGTTTAAAGCAATCTAAATGTATGGTATGGTTTTTGTTAGTATTCGAGATCGAAGCTTGACTTTCTTGGCAAGAAAATACCAACTGAATTCTTAATATAATTTCGGACATATTTTGAACTTTGATATATAATTGAAAATGATCAAGAATGAATAAAACAATAAGCAGTATAACCTCTGAATAACCTCTTAATTTAAAGATTGAACAGTGTTGCCTATTAAAGCGGGTGTCTGCTTAATGCAAAACACGCGCAATGCAATGGGTGCGTGTGTGAGTGGGGAGTTTACATTCTACACAGCGTTCTTCCTGCACTAAGTTATTGTTTATTTGAATTGGTGTTTTACGTGGCTTCAACAGTACTTCGCGACGTCCAGCTATATTCCGGGTGGAAACCCCCCAGAGGTTTTGCTATGCATGCAACGAATGTCATTGTTTCGTGTGCAGAAGAACACCCAGGTAGAGCCACCGGCTTACAGCAAGCGAACTGGAAGGCTTCCTCACATGAAACACCCAAATGCCCAGACCATGATTCGAAACCTAGCGGATTAGGGGCTTTGTGATTGTCAGTCGAAGACCATAACCACTCGGCTACGAAGGCTATGTGCTACGTTTCCACCTGTCTATAAGACCCCGAATTAGATGCTACAACATAAAGGGTTAAAGATATGCAGTATTGATAACTAAAGCTAATTGTGTATTCGTATTAAGACGACTGTTCTTATGAATTATTACACAAGGGCTGCATAATTATATACTGTCACTGGCTTATGTCCAGGGCGTCATATCGGCTCTTGGCCTTGGTTTTGGCGAGTGTACCTATGCAAATGACCATATTCTGCCTACCTGTCACGTCTGATTTCGCCAATGTGGATCAGCGGAAGACACCCGTCTGCTTTGTATGGAAATGACAACCATTCTATAACTCTTGCGCTATAATGTGATTACAGATCAATACCAATTAACCATCAAGGCGTCTGTAAATGAGATTTGTTTCCTACAACACAATGTTCAAGTTACATACGAACAGTAAAAGTTCTGTAAACAGGAATTCTAGTAGAGAAAATAGATACTTTTAGGCTTGTGGCCCCTTAATGCAGGGTGAAAATCATGCAGAAAGCTCCTAGATAAGCTTTTTATATACGTCCCCCCCTTCATTAGGCTGCCACATGTCTCCAAGACCGATATTTATACTAAATTGAACGTCCTGTTTAGAGAGGTTTTACTGTATACGTAGTGATTGAGGAGCATCATATCCGAGCATCGACCGATGTGGCCATAGTTTAACCAAACTGTTCTGAGTTACAAACCATATGGAACAGCATACATGCCAAAACGTATATCCATTTTCATATACAGTAAAGTCTCGCTAAGGACCACACAATTTATTTTAAATATAAGAGTCTGTGGAACATGCAGTTGCTTAATGCAGGGCAAAAGTCATTCAGGAAGCTCCTACGGGAGGCTTTTGTGTAAACGTTTGTCCTGCTAAGCTATCACCTATTTTGATAATCCAAATTTAGACTTCTTTCAGTGATTGTTTTGGCGATACTTTACTGTGTTCATCAAAATGTGGGAAATTTGCCATGCACTTAACTCTTTGAAAGCGGATGTGCACTGTGATTTCCAAACAGTGTAGATCTAGATCACATGGCTCCTAGAGAAGGTCTGTATTGTTTGTCATGTCATTCAAAGCCACCTCGCAAGTGTTTACTGCATGAACTCTACCAATAAACAATGATGGACTATTATACTCTAGAGATTGAAAGCGTTGATATGCAAATTTACTTTCAGTGCCATAGAGGTACGTGCAATGCATGTAGACACCGTACCCCCCCCCCCCCCCACCGACACCGACACCCACACCCAAACCCACAGACACCCCCAACACACACACATACACAGACCCCCCCCCCCCACACACACACACACCTCATCTGCATTAGCATTCACCGGCTATACTGTCTTTCAAACTGATTTGTCAGTCGCTTCAAATTCTACCCAAGTGTAAGGTAAAATTCCCCTGTATACTTTACCAGTCAATAAAGCGATATTTTGCAACAGTCTGAAATACAGTAAAACCCCTCTAAACCGGAATTCTAGTAGAGAGGAATTTAGGCAGTTGGCTGCTTAATACAGGGTGAAAGTAATGCAGAAAGCTCCAAGAGGAGCTTTCTGAATGACTTTTACCCTGCCTTAACCCATTACCTTATAGGCTATTTTTAGATACAACCACTTTGAATAAATCTACCGAAAAGGAGCATTAACTAGAGAAAAGGAAAATTTTAGAATTTTGTACTTTGAAACCATTGTGATAAATAGAGCATTTGCTCCTATAGGAGCAAATGCTCTATTTATCACAATGGTTTCACAAAATGACTTTCACAGAGTCGTCAAAAGTCGTCAATATGAGGGAATGAGTTAAGCTGTCCCATGTCTCCAAGGCCCATATTGATACTAATTCGAACTTCCGGTTTAGAGGGGTTTAACTGTATACATTGTTAAAGACTCCTAATACGTGACATACATAATGTATTATACAAGAGGTGTTCTGAAAATAATATATGCGATCCTGACACGCTGATGTAAATAGTAATGTTATGATCTCACTTTGCTGACACCATCAACGTATTTTTAAAACACACTTGTTCACCCGTTTGAGCTTTGATCAATGTTTCAAGCAGTTAGATGTATATCTAGCAAACACTGATATATGACTGACTCTAGAGCCCTTTTGGAATATGTACCTGATAAAACCACCTTAGTTCAGGAAAAGAGAAATAATCATAAGTAAAAGTGTGGGGGGGGGGGTTTCAGGTGAAATGGGTAGGTGGGAGAGAAATTGCAAATATGTTCTTCCTCCGACAAAATTCAGAGAACACAGCTGGAATAATGTCATTGTGGTTACCACAATATGTTAAGTTTGTGTTTATCACATAATCTGTTATGTGGGAGTACCGAAACCGGATGCCGTAAATCGCGGAAATGCACTAGTGCATTGTTTATGCAAATGAGCCGTTTGATAGCTTAGTGCAGGTCAAAAGTTATGCAGGCATTACTTTTGTCCTGCATTAAGCAATCACCTGCTTTTCAAGATTCATGTTCAATAAACGAACGGCCGCTTAAACGGGTTCTACTGTAATCGATGCTACCGGTATTGTCATCGATAAACCCTTCTATTTGCTGAAAACACTAATGTCTGCTGGAATTCCAGTTTGTTAGAAAATTGTTGATACATCCGATTCGTTCAAACTTTTATAAAACTTTTTACAACCTATCGGAATTATCAATTGGTTTTACATAGTCGTCGACATAAACAACACGGAAGTCGTGTGCGTGTTTGTTTTTATCGCGTGCAGTAACCCTTATTCTTCGGTAAAACATCGATGTGCGATGTGATTGTTGTGACATCTACTTACTTACTTACTATTCATAAGAGTTCTGGGAATTTATTTTCCTAACATAACACAGACTGGTTCCTAATCAGTCGTGGAGTGACAAGGCATTCACTCCGTATATAAGCTGTTAGTCGAGATCAAGAGGGTTATGGTAACCTTGTCTTCGCACAGCTGTGCACAATACTGATCCATACCATTGGTTATATATGAACCTTAGACATAAGAAACCCCTTTTATAGTAGTTTTATAGTTTTGTCTTGATACTTTAAAGGTTAACTTGTACATTCCGTGAAATAAATATCAAATGCCAACGATGTCTCGCACTGTAGAAGGCGTTTATGGAACGTAGGAATGTTAAAAAGCAGGTGGTTGCTTAATGCAGGGCAAACGTAATGCAGAAAGCTCCTATTGGAGCTTTCTGTATTACTTATGACCTACATTAAGCTACCACATGCCTTATAGACCCATTATTACAAACCTCTTGTCGATTCTACTGTATACTCATATATACACCATTGCAAACAGAGTAGACCAAAATCAGATCAGGATGTGTTCTGTTTCTTTATGGCATTATGTAGAGATGATTCCACAGTTTCTGCCATAGCCACGCCTTTCTGTGTTCATATGCCATTATAAAAAGCAAATAATTAATATACATGGTGTCATTAGTTTTGACACGCATATTCATGAGATAAATGCTTAATAGGCTATATATAGTCTTCTGTAATAGTCACTACAAATTCTAAATTGTATTGTTTGTTGTAGTTCAAGATAATAATATTTCAAGAGTCAGACTTTATTAAACCTGATTACGTAGAGATCTCGATCCAAATTGATTGCAAACGAACGTCAGGTCGTGATGATTACATTAAAGATTAAGGGTTTGTTCTATTTTGAGATTAATATCGTTAACCCTTATCCAGCTATCAGGGATCGGACTCGTATTTGCAAACAGCTTGGATCCAGATGAGACGCCGAATAACTCGGCGTCTCATCAGGATCCATGCTGTTTGCCACTTGGTCGATTGTTTCTCAAAAGCTTAATCGAATCGGAAGTAGTCACAATTACACTAGATCCAGATTTGAGAAAACATTATTTTTTCAAGGCAGGGTAAAGGTCAACAATGTATGTCTGTAAATATAGTCATACTTAGGAAATCCGAAATAAATGAAATATTAAAAACATTGTAATATCCCTATAGCGACCAGCCAAAAACAAATTCTTCTTGGTCTTAAAGGCAGGGAGCTATGAGCTCTAGGAGCTTTCTGCATTACTTTCGTCCTGCATTCAGCAGTGACCTGTTAGACAGAAATTATATACTCTTTAAGTGGTCGCTTTAGAAGGGTCTTGGAATAAACCAAAAATAGTGTAAAATAAATCGAAGACTTTAACCGTCAATAAAGCAAACTGTAGTCATATTAATTGAGTCTGCATTGTTTACAGTGCCGAATGTCAATTTGTGTGTATACAGTAAAACCCCTCTAAACCGAACGTTATATTTAGTATAAATATCGGTCTTGCTGACAGGTGACTGCTTAATGCAGGGTGTAAGTCATGCAGAAAGCTCCTCTAAGAGCTTTCTGCATTACGTTCACCCTGCATTAAGCAACCACCTGCTTAAAACATCTAAATTCTTTTCTACCAGAAACCCGGTTGAGAGGGGCTTGACTGTACATAGAAATGGGATAAAAATCATTCACTGTCTTGTGAATATATCTCCCAAGATAATGGCAATGTCGGTTTAAAACATGATGGACTACAAGCATGATTATTTCCGTGTTGCAGTGACATACATCCACTCTCCTAAAATAACTTCCACGATTACCACCACCACTACAACCCAATTAACCCCACCAATACATCGCTATTTACGTATTGTACTTTTTTCTAACATGGTTTTGAAAACTCTATTGATGTCGTGTTTTACATATAGTTGTATTTCAATATGTATATACATTACTTCGAGATAACATACATTCGAGTCATCTGATTTCAAATATGGACAATTTCTCCAATTTACAGTTTAATTCAGGTCTAAATTAATGATGAACACTTCTATAATAGCTTTCAGTAATACTTTCGACCTGCATTAAACTGTTTCATGTGTTTCCAGATATGCGTAGTACATTTAACACATTTTTGAACATTTCTATTGTACATTTTGGCAGGACCGAACTTTTACTTCGACTCATCTCGAAGTTCAAGTAAAACAAAATAGTTATCCTATTTCGAGATGTCAAAGTTCAACTGTACAATGTTGTATGCATTTAAATTAAAACAGTTAACCCTTCACCTACTAAGCGCGACTTGACAGGCATTGACCATTTACTCTATAAATACACCCTTTCTAAGCCTTTGCAAACAGAGTAAACCTAGATCAGACGGCTCCTATAGATGTAGGAGCCGTCTGATCAGGGTCTGCTCTGTTTGCTTATGGACATAATATAGATCGGATTCTCTAGTTTCTGCCTTGGCAAACAATTCGTGTGTAAAATTTTATATTCCATTTTAAGAATTAATCTAGTTTATATTCTTGATAATATATTACCATTATTTCTTACATAACTATTCATGGAGTAAAGGGGCTAAAAAACAAATAACTCGTCCTCTCATCAGAAACCAGGCTGTTTGACACTCAGTCAATAGTTTCTAAAAGGCTTGAACAATAACCCAGGATGAGTTTCGGATAGTCAACCAGACCACAATTGCAGACTGATAGCTTATACTGAACAACCATTCAAACATGCTCTATGATGAGTCAAATCAAGTTATCTTCAACCACAACCATAATATGCCCCGTCCAATGGACGATGTTCGTGCCTGTGTCAAGTAGTTTCATTTACTTTCATTGCGTGCCGAGAACACATTCTGTCTTCTATAGACCATTTGGACCGACTAGGATTGCTGCCAAACGCTTGATCAAAGTCGACAGTAATGTTTCAAGAATATTCATAAAGTTGCCGTTTCAGGACATCATGCTTCGGTTGCCTCTTAGAAAATGTTTCTTAATACATAAACATTAATCATATTTCGGTTGCATATGACATTTATTTCCATCTGTTAGACAATTTGTTGTCTAGTTCTGCATTCCTATATCCTTCCTTTCTTCTTGTCTAGATTGTATAAATCAAATGCATTTAATTGTTCTCTGTATATCCATTAATAGTATTGTCTCTCCTTGAAATATAATGATGGCGTCTTGATAATGGAACGTATTTAGATAATATTTTAATGCGAAATAACGGCAGTTTGAAAATATTTCTGAACGTTTAATAGTAGTATAATAATTTATAGCGGATGCGAATTTCCAAGAGGAGCTTTCTGCATGACTTTCACCCTGCATTAAGCAGCCACCTGTCTAAAAGTATTTAAATTCTTCTCTACTTGATTTCTAGATTAGAGGGGTTTAACTGTACATGATGATAAAATTATCATTATTATTACTTGAAAAGCTTTTGCAATGCATACGTTACTATCCGATGTTTTATTATATCTGTAATCCTTTATCTGATGAATATGCGTGTAAGAAATAATGACAAATAGGAATATTTATTATCTGGATTTTAATAATGGTACACGAAAACATGGAGTTTTAGCCATTACAAAAACTGTAAGATCCGATCTAGATCATTCATCAAACAGAGAAGTCCCCTATCAAACAACTCCTACAAGGGTCGCTTTATCTCGGTCTTCTCTGTTTGCAAATGTATCAAAACGCGATTGTATCAGGTAAATGGTTAATGCATTGATACTGTTGGTAAATGTTTGATGTATGTCAATGCTCATTAAATAGAACTAAAATGAAATGTCATAGTGAGCCTGGCCGTGTTTGTATAGTTTCTCTAGTACAGTAAAGTCTCTGTAATACGACCATTCGAAGTCTGTTTGGATTTCTTAAACAGACGGTAGCTTGTTGCAGGACAAAAGCTATACAGAAAGCTACAGTAGTATTACTTTGGCCTGTATTAAGCAACCGCCTGCTTTTAAAGTTGATAAATGGCGTGGTCATTATATAGCGAGAATCTACTCTAATAGCTCTATGTTATAACGCTAAGAAAATAAACACCCATTAAGCTAATGACACCTAATAACGTCAAGTGTCAATTGTATAAATATGTGATTTATATGTGACTTATCTGTGTTGATAACCGATAAACAGCCAAGCGATGGCAAATACTCTTTGGAAGAAAATAATAAATTATGATATAACAAATTCAAACAAATCGTTTCTTTTTCGTTTATTATGACCAAGTCTTAACACCTACGGGTCTTCATGTTGACACCGAGAACCTCTGTCAATAACAGAACCCCGAATACAGTAAAACTCTTCTAAAGCGGAATTATTGTAGAGAAGAATTCAGATGCTTTTAGGCAGATGGCTGCTTAATGCAGGGTGAGAGTCATGCAGAAAGCTCCTGGAGTTAAGCTGCCACCAGTCTCCTACACCGATATTTATACTAAATTTAACGTCCGGTTGAGAAGGGATTTATTGTGTATAAGAATAAATACTCAATAACACTGACACACACGTTACAGTATACTCTCTAACTGCATTAACATATAAATAAGCGAAATGTCAGACCAACATCATAGAAATGAAACGTTTACAGTTCTTTGACACGGGCAGAGTTTATTAGTTTCTTTGATTAGAATGTGGCTGTATAGGCCTTACAATATAGACAATGCTTTCAACGTCAAATTGGTTTAAGGTACTAATACTGTTTTGTGTTGTATGTAGGATTCTGTCAAAGTACAGTAAGGTCCTCGAAAATGACCACCCTATGAATAAACATAACTGTCTTTAAAGGCTCCAGCAGGAGCTTTCTGCATAACTTAAGTCCTGCATTAAGCTACCGCCTGCATTTAAGACTCACAATTACGCATCTGTTTGATGTTCGCTATGGAGGCTGTGCATAAACAATGATGTTTCGAACGATGTAACCTGTTTAGACATAAGGCAATGCCATTAAGTGAGCATAATATGTAGGTTTATTGGCTTTAGTGGTTAATGTATTATCATACATACTGTTGTCTCAAATTCAAAGGTAGCATTGATATTCTCTGCCAATATGTTGTGCCATATCTAGTACGAGTTAAGTGGCGTTTTTGGTTTTTCTTTGTTACGTAATCAACATTAAAACCACAATGAGTATGTAGTAAAACCCCTCTAAAACGGACGTTAAATTTGGTTTTAGTATATGTCTTGGATACTAATGGCAGCTCCTAGAGGAACTTTCTGCATGATTTCACACTGCATTAGGCAACCACCTGCGTCTTCTATTCTAGAATTCCGGTTTAAAGGTGTTTCACAGTATATTATTTAGTATCAATCACATTGTTTGAATTACAATCATATGGCAAAACGCCATTCTTGCTAATTTATTCAAAAGGATGTCGGTATGTTTGCATTTGAGTTTTTGCCAATCTCTCTTTATCAACCAGTATGCGAACTCCTTTCCACCACTCGTTCATGTATTGCAGCAAGAACTGTCGCATTAGTGTAATTATATCGACGCGTTTCTTGATATTGGTCAGTATGTTGTGTACCCATCACTATTTTGTCTCTTCATCAGATCATTCTGACCAATAACACCTGGTTGTCAAACGCTAGATCAAAGTCGAATCTAATGTTTACATAATATTCCTAATTATATGTATGTTTAAGATACGCATATGCTGTCTGTGCTTATTGAATTGTATAGATATGATTCTATAGCTTCTGCCATGAACAAAAATGTTCTTCGTATGCTTTTATAAATAATAAGCTAATAAATGTTAATACGTATATAGAATTTCCCATGTGAGTATTCATTGAGTAAAGGGTTTAGGATCCAGAAATAATTGTCTCTTGCAAAGGTTTCCCAAGATATGCCCTTTTAAAATTGTATCAGTTTATTTTATGTACAATTAATTATTACCTCAATTTAAACATAACACCATAGGTAAAGTCGTCAAATTATGAGTCTTAACAATATCAAAGGTCTGTTTTGATGTACGATATGTATAGTAAATACCCCCAATTTAATTGGTGAAAACAATTGATTCTGATGCTGGTTTTAGGACTGTTTTCATCTTCATCTAATCGGGCGTTCGTTACATGTATCTACAATTAACTATGCTTTTCAAAATAATCGAACCTCTTAAACGTATGCGGTAATATAGTGTCACAGTATGCCATTAACCATTCGCTTGCTATTCACGTCAATATACCTACATGTACCTGTAAATAGTGAAGACCCTGCAGGAGCTGTCTCATCAGGGTCTGCACTATTTACAAGTTGATTGTGCAACCAGTGCACTTCACAGCAGTGATTTCACAGCGAAATACTTGTACACAGTGAAATATACAACAGGGCATGGGTAAAGAAGGAGAAATGTATTTTAAAATTCAGCAAGAGAATGGTTAACTAACTTCCAGTTGTAAATGAAGTTTCGTTTGAGTCATTGAACGTTTTCTGAAAGCCTTTCTTCATTCACACGGTCCGTTCGTTGTTTACCATCGATGCTTTCGATGATGTAAATGCTAAATGAGTTATTTTATTTCCGCATTTAACTTTGGACATGCATTGCCACATCAATTGTGTTCAATATTTGATTCAAATACAAGTATAAATGGTATTGGAAAAGCGGTTTAAACTTATGAGTTTTTCTATATTTGAATTAAACATTATAGTCTTGCTCTTTTTGAAAATAAGAAACGTCGTTACATTTCCATTATATACACGGAAATGTTATGCATGCCTTTACTTTCTATTTCAAATATCGATCTTAAACTACTAAATTACCAGTTGAACGCCTGCAGGTCTCGTTCTGCTGCAAACGCCGAGAAACCTCAATGAACCAAACGTATCTATTATTTATGAAACGTAGTGGAAACAAGTTCACCCCCGCGCTTAACTCCGTAGTTATCGTTTTTATGATACAGATGATATGACTAGTTCTTCCCTTAACCCTTCTCTTGCTGAATTTTGAAATACATTTCTCCTTCTTTACCCATGTCCTGTTGTATAATTACATATATCTTCACTGTGTACAAGTAGTTCGCTGTGCAATCACTGCTGTGGAGTGCGCTGGTTGCACAGTCAACTTATAAATAGTGCAGACCCTGATGAGACAGCTCCTGCAGGAGCTGTCTCGTCTGGGTCTTCACTATTTACAGGTAGGTATATTGACGCGAATAGCAAGCGAAGGGTTAATAATCTTCTCTTTTAAAGTAGGATTACTGTTAACTGTTTTAACGACCATATAATTATGCGATGGTATGATAACATAACCTGACACTTTTTAGTGCTTTTAAATTTTTAATGAAGCCTTCTCATAAATCGATGTTTGCGGTGTGTATTGGTTTTTAAATCTAAGAAAACTCTTTAAAAGTATGGAACTGTTTACATTGTCTATGGCACTTACAGTCTATGTTTTGATTTATTGCAAGGGTCGCTGTATTTTTGCATATTCTAGTGACTGGTTTATGGTTCTGTAATGGCCCCATTATGACCAGTGAAATGTACTATTGTTGAATTGTATTGTCTACATCTTTCATCTTACATCTTTGTTATTGCATTGTCTCACTTTATTGTTGTTTGTTTGATGCTGTGTTGCCTTTAAACTCAAGCTTCTATTCCAAATCTTAGGGTTGTTTCTGATAACACGTTTTGAATTGCAGTAGAACGTGTCTTAAGCGACTGGTTTTTATTGAACCTAAGGGTTTTAAAAAGTAGTTGGTTGTTTAATGCAGGGCAAAATTAATGCAGAAAACTCCTATAGGTGCGTTCGGCATACTTTGGCCTGCATTAAGCTACCACCTGCCTTAGAGAACCGTAACTGTATATCCTTTTAATGGCCGCTTAATAGAGGTCCTGCTGTATTTACTTTCAGACAGGTCGGCATAGATAATACTCTAACTGTTTATTCATTCTCATACAGATACTCTAAATACAATTTTAATTATCTTTTAGCAGTAGTGTATACGGTACTTGTAATAATATTATGCAATACCATGTGCTTCGACACGTTAGACTTCAATAATATTTGCATATTTTTTTGATATACGAAAATGTTTTAACTCAAATCCTCCATAGTAAACAAATAATTCGAAACAAAATTCAATAGTTTAGCGATGTAAATGATAGACAAACTATATGGAAATTCAGCATATAGAACATTTTGACAGCTGTTTATCATTATATATACATATAACAATTATATTGTTATAAATAATTGCGTAGATTCTGAGAATATCAAAGACATTGGCTCTTGTTCCGGCGCCCAATCGGCTCTTCGCCTTATATATTGCCATAATACCTATGTAAATGACCATATTCTGCCAGTATGTCGCTTCTGATTTCACCAATGGGACTCAACGCAAGACACCCGTCTACTTTATATGGAAATAACAGACATTCCACAACTCCAACGCTATAATGTGATTACAAATCAATACAAATTAGCCATCTGCAGTGCTGTATGTGTGATTGTTTCATACCCGTAATGTTCAAGTTACATGCATAATCGAAATGCACTGGACCATAGACAGACATGCCAAATAACTAATGATAAAACAATGCAACGAAGAATACTTGTTCGATTTGTTTTCTTTGGAAGAGAATGGTTAACCCTTTCCCTGATATTGACGACTTTTGATGACTCTGTAAAAGACATTTTGTGAAACCTTTGTGATAAATAGAGCATTTGCTCCTATAGGAGCAAATGCTCTATTTATCACAATGGTTTCAAACTACAAAATTCTAAAAAAAGTCTTTTCTCTCATTAATGCTCCTTTTCGGTAGATTAATTCAAAGAGGTTGTATCTAAAATAGCCTATGAGGTAATGGGTTAAGAAATATCGAAAACATTATTTTGCATTAACCCTTTCCCTGTTCAATATTCATGTAAGAAATAATTACGTGATGAATATTTATTGGCTAAAGTTTCATAATATAAAATTCTTAAAGGAAGTTTTGCTCTGACAAAAACTGTAGAATCAGATCTATATCATGTCATAAGCAAACAGAGCAGACCCTGATCAGACGGTTCCTATAGGAGCCGTCTGATCATGGTTTACGCTGTTTGCGAATGCGTGAAAAGGCGTTTATATGAAGGAAAGGGTTCATTTTCATACAAGTTGTCGGGACTTAGCAAAGTTTTGAATGGTTGTATTAGCTTATTGGCAGGACCACACTGTCATATTTTTATAGTTAAATCGTGAATATTAATTAGATGAATTCGTATAACTACATATTAATAGAGAACAGAATTGTCATTGCATCGGCTGTAGAATCAGATCTATATTATTTCATAAGCAAACATAGCAGATCCCGATCAGACGGTTCCTACAGGAGCCGTCTGATCTGGTTCTACTCTGTTTACAAAGGCGTTAAAAGTATATTTATAGAGTAAATGGTTAAACATTGAAGTTTTCAACATACCATTTGATTTATATAAAATCGTTATATTGTGCAATTGTTTCAAAAGGACTATGAGTACTTCTGCCCTGTAGTTTCATTTATTTTCATTGCGTGCGCAGCATACATTTTGTCTTTAGTAGTTCATTTTCACCGACCACAATTGCTGCCATAAGCCAGATCAAAGTCGACAGTAATGTTTCAAGAATATTCATAAAGCAACTTTACAGAATATCAATCTACGTCTATCTCTTAGAAACGGTTCTTCATACATAACTACTTATCATATTATGTTTGCATTTGAAGATTCCTTAATGAAATTTCCATTCATTCTAACGATGCATCTAGTAATTTATCCGTTTCATCGAGATACTATTAACATATTTATGTGTTTACTCTGAATTCACATTAAGGTAATTTTCTCTTCAAGTTTGAATGCGACGAGGCTATTAAGGAAATTGTCATAAGTCACAGTTTTATTTAGTACAAATTAATTGGATGAAACCTCTGGTGTCCTAGTTATGCATTCACTACATGTGTTTTTCCGGTGTCGATTCAACACCCGTATAGAATATGCAATTTAGTAATTCAAAATAACCTATAAAGATCACCTTCCAAATCTCATAATATAGTATAGTATAAATATCAAATCATCACAAATGCTAGGTTTTCCTTAACACATTCCAAATAGAATAATTGTTTAAATTTTGACACCAAGTAGACTAAGCAATGCTGAGACTAAGGTGCCCGCTGATCTATCAAAATCTCTTATTTTCTCAACCAACCCCTATCTTCCTGCTTCTTATTAGAATCGGCTCTCTGAACCGATTCTAAAGAGATGCAGCAATATAGAGTTTGGCGGGAAAATATAATGGGTTTAGTTAGCTTTGAAATTCCTTAACCGTTTCACCGCCAATGTCGCATAAATGCAACACGACAAATAGTGCAATCCCAGATCAGACGCCGCATTTTCAATGAGGCGTTTGACCAGGAACTTGTCTCAATCTCTATTTCTATACATGTTCTTTATTCATTTATTCGTTTGAGATTTGCATTTATTTATCTCATTTCCTTATTTTACTGAATGATTTAACAAACTTGGATTGCAGACGACAATTAGAAATTTGGCGCCGAAAGGGTTAATCCTCTCCGTATCTATATCTCTTTGACTAAGGCCTCTAATTCTGCGAGGGTAGTGTCAACCATGTGTATTTGTTTTAACCCTTTCTCTGTTGAATTTTCATGTACGAAATACTGTCATTATGAACATTTATTAGCTGACTTCATATAATGTCATATCTACACAGGATATTTTGGTATTAAAGATATTGTAGAGTAATACCGGTATCTATATTTTTCATAAACAAACAGAGCAGACCCACGTAGGAGCCGTCTGATCTTGGTCTACTCTGTTTGCAAAGGTGTGCTATATATGAGTGTAAGTGTTAACAATTACTGATAATCATTATTTAACGAAGTATTGGAGTTACAAATATGAACATATTTTCATTTGTGGAGAAAACAATAGTCAATATATTTCATTTATGTAGAGGAAAACAATGGGCTAGTTTTGTTTATTGATTTCAAGAGGACAAATAAATGCTATGTAGGAGAGCGACGCTCATGTCCTCCAAGTAGATAGCGAGGTCGAGCTTGTTTGTATACAGTAAAACCTCTCTATAACGACCACTAAATTACATCAAGTTTTTTGTGTTAAAGGCAGGCGGATGTTTAAAGCAAGGTGAAAGTAAATCAGGAGCGTTCTGTTTTACATTCACTTTGCTTTAAGCAACCACCTGCCCAAGATACCAACTAATTAGCACAATTTAATGGTCGTTATAGAGAGGGTTTACTGTATGTACCTTTAGTAGAAATACTGTTTATCCTTTTCAGTGCTGGACACGTGTCATAAACGTCATTTGCAAACAGTGTAGACTTAGATAAGTGGACTTCTAGAGGAGCCATGCCCTGTTTGAAAATGTTACACTTTTCTTTTAAAAAAATCCCTAAACAGTAAGCTTGAACTGTAACAAATGCCCTGGAATAGTCCATTTGAAAATTCAGCGTTGAAAGAGTTAACAAATATTAATCAAATCAATGACATTATATAAATACAACTAAAGTCTTGCTAATACGACCACTCAAAATAAGAATGATTCTGGATTTTAAAATCAAGTGGTTGTTTAATGCAGGACAAATGTTATGCAGAAAGTTTCTGTATGAGCTTTCTTAATCGTTTGACCCTACATTAAGAAAACACAGACTCGTATATTGATAAAGTATGTGGTTGCATTAGCAGGACTTTACTGTCTATGTTTTTATTGTTCGTTGGGCATTGTTGATTAATGATAACAAAATAATACATCGTCGAGCTTTACGAGTTTTGGGTCTGTAACAACTTCAATACAGTAGAACCTGTCTTAAGCGACCATCAAAAGGAGGTCTAATTATGGGTCTGTAGGCAGGTGGTTGCTTAATGCAGGTAAAAAGTAATGGAGAAAGCTCCTATAGTTGCTTTTTGTGTTACTTTTGTCCTGCATTAAGCAACCACCAGCTTTTTAATATGTATGCGTTAAATCAATTCAAAGTCGCTTAAGACAGGTTCTACTGTATTTAACTTCTATTTTCGTCTGTCATTCCACCCCCCCCCCCCCCACCCTGCTTAGCGAGAGCTTATATACATTTGCAAACAGTTTGTTTCCAGGTGACACTTCGAGTAGCATGGCGTCTTGTCAAGATCCAAGCTAAAACATTGAACAATGGCCTCCTAGAAGCTTGAGCAAATCAAAATAACTAAATTTTGCAGCAGGTGGGAGTTTGCGCAAAAACCAGTTCTACACCAGGATAAAATTTGAAAAATAATAGAGAAACAGGAGAGAATCCACTATAAAGTATAAAAACCAAGAATACTAAGTTTGTGCTTAGAATTTTAACATTGTTTTCATAGTCAACCACAAGAATTGACGAGATACAAAATAATTAATAGTTTTCGAATGCATAAAGCTGCATGCCCAAATTCTAAAATTGCATGTTTCGTCTATTTATTTCAAAACAATGTCAGGGTAACAAATACGTTGAATCCTGATGAGACCCCGGTTTACTGTTTGTTTCATCTCGAACAAACCAGGTTGTAAGGGCTATTAACATCGGTCTGTTGTGCTTAACCCATTCCCTCATATAAATGCCTTTTCATGCATTTATAAACAAAGTAGACCCAGATCAGACAACTCCTATTGGAGCCGTTGGATCAGGGTCTGCTCTGTTTTCGTATGCCATGATATATATCTGAATGTTGAACAGGGAGAGGGTTAAAGCATTAATATTGATCATGTTTTGCTACCGTTAAGATCTGTTTCATCTAATTACTTCATCTTATTATCACGTTATCTTTAATTATATCACTGTCCGTTCCTGGCTTATTTGTAGAAATGTATAGCAAAGCTTCGTTGTGCAGTGTTTCACATTCTTGTTATTTCTCAAATCACTTTTGTAATATACGTATTGCTAATATACTTAACGTCTGTGCAATACAGTAAAACCTCTCAATAACGGCCACTAAATGATGTTAATTAGTTTGTATTTTTGGGCAGGTGACTGCTTAAAGCATGGTGAAAGTAAAACAGAACGCTCCTATAGGAGCGTTCTGTTTTACTTTCACCTTGCTTTAAGCAACCACCTGCCTTTAACACAAAATGCTTGATGTAATTTAGTAGCCGTTATAGAGAGATTTTACTGTATACACTCAACCTGACTCGCATGCCGAGCAGCTTGGATACAGAATAGACGCCGAGTAACTCGATCAGTGCATTCGTAAACGGTAACTCGAATAAGAAGTAGTTGAAATGAACTAGATTCCATTCGAGCAGACATTATTTTTGTTTACAGTGGTGTAAGGGTTGAGGAAAGAGACGATTAAATCATTCAGAGATTGCGTGGCTTTTGTATCAGTGGTGTTTGTGTATAATAATGTAGCAATGGAATCCCAGTGTCATGCCAAGCAATGAAATATTTATGGCATGGTCGCGCCTCCGGGACTGTGTTCAGATCTCTAAATGTCTAAACATCTATACAGTAAAACCACTCTAAATCGACCATCAAAAATGGGCATAATACTGGGTGGCAAATGCATGTGGTAGCTCAATGCAGGGCGAAAGTTATGCAGAAAGCTTCTATAGAAGGTTTCTGCATAACTTTCGTCCTGTATTAAGCAGCCAACTGCTTATAAAGGCAGAACTGTTAATTTAGATTGGTTCTGCTGTATGTTATAGTAAAATCCGTTGGAAGAGTCGTGATGAATGTGTTCACAAGCAAAATGAGTCACCATTATTTAATACGTCTGCATGGGAGTGACATTTTATTAACTTTAAAGGTCCAACAATCTAATACGTGGATTACGTTGAGCCAAAGCGGGATGTATTCAAATCCTGAGTTAGAGAGACGACAAATAATAGAACACATGGGGAACATCTAATATGTAGGTTGGTTTTGTTGTCATATGATATCGGGATTGTGTAATCGTAAAGATTACAAGATCGAACCTTAAACGTAAGTAACACTCCTATGGAAAAAATCCGCCAATAATATTACCCAAAACTTAAAAGCCCCTGTTGAAGAATGGATGCCAGCATTGTGCATGATGAAACTAAAATACAGTAAAATCCCTCTAAATCGGATGTTAAATTTAGTATAAATATCGGTTTTGGAGACTGAGGACAGCTTAATGCATGGTGAATATCATGCAAAAAGCTCCTCTTGGAACTTTCTGCATGACGTTCACTCTTCATTAAGCAGCCACCTTCATAAAAGTATCTAAATTCTTCTCCACTAGTTTTCCGGTTTAGAGGGGATTTACTTACACAGATTACGTTTTCTTATTACAATGAATATAATATTCCAAAAAGGGATAATACAGAAATACTTAAATATCTCTTATCTAATAGTTCGACCACTACGGGCCTTTATCAAAGATTGTCTTGTCAAAGTACACGTCACATTTTTGGTACATGCATTCAGCCATAAAATCAAAGAGAATAAATGTGACGTGTATTTTGACATACCATCCTTTGATAAAGGCATGTAGTGGTCAAAATATTAGATAAGAGCCATTTAAGTGTTTACATATTAATTACAAAATATAATTATATATTAATGGTTTATCCATGTGTGCTATTGAGCACAACAACAACAGGAGTTAATGTTGGGTCAATAATAGTCTTTACTGGTCTTTAAACGACAGATGGGTACACGCATTTACTATCCTAAAGTTGTTTATAATCAGCTGTCATTTTTTGGACATAATCTTTTTCTTTCAATACTTTAAGAAATGCGGTAATTTAGTAAGGTATGTTTGTTTGACTCTGTCCTTCCAAATGGTACGTCCGATATTTTGTCTCTTTAGAACACGATCGTCTCGTTGTAGCAGATCGGAAAATATTTAAGCAGCATTCGTTTTCTTAGCAGGTTAAGGGTCAAGATCAATAAAAGTTGGCTGTCAAATGCTAGATCAAAGTCGACAGTAATATTTACAGAATATTCATAATGTGGCTTTTCAGGAAACCAGAAATCATTTGTCTCTTGCAGCGTTTTTCTCCAAGACATGCCCATATATCATACCTGTTTTATATTGATCACTTTTGACATTCATGTCTACTCCTATGAAATAAAAGGACTTCAAGAATTTCTTCTTTGGTTTCGCGTATTCAGGTTAATGCATTATTATGATAATAAAACATGCACAAAATATTTCAATCAAGCTAACATTTAAATCTATAGGACATTTAACATATTGAGATGATGCACATTTGGGAGCTTTCACCTAAACGCAATACAGTAAAACCTCTCTATAACGGCCACTTAATTACATTAAGTATTTTGTGTTAAATGCAGGCTGATGCTTAAAGCAAGATAAAAGTAAAACAGAACGCTCCATTAGGAGCTTTCTGTTTTACTTTCACCTTGCTTTAAGAAGCCACTTGCCCTAAATACCAACTAATTGACACAATTTTGTGACCGTTATACAGAGGTTTTACTGACCAGTAAAAACTCGCATCCCGCTATGAAAAAAATATTATCTCCTCCATTTCGACCCGGTGCAAGTTTGACTACTTTCAATCATTGGAAATATATTGACCGAGTTACCGAGTTGTTCGGCATATCTTCTGGATTCAAGTTGTTTGCAAATGGGAGTTAGGTCGCGGATATCGAGATAAGGGTTAAAGTTACATTAACAACTTGTCTTACATTTCCTATGTGAACGTATATTTAGTTTGGAGTTTACTCTTTAATGGTAATACACATTGTATTTGTTTAATACAGAATAATATGACACTGATTATGTATCATAGCTGTAAGGCTACTTATTGCTTTTTCACAGGAGGGGGTTCTAAACAAGACTTCAAAACGCTACCATCTCTGTGAGACTTCTTTTGAATTTTTCGTGAAATAAGATTTCGTGTATATCTCATTCATTTTCTATGGCGGAAATATCTTACTTGAAAATCTAGAGGAGGCAACCTCGTGCGGTTGGGAGACACTGAAAAGCGTCTCTGAAATTTCCGAAAGGGACCGGGATTTGAACTCCGGACCTCCGGATTGGTAGTCAATCGCGTTACCACTAGACCCCCGCACCACCAATAGCCCGCAAATGGTTTGACATAACATTGATGATTCAATTTTGAAAACAAGTATAAGTATCTCATGTAAACTGTGTTATTGTCAAGGAGAATGCAAATGCATGTCTCGTTGCATTTAGGATGTATATTTAATAACGGGGATTTACATAAGAATCTCGGAAGGAGAATGCGTGTCTTATGAATATTGCAACAAACAATATAACATATCTATAGCGACCACTCAGTTGATAGATATAGGCTTCTATAAGGACATATGGTGTCTTAATACAGAGCGAGAGAGTAATATGACTTTCGTCCTACATTAAGTTACCACCAGTCTTAACCCTTTCCTTGTTGTATATTCATGTAAGAACTAATGACGCCATGAATATTAATAAAATTATTTTTTATAATGGCATATGAACACAGGACATTTTTAATCATATCTATATTACATCATAAGCAAATAGAGCAGACCCTGATCAGACGGCTCCTATAGGAGCCGTCTGATCTGGATCTACTCTGTTTGCAGATGCGTCAAAATGCGCTCACATAAGGCAAAGGGCTATCCCTTTTCCGCCGACTGGCGCCTTTTGACACCTCTGTAATAGTCATTATTTCATTGTGATAAATAGAGCATTTGCTTCATAGGATCAAGTGCTTTATTTATCACAAAAACACTACACAATTCTAAACCTTTCCTTTTCTCTAGTAAATGCTCCTTTTCGGTAGAATTATTCAAAGAGGTTTGAAATAGTCTAGGAGGGAATGGGTTAACCTAAACGTTCGGACGGACAAACTTTATTTACAACAATTATTTAAGAACAACATGTACACTATTCTAACCATTTCCTTTTCTCTAGTAACTGCTCCTTTTCGGTAGATTTATTCAAAGAGGTTGGGTCTAAAACGTCTAGGAGAAAATGGATTAAAGCCTACGAATCAGTCTCTATTTGGGTGTGTGTGTGTGTGTGGAAAGGTGTTGTTTATTTGCAAGCAGTGTAGACCAAGTTCATCCGAAGTATTAATCCTTCTTGTGGAGTGATTCGTGTTTTTGTGAAGACGTTTAGGACTTTAACGAACGTTCAATATTCATACATGTATATGGTACAGACATGATAATGAAGCTTCATTCAAAACTCCATTTTCTTCCAGGACCAAAGTTGAATTAGGGCACAGATGACACACAAATAATGAATATCAAATAGTTTACTTGACCTGATTTTAAATGATAAAACAATAATGATTCATCACGATAATGACAACAATGTTCGGCGTTGTTGACACGCACAGGATCTACTTGAATAGATAAACAGGAAAACCTCGCCAATCTGAACATCATTATCACTCATTAAGACAGATCGCTGCTTAAGGCAGGATAAAAGCCATGCAGAAAGCTCCTCTTGGAGCTTTCTGCATGACTTTCATCCTGCAATCAGCAGTCACTTGTTCATAAGGTTCTCAATTCTTATTTTCTAACCGTTTGGATTAGTGGGGTTTTATTGAACGACAAACCATTGAATGTCTCCATTTAGTTGGACAAACCATTGAATGTCTCCATTTAGTTGGACAACCCGATGATTCTGGCTCTATGATCTACCCACTTGTATTGCAACACGGTTATACTTAAATTAATGAGTAAAATCCATTTCCCTCCCAATTCTATTATATGTATATAAATATAGTATATATCACTGTGAAAGGTAAGAATAAATATATTCTATAAATTTCAGTACGTCTTGTAAGTACGTCTTGGCATTATTTCACGCTTACGCATTTTAGATACTGATTTTGATATTTGATACTTGAGATTGACATACCAGATGAAATAATGTTATCGAGAATAATCACCACCAGGAGAGAGTCAGTGGTGCGTTATTTAGATGTAAGATGTCCATACCTAGCCACCTGGTAGATATGATAGCAATGTTGTTCTTTAGAACTAGAAACAATAGTCGCTACCTTAACAATTTCCCTGATATAGATGCTTGTTCACGCCTTTGCAAACAGTATAGGCCCAGATAAGAACGAACAGGGTTAGTTACACAATATACATGTACACCTATGAGGACAGGACTTCTTTCTCTTCTTTTGAATACCGCCACTATTGGTTAACGAAATTACGCCTTTGTAATTGTCACTTCTTGAAACCATTGTGATAAATAGAGCATTTGCTCCAGAGGAGGAAATGCTCTATTTATCACAATGGTTTCAAGAAGTGACAATTCTAAAAGTGTCCTTTTCTCTAGTAAATGTTCCCTTTCGGTATATTTATTCAAAGAGGTTGGGTTTAAAAATAGCATATGAGTTAATGGGTTAAAATCAGTTTTCGCTCCTCTGACCTTCTTAAGCAATGTACCAACTAGAACCATTTACACAACTTTAATACAGGACCACCTAAGAATCATTTCTATGATGTTTGGTTATATTCTGTTCAGCATTGCAGGATTATGTTGTTTAAAGCAATTGTTCGTTAAAATCTATATTTAGCTCCCATCACATACTTATTCATTCACACATGTTTTCTAGAAGACAACCTAAGAATCATTCCTGTGGAATTTGGTCATTTTCAAATAAACCAAGATGTCACTAAAAGAAAACATTTTTTAACCCTTTAGTCACGAATATTCATGTAAGAAGTAACGACATCATTCATAGCCAGTAGATGTCTATATGTAAATGCATGAAAAGGCGTTTATATGAAGGAAAACGTTATTTAGCCCGCTGTACGTTTTCTATATACATGTACATGTATTGTGTTTATTATACTGATTGCATAATTTTTACATGAATATTTCTGGGGTAGAGGGGTAAGACCAGTGTTATATAAAAACAGCTGATAGACAGATATTACAATCAGACTTTCCACTATTATGCATTTCATGCGAACTAGATCCAAGGTCCCAAGATAATCTTCATTTCTCATAATAAACTCAGATTTCCTGAAAGTAGTTAAGATACCCGTTTTTACGAGTTTGATGTTGCGTGTTAATGTACTGGCTACGCCAATATCGCCGACAATTAAGTATATCTATTTCATAATAATTGAAACTCATTCAAACCTGTGCGTTATCATAGTATTATCTCATGACATTAACTTACAATTAGTCTTTGTAATTGATTTATGGAATATTCATGTAGCACACGCAGTTAACCCTTTAGCCCTGTTCTCAGCGACTCTCGCTTTACTTTGTCATGCATTTAACCCATTACCTCATAGGCTATTTTAGATACAACCCTTTGAATAAATCGACCGAAAAGGAACATTAACTAGAGAAAATGAACATTTTAGAATTTGTAGTTTGAAACATTGTGGTAAATAGAGCATTTGCTCCTATAGGAGCAAATGCTCTATTTATCACAATGGTTTCACAAAGTGACTTTTAAAGAGTCGTCAAAAGTGTCTAAAATATGAGGGAATGAGTTATCTCGGTATTATGTGTGTGCACAAAGTGACATTTCGTGCATATAAGTCGTATTTCGACTTTGGACCAGACATTCGTCGTTTCAGATATAAAATAAATGGTATTATAAATACAGTAAAACCCCTCTAAAACGGTCATTAAAATTACTATAAACATCGGTCTTGAAGAAAGGTGGCAGTTTAATGAAATGTGAAAGTCATTCAGAAAGCTCCTCTATGAGTTTTCTGCATGACTTTTACCCTGCATTAAGCAGCCACCCGCCTAAAAATATATAAATTCTTCTTTAATAGAAAGCCGGTTTAGAGGGGTTCTACTGTATACTAATTGTAGTTTTCAAACTTTTGCTTAATGCATATGTACTTCAAAGAAAATCGCTGTGAATAGAAAACCTATCAGAACACTTAATGTACCCATCCCATAAATCTTTACGGATAGTACAATAAAATTTCACTAAAGCAATCGCATAAAAATGCATAATTCTAGCAGTTCAATCCAGGTGGCAGCTTAATGCAGGACAAAGGTTTTTCCGAAATCCGAAATATCCTACAGGAGCTTCCATCAAATTACGTTCGTCCTACAATAACCACCGCCTGCTCTTAAAAAAGGCAATGTCTATTCATTAAGTAATCGCTTTTGAGGGTATTTATTATTTTACAGATGAAAGAAATATAATGTTACAGTACCTCATGAAACAGCTTAAATTTCAATAGTTATTGGCATGTTTATATTATCATCGGTACTGGTCGTCTATTTATAGTTTTATTGCACAGAACGGGTTTTATCATTTTATCATTAGCCCTTCAATGGTTTACCATTCTACCCTTAACCCTCACTGTGCGGGACACGAGTCACCAATGTCCTTTGCAAACAGTGTAAACCCAGGTGAGATGAGTCCTAGTGGAGCACTTTCATCCGGGTCTGCAGTGATTGTTACTCTTTTCTTCAGAAAAATTCCTAAATATTCATCATAAGCTTGACCTGTTTGAATGTTGGAATAGTCCATTTGAGAATATAGGATCTTTAGGGTTGAACATGTGAATGCTGAATTTTCATAATGAAAGCATCCATTATTGTCTAACGACAGCGTTCACTCAGTAGGAAAGAGTTTTTTGCGTGATGGTTATTGAATAACAAACAGGTTATTGAATGACAAACAGGTTATTGAATGACAAACATTGCAGACCCTGATCAGATGGGTCTTCACTGTTTGCAAATGACAATGCACTCGTTTCCCGCATTCAAAGGTTTAAGTTGACAGTTCTATAAGTGGTTTATTATGATCAGTAACTATGTTTTATTAAGCGCCATTGTTCGCCATTCTTTTATTTCGACTGAACTGAATCTTTGTTTGTTTGTTTTTTGCTGCCGTATGTGGGGTACACCACTTTTTAATCCTTGAATCGCTATGAAATAAATATATACAGTAAAACCTCTCTACAACGACCACTAAATTACATCAAGTATTTTGTGTTAAAGGCAGGTGGATACTTAAAGCAAAGTGAGAGTAAAACAGAACGCTCCTATAAACTTTAAGGAACCACCTGCCAAAAAATACCAACTAATTAACACAAATTTAGTGGTCGTTATAGAGAGGTTTTACTATATGCTCAAGTTTTGATCTTGTGCAATTTTAACTACTTTCGATCGAAGAAGCTTTTTAAAAGCTACTTACGGAGTGTCGAACAGCTGGGACACTGATGAGATGCCGAGTTACTCGGCGTAAAAGTTGATATCCACAACGACTTTATTTTTTTTATCTGCATTTCAATGTTTAATTAGAACAAACGAAAAAGAAAGTATTAATTCTTATCGTGCCGTGAAAAAAATAATGTCAGCTAAAATTTGGATCTGCTTTAATATTGATTACGTCCAATGTGATTATACGTTCTAGAAACGATTGACCGAGTGTCAATAGTCTTGTATATTGACGAGAAGCCCAGTTGCCCGGTATTTTAGCTGGATCCAATCTGTTTGCAAATGTAAGTCAGGTCGACAATAGCGAGTAGGGTTTAATAAGAAAAGTAGTTAATAAATAGTTTTATTTATTACACAGTGAGTTCGAATAAGAACGCTTCACAGAAAGCTGTTCACGAGACATACACGTAATACGGAGAGCATGAACAGGCTTGCTCAAATGCTAATAAGCCACACAGACACACACATGTATGAATCGTATACAGTAAAAACCCTCTTAACCGGGATTCTAGTAGAGAAGAATTTAGATACCTTTAGGCAGATGGCTGCTATTTAATGCAGGGCGAAAGTCATGTAGAAAGCTCCTAGAGGAGCTGTCTGTATGACTTTCACCCTGTATTAAGCTGTTACTTGTCTCAAAGACCGATATTTATACTAAATTTAACGTCCGGTTCAGAGTAGATTTACTGTATACCATCGATCACTTAACCCTTC
Source organism: Azorinus chamasolen (assembly GCA_963576725.1). Classification (NCBI taxonomy): domain Eukaryota; kingdom Metazoa; phylum Mollusca; class Bivalvia; order Cardiida; family Solecurtidae; genus Azorinus; species Azorinus chamasolen. The sequence continues at coordinate 44,657,887 of OY755236.1, read as the reverse complement.
GCTTGCTATTCACGTCAATACACCTACCTGTAAATAGTGTAGACCCAGATGAGACAGCTCCTGCAGGAGCTGTCTTATCAGGGTCTGCACTATTTACAAATTGACTGTGCAACCAGTGCACTCCACAGCAGTGATTGCACATAGAAATAATTGTAGACAGTGAAGATATATGTAATTATACAACAGGGCATGGAGAAATGTATTTTTAAAATTCAGCAAGAGAAGGGTTAATGACGGTTGTTCATAGGTTCTGATCATGGCATAGTCAAAACGGACATGAGTAATGACAATTGTAGAGTTTATAATATTTTCATGGATACAAACGAGAACGGTAAAAAATAGGAAATCTGACTAGAATGAATGAGAGTGAGAGCGATTATAGAATTCTGTCAAAGCAGGGCAAATGTGTGCAACTTGATTGTGTCCGGGAGAATAGTGACCCTATCAAAACAAGATTTCTTTCCAATTATACATAAAACAATCATGATCGCAATAAGTATAATCCATTTTGTGTAGTGATTGTGTCGTTTATCATTTATAGTGTGTAATAGAGTGTGGTAAATGCGTGAATTTTAGACAGTTGTTTATACATACATGTATTACTACTTGACATGCACGTGTAGACGTTTTCTACATATTACTTCTCGACATGCACGTGTATATGTTTAACTTCTAGTCTCTTGGGCAAATTATATTTACGCAATGTTTTCACCCACTACATTTTCAAAATTCAAGCTACATGTATAACACGTTTTTCTACCAAAATGCAATCAGGGTGTCAAACAGTTTGAATCCTTATGAGACGCCGAGTTATTCGACGTCTCATCTGGATCCAGACTGTGTACCTAGGTAATCAGTGCAACAGATAAAGATGCGTACACAAATTCTAAAATCGTCATTTCTTCACCAAACCCTATGTTTTGACTACTCTATAGAATCGTCTCGAAGAGACGATTCTAATCAGTGGTCACAACAGTGTTTGGTCGGGAGATAAGTTATTATTGAAAATGCTTTAATTTACTCATCTTATGTGGACCTCTGGAAATTACGCGTCCGCCCGCATCAGTCTAACTGTTAATATCCAAACATGGTCTGACATAGTGTTCAATATGTCAAGCCAAATGACGTATACGAAATATAAACACATTACTATACTTTAACCGAAGCGAAAAACTTCATTTTATGTTCATTATTGAATTTGCAACTACAAGAGTATTACAGCAAAGTAAAACATTCCAATAGCGACCAATTAATGACTTAATATAAAGATCTTAACCCTTACGACGCTAAATTTTCAAATGGGCTATCCCAAAATCCAAATAGGTCAAGCTTATCGAGAGGAATTTTCCTAAGGAAAGTGTAATATGACAAATAGTGCAGACCCTGATGAGAGGGCTCCTATTGGAGCCCTCTCATCATGGTATACACTGTTTGCAAAGGGCATTAGTGACTAGTGTCCCGCACAGTAAGGGCTAAAAGCACTTAATACAGAACAAAAGTAATTCAGAAAAATCCCTTTCTGAGATTTGTTTTATTCCGTAAAACATTAAGCTACCACTTGTTTTTAAGACTGATAATAAAACTCCTCTTGAGTTTTCGCTTTAACACTGCTTAAATGTATCGTCTAATTTAGTACCCTTTAATTGGATTGATTTATATGTACATGTGTACGGTTTAAGGTGAAGTTCATATTGTACAGGCCAGTAACCGATAGTGAATTTCAGTAACCTCTAACTCAGATGTGTAGAAATAATATTTCACTCCAAAATCATTGCTTTTGATTCGATCAACCTTATAAGAAACTACTGACCGACTTGCAACAGCTTGGATACTGATGAGATGCCGAGTTACTCAGCATCTCATCTCAACTCAAGCAGGGTCCATGCTTATAAAACGTTTAGTTGAGTCTGAGTACGTTCTCAAGCTTTTGATTGGTCAGATTTGAGCCTCTGGCTCAAATCTGACCAATCAAAAGCTTGAGAACTCAACTCTGACCAATCAAAAGCTTGAGAAACAAACTCAGACTCAACTAAAAGCTTTATAAGCATGGACCCTGGTTACAAATGCGGGCCAGGTCGCGAATAGCCGGATAAGGGTTACAATGTCCCATAATGACCGGGAGGCAGAACTTAGAATTGGTTCAACCCTTATACTGCTATTCGCGACCAGACATGCGATGATTCGCCAACAAGCAGCTTCGACCCAGATGAGACGAGGAGTAACTCGGACGTCTCGACAGGGTCCAATCTGCTTAACAATCGGTCAATCATTTCTAAAAATTAGGTCAGATCGGAAGTACATGTGTATAATGATCCAAATTCGAGCAGACGTTATTGTTTTTGTACAGCGGGGTAAATATTAATGTAAATGCAACGATGATCGATTTATGGTCAGATTATGTCCATTTGCCATATATGGGTCTCTATTATCTCAAATCTGATACAGACCCATCAGTCTAATAGGATATATAACAATGTCAACAATCGTTCATTCTGATATACTTGTACATATTTGCTACTCTTTTCAATAACGAAAGATAAAGGTAGCGATCAATATTTAATATCCTAATTAAGTAGTTAATGGTTCTGGAATTGTAACACGGTCCGACATGTGGCTTCATTTTGATCATCTACGATTTCACTAGTGAAGGCAAAGAAGAACCTACGTTGAACAGAGCCTATAGATCTATTTGCAAACATTTTAGTCAGGTTGGATATGCCGCACCAAAGTCCACAACAGCCCTAAGAGCACACATGAAGATAAATTCTTAAAGTAGGAGATACTTCGAAAGCAAAAGCAGCAATGCCAAAAGAGAAACTTATTGGCGCGGATTTAGAGGGGCGGAGCCGGCGTCTCCCCCTAAAATTCCCCTAGATATAGATCTAATACAATTATATAAAAACATCTATTTAATCAATTACGCTCTTTCGCAGCGTGCAATACAAAAACATTAGTAAAATCATCCAACTTTTTTAAAAAAAAAGTCTACGCCTCAACCCCACCCCTTTCTGATCGTTAATCCTGGATCCGCATCTGAACGCTACTCAGGCCTCCTATATGATTCTAATGTCAAACCCCCATGTTGGACACTCACATTTGTAACACATTTTACCTGTTACGAATTTGATCATATTCGTAAAATATCTATTACAAATGTGATCCGTTACGAATGTGGTCTAAAAAAGCCTATTCTTATTTTCGATGTTATTCTCATATTTATGGGCCGATCATTAACCAGATTTTGAATAATTTCGGTATGATGTTTTTCGAAATTGTAATAACTTCAAGCACGGAAAAACATCGGAAGTTTTTCTCCACCTCTCATGAGATGGATGCCTCGATAACACTGTTAAAACAAAGTAAAACCTCCATACAGACATCTCTTGATCAATTTACCAGATGTCTAACGCTCAAAATAGAGCGAAATAAAGCTTTAACTGATAAAATATATTATTATTGTAAATGAGACCAGTTTTACAAGATTAACAAATATGGATATTGTTTCGGGATTTGGATCAGCAATGTCAAATATGTTTATGGACGTGCATATACATTACAAAATCAGCTTGATACGACTAAGCTGTGCTAAACGCTAAACCATTTACAAACACGAAAATGTATAATTATGAAGAAATATTTCAATGTACTGTTATATAAATTGTTAAATAAACCCTTTCGGTCACTAATGTTCTTTACAAAAAGTGTAGACCCAGATGCGAGGGCTCATAGAGTAACCCTCTCACCAGAGTCTATACTGTTTGTCATATCACATTTTCTTTAAAAAAATCATTGAATAGTCACGGTAAGTTTGGCCCGTTTTAACCCTTCGCTTGCTGAATTTTAAAATACATTTCTCCTTCTTTACCCATGCCCTTTTGTATAATTACATATATCTTCACTGTGTACAAGTATTTCGCTGTGCAGTCGCTGCTGTGGAGTGCACTGGTTGCACAATCAACTTGTAAATAGTGCAGACCCTGATGAGACAGCTCCTGCAGGAGCTGTTTCATCTGGGTCTACACTATTTACAGGTAGGTATATAGACACGATTAGCAAGCGAAGGATTAAGATTAAAAAGTCCATTTCATAATTCAGAATCAGAAGGGTTAGCGTTTGAATAGAACCACGCGCATAAAACAGAGACCGTATTTTACTTGTTAATAGCATAGCTGTAACATAACTGCTTTACATTGGGGAAAACTACATTTAATGTCGAAGAAAATCACATTAAACAAGACGTAATTAATGTTAGGACTATGTTTTGTTGTTTATTCTATAATTTCGAATTCCAGTTCCGATGTTTTATTTTAAGTTGTGGGCGACTTTAAACCTTAAATTTCACAATGCACTGATAAAATATTGCCAAGGAAATGGTAAATTCTCGTGCTTAATATATTGCCTAGGAAATTATAAATTCTCGCATTTGAAAAAGCATGGCAACTAATGAGATCTAGAGTACCCGACTATATTTGTTGATACCATTAACCTTTAATCTGCTGAATTATTAGAACTGGCGTATCCCTTTCCTAATATTGATTTAAAAAACAGGAGTTACAGAATGCGGAATATGAGCTCTAATTGCGAATTGGTGTGCTTGACGTAATTGACACTGTCCCGCTCTCCGCGACTGAGTCGCATTGCAAACAGTTTGGATCGAGATGAGACGCCGAGTAACTCGGCGTCTCATCTGGATCCAATCTGTCTGATACTAGGGTCATTGTTTCTCAAAAGCTTGTGTCACCGTCAAGACACTCGGTTAATAGTTTCACTGAAGCTTGATCGAACCGGAAGTTGTCGAAATTGCACCAGATCTATCATTGCCATTTGTTTTCACATCGGTGTTAGAGCCACGTGATGTGTTATCTCTTTGTTTAGACAGTACAGTAAAACCACTCTATAACGGTCACTAAATTATGTTAATTAGTTGGTATTTAGGGCAGGTGGCTGCTTAAAGCAAGGTGAAAGTTAAACAGAACGCTCCTATATGAGCGTTCTGTTTTACTTTCGCCTTGCTTTATGCAGCCACCTGCCTCTAACACAAAATACGTGGTGTACTTTAGTGGCCGTTATAGAGAGGTTTTACTGTACCATTATACAGATCGAGGACTTGCTTTCAACTGTATCCTTTGCCATTTGTAAACATTTGCAAAACACACCATCTGCTTCTATTCCTAAAGCAGGAGCTTCTTTCATTTCGTTCTACAATCACGATCAGACTGTTATACAGTTTGAGTCCTGATGCGACGCAGAGTAAGGCGTCTTATCTAGACACGTAAGGTCATCACGTATTCGCAAAGGTCATCACGTATTCGCAAAGGTCATCACGTATTCGCAAAGGTCATCTTGTACATGTATTCGCAGTATTGTTTATTGCTACAACAATACCACATTAACCCATCGAGTCTGGGAATTTGACCATATTCATTGCGGAAAACCAATGGACATTATCCTTTGCAAACAGTGTAGACCCATATGAGAGGACTCCTAACGGATACCTGTCACCAGGGTATGCATTGTGTGTCATGTTGCACTTTTCTAAAAAGGATTTTCTGAATAATTATTCACGGTAAGCTTAACCTGTTTAAATTTTGGAATAGTCCACTTTACAATTTAACATTGGAATGGTTAATTGCGTAACATATTGTCGCAGTGTTTTAACCCTTCGCTTGCTATTCACGTCAATATACCTACCTGTAAATAGTGAAGACCCAGATGAGACAGCTCCTGCAGGAGCTGTCTCATCAGGGTCTGCACTATTTACAAGTTGATAGTGCAACCAGTGCACTCCGCAGCAGCGATTGCACAGCGAAATACGTGTACACAGTGAAGATATATGTAATTATACAACAGGGCATGGGTAAAGAAGGAGAAATGTATTTTAAAATTCAGCAAGCGAAGGGTTAACTTTTAGCATGATGAAACAAATTACATCTGCTTTAACCCTGTTATGTTGCTGTTTTACCTACTTCAGATTCGTACACGCCTTTGAGAAAGTGTTGACCGAGTGTCAAATAACTTGGATCCTGGGGGGACGCCGAGTATACGGCACCTCATCTGGATTAAAGCTGTTTGCAAACGGCTTAGCACGAGGAGGTTGATTTTACCGGATAGCATAGCAGTAGAACATAAACAGATGACAGTGCACTCAGTTATATTTCAAATGTACGTAAATAAGTTGTAATATCTTCATTCAGAAAAGTCCATAAGGTGGAAATAGTTGTACAGAACTCCATTAACTTAACATACATAATGCATATGGCAAGAAAGATTTATAGGGGAAGTGCATTAAAATGTGGAGCGTGTTACCAGCGGCAAAATCTAAAGGCACTATTATTCAGTAAATAATACGGAAGCATTGGGAGACAAAAATATTCTAAACTAAATTTTGCTGTTGAAAATCTGTAAAGAATTCTGCGTTAAAGTGAAAGTCCCGACGATATACGAATATTGTCAATAACATTATAAAATTTGGTATCTGAAATGTTGAATCATTATTATGAAGATTATCAATTTGAACTGATATCGAAAAATGTCCCTGTAGTGAATAACGTTTTGTCTTCTTCGGCGTTTATTTCATCGGGCTTCTTGCGATATATTTTCAACATATAAACACTTGATTTATGTAAGTTTTAGACATTTTCAAAACGCCCTACAAGTAGAGACTATCACTTTAGGAGTTTAAAAATAGTGTTTTTCTTCTACAATTCAGCTCTACATTTCAGCTTATTTTTACATTTACAATAGAAACTGAATAAAGCAATCCACAAATGAGCAAACCTGGACCCATATTCATAAAGCCCCTTAGGAATATTTTAACCTTAGGACAACTTAAGGAGAATGTTTTCTGTCTACATTTATAGCAACACTTTTGAGTAAATTTTTATTCAGTTACTTCTGGAACATTCGGTTAAGTCTATATTTTATATACAGCTTTATTTCTATTAACCCATTCCCTAATAGGCTATTTTACACCCAGCCTCTTTGAATAAATCTACCGAAAAGGAGCATTTACTAGGGAAAAGAATGTTTTTAAAATGGTGTAGTTTTGAATCCAATGTAATAAATGCTCTATTTATCACATTGGTTTCATAAAGTGACTTTTACAGAGGCGTCAAAAGGCGTCAATATGAGGGAATGGATTAAATATCTCAACTTGTGTTGATGTTATAAGATCAAGGAATATTGAAGAAACTAAGGAAGTTTTTCCTTAGGAGCTTTATGGATATGGGCCTAGATGTCTTAACAAAAGCAGGACGTAACTTAATACAGAACATGCTGGAAACTATTTTCTTTTTGACTATGTGGTGTGCTCTTTACTTTCATCTCCACATTAACCCTATCCCACTTTAATATTTATGAAAGAAATAATTACATCATGAATATTTTTAGCTGAATTTATATGATGGCATGCATACACATGATGTTTTTGCACAAGTAGAAACTGTAGAATCAGATCTATATTACTCCATCAGAAAGAGCAGGCCCTGATCAGGCGGCTGATATAGGAGCCGTTTGACCTGGTTCTACTCTGTTTGCAACTGTGTGAAAAGGTGTTTATATGTATGAGAGGGATAAGGTGCATATACCGCATACCCTAACGCCCCACAAACAGACTTATCGGAGCGGCTCACAGCAAAATACTGTTTCAATAACTTTATAAACACAATACATGTACTATTATCCATGATGTTCGTCTTTCTTACATCTGTATATGTATGAGCACGAGATAATTGCTCTTTTCTTTGAAGGCAACTGGCTTTGTCGAACTAACATTAATGTCAATTCTAAAATGGAATAACTATTATTTTCCAAGATGTATATATATGATGTGTTCTGACCTATGTTACTGCAGTAATATCTCCGGAGAGGCAATTCCAATGAATTAAACAATATACTGCATAGCAACAGATATAGATTCGTACTCAAATACCGAACTCGTCCTTTCGATGACGACTCTAAAGAGTGGTCACAACATAGGTTTTGGTGGAGAAGTTATTATTTAAAATGTTTTAAAGGGGAAGTCCCTACGTTCGACGTGTTTCAAAAATACCTAAAATATACAAAACTCATTTGTAAGTATATGCTGAAAAGTAGGAGATCGCAAGAAAACCTATCCAATAAACTTTGAAAATGACAACATCCATGTGATTGATGTCGACAATCCCGATTTTATTCCCAGATACTTCAGTTTTAGTCGGGTTGGTTTTAGTTTCGTATCTGTTCGAACTATCGCGTCTTTCCGACCACTTCCGAGTAAAGCTGTTCCGTAAACAATGGAAGGATCGGGTGATCATCGGTAAACACGGACATTTTGAACGGAAAATGTCGGCAATACTTTGTTGTAGAACAAAAAATATATAAATACTTGAATAGCTCTGATCTAATACTTCGACCACTAAGGGCCTTTTTCAAAGAGTATCATGACATAATTTTTTCTTCATTGCAAAAAATATAAGTATTGATGAAATTTGTTTATTTTATATCACAGGGGTATTTTTCGATATAAGTTCATAATAATGATTGAGCATAACAAATACCAAGTTTTATGATATCATTGAAAATATGCGTTCATTTTAGGGACTTCCTCTTTAATACACATACCTTATCTTGACCTCTAAATATAGGGTTTGGGCCGATATGTATATGAAAACAATATTTTAATTAGAACTTCTAACTACGCTTTTTGTCTACATATATGTGCAACATGTAACTCAAATCAATAGACCGAATGGTTAACGAATGGTGAAGGACATTTACCAGACAACCCATAGCTCTGTCATTGTTTCAGAGGCTTACATGTCTGAGATGTTCCATATGGAGAACTCTGGTTTGCACATTGTCGGAGAGACATCGTTATGCAATACAAGTTCATATCGCCCAAACTGGATCAGAATGACAGAACTAATCTGTCTTATTTGCTATTCCATGTTATTATGCGATTTTCTGCAGAGAATCTGCACGCATAGAAACGATTTCCCAGTTTTATTACCATTACATTACTACTGTTCTAGGTCTCGCATGCCTTATTCACGATTCGACCATCGGGAAAACTATAATATTTGCAAACAACTAAATTTTGTATATTAAAACATTACATTGTACAGTAAAGTGTCGCTAATACGACCACTCAAAATAAGTACGTTTCTGGATCTTTAAAACATGTGGTAGCTTAATACAGGATGCAAATGATACAGGGAGCTCCTACATGAGCGTTCTATATCAGTTTTGCCTTGCATTAAGCAACCACCTGCTTTTATAGTCTCCTATGTTAATAAATGATGATGTCGCTTTAGCGGGACGGTATTGTATATAAAACAACGCATTGTATAAATTGTGTTGCTTGATTCAGATTTGCATTTTTCAAAATGGCTTTTACTGTTCATTTAACTTTTTTTTATTTTCAATTTAAAGGTCTCTGCCTTTAATCCAATACCTCATAGGTAGGCCTTTTAACGGATGCGCAAAGAGTAGACGACGATTAGGCGGTCCATGTAGGGTCTTCCCTGTCTGCTTTTGAGTACAATGTAACATACATCTGACTCTACAGTTCCTGTGTCCATATATTAAAATAAAAGGTCAGCTAAGATATATTCATGATGTCATGAATGTTTGAATGACTTTTCATCAGGTAAGAAATTAACACTCTCCTGCAGAGAAGCTTGCCTAGCTTGTATTTAATGACACAAACTAGATGGTCTTTTTAACTTACATGTACATACAATCTTAGTGTCAAAGAATTTGGATCCTGATGAGACGTCGGGTTAATCGGCATTTCATCTGGATTCCAAATCGTTTGTAAAGATGGTCAAATATTCGTCCGTAATGAACAAAAGTTTTAATAATCGAATTGCGTTGATGGAGATTTACTCAGTGAATATTCATAAAGTGTATTAATTAAATAAGTTTTAAAGTGGCATATGAATACATGCAATTTTGGCCATGTCAGAAACTGTATAATCAGATATATGTCATTCCATAAGCAAACTGAGCAGACCCTGATCAAACGGATCCTACTGGAGTCGTCTTATCTGTTTCTACTCTGTTTGTAAATGCATTAAAGGGCATATCTATGAAGTAAAGGGTTAATGGTATTTGGCATGGACAAGCGTTCAACAGTCTGTATATACAGTAAAAACCCTCTAAAACAGAATTCTAGTCAAAAAGAATTTAGATATTTCTAGGCAGGTGGTTGCTTAATGCAGGGTGAAAGTCGTGCAGAAAGCTCCTAGAAGAGCTTTCTGCATGACTTTCACCCTGCATTACGCTGCCACCTGTCTCCAAGGCCGAACTTTATATTTATTTGGATGTCCGGTTTAAAGGGGGTTTACTGTATCGCTTAACGTTAAGATAGATACATAATTGTATCGCATTGCCATCGCACTATATTTTGACTATTGGAATCCAATTGAAGTGCATGTTTGTTGGAGGCAGCTCATCGAGAACCAAAATGCCTGTTGGGTAGAATATTGCACAAATTCTTTCTTTGAGGAACCTTGATATTAATCCTTATCCCACTATCTGTGACCATATTTGCGAACAGCTTTGATCCAGATGATATGCCGTTGTATTATCAGGATCCAAGCTGTTTGACACGCGGTCAATGGTTTTTTCTAATGCTTGATAGATTCGGAAATAGTCGAAAATGTATCAAATCCAAATTTACACAGGCATTTTTTCAGAGAGTGTTAAGAGCTGACGTAGTATCTCCAAATAAGATCTCTTGAAGTTTTACTTTTGTCAGTGTAACAGCCACACCTCTATATGCTTTGCCCTCAAGCAAATATTAAAATGCAACTTTATATTCTTCTTTCGTTTGATGATGCTTGATGTACTATGCAACTTAACATTTTTATGTAAATACCTTTTCAGCTAATCAGATATTGTTTAACTTCGTAAATGTGGATGTTTAAAGTTTAGTACCGTATAATTGTTTTAGACTATTTTTACATCGCCGCGGTCCCATAAAAATAGACACTGAAACAAGATATCTATGATTGCACGCACGCGTCGATTCATGCCAGGTCCTTGTCTATACTGTATAACCCTTCTAAACCGGACTTTCAATTAAGTATAAATATCGGTCTTGGAGACAGTGGCAGCATCAAAATGGGTGAAAGTCATGCAATAAGCTCCTAGAGGAGCTTTCTGTGTGCCTTGTACACTGTATTAAACAGCCACCTGCCTAAAAGTATCTAAATTCTTCTCCACAAAAATTCCGGTTTAGAGGGGTTTTACTATACATCACATTCTGATACGTTGGTGTTCTGTAGATATTAACCTCTTACAAAGGGCATGCCATAGTGGCAGTATGTCACGGTGCCAGATATCATCTCTTTGCACGAAAAGTAAATTTTCATCTGCAAAAAAACAACGTCTGTTTGAATCCTCATAATTCATATTGCTTACATCTTATCATCATAATTACAAATGAGTGTCAAGCAGATTGGGTCGTTGTTTGACGCCGAGTTCATCGGTGTCTCATCTGGATCGGAACTGTTTAAAGAGAGTGTCACACAATCGCCGCTAGGGTTTTAAGTGTTTATGACCTACACCACTTGACAAGTGTATTGAATCCACACTTAGTCCCAACAACCTACATACGTAATTAAATCTGATCTCTCGTCAAACTGGGTAATAATTTCTCAAGTATCTTTTTTTTAACCTTTGCTTTATAGAATCGCATTCTTGTGTCTTTGAAACAAAGAAGACCCTATAGGAATCGTCTTAACATGATCTTCTTACATATTCTGACATGGACAAAAAAATAATGTGCTCATAATTTTGCCAGAACAAAACGTATTTGTAAATATATTCATGAAATCGTGAAGTCGTGTACACGTATAAATATTCAAGGGAAAAGGGATTAACCCTTCGCTTGCTAATCGCGTCAATATACCTACCTGTAAATAGTGAAGACCCAGATGAGACAGCTCCTGCAGGAGCTGTCTCATCTGGGTCTGCACTATTTACAAGTTGATTGTGCAACCAGTGCACTCCACAGCAGTGACTGCACAGCGAAATACGTGTACACAGTGAAGATATATGTAATTATACAACAGGGCATGGGTAAAGAAGGAGAAATGTATTTTAAAATTCAGCAAGAGAAGGGATTAATATATAGATATGTCACAGGTACAGTAAACTAATCTGACGAATATAACGAGGATTTAGCGTAAACTATTACAACTGCATGTCAGTGAGCAGTCCTCTTCAAACCGTACAGAGGGCGTGTTATAATACTATTACAACTACATTTCAGTGAGCAAAGTTTTACAAACTGTACAGTGAGTTCGTGTAAAAACCTTTATAACTGCAGTTCGGTCAGCACATTGGTTTCTAATTATATAGAGAATTTATTTAGTATTATTATAACTGCAGTTCATTAAGCAAGTTAGTTTCTGAGTATGTAGATAATTTAATGTTATACTGTTATAACTTCATTTTAGTGAGCAAATAATTTTTACATTATACAGAGGATTAAGCGTAAACTATTACAAGTGAATTTCAGTGAGCAAATCCTTGGTAACATTCACAAACCGTTTAGAGACCTATTTTAATACCCTTTCCCTCATATAAACGTGTTTTCACGCATTTGCAAACAGAGAAGACCCATATCAGACGGCTCCTAAAGGAGCCTTCTGATCAGGGTCTGCTCTGTTTGCTAATAAGATTTGATAGAGAACTGTTTCTTTACTTTCTAAGATGCCTACAATGTTCCACCTTCCATATTTCTTTATAACTATTTGGTTAATGAATATTCAGTAGGTGTTGAAAATTGGCCGAAATACAGAACAGGGAAAGTGTTAAGCCCTAGCGTGGCTCATTAGAACAGCCTCTTCGATGTGATTCTAATAAATTGTGACAATTTAGGTTTTGACTGAGAAATAAGAGATCTTGATAAATCGGTACGCATCTTTTCTACAGCTCTGCAAACAGGTTAGCTTGGTTTTCATTAAGGTGTCCAGACTGTTTATTCATCACTTAATAAGGAAATTAAAGAAAATCAAAGTAGGAAATGGAAGGACATCAAGTACAATGTTGCAATTGTTGGAAAGGGCTAAGCATGATAGAAGGAGAATTAATTTAAATATTACACCGAGCTCATATAATGTCTAGTGTCTGTATAAAAGACGAAGTTGGTGTGTGAAGAACGCTACGTGAACTTAGTGCAGTTTTTCTTTATCATTGTAGATACAATACAAGGGACTTTTAGAGGAGAGCATGATCTGGTGACAACTCACATTTTTCATTCAACTCAACAGGTTTGGATTTTTTATTCTTTCTGTCTCTTTTTCTCCATTAACTTATCATTCTATCACTGTATATATTGTTTCTCTCATACCTTTTATACCTCTCTCTCGCTCGCGCACTTTCTCCATCATGATCCTGCACCGAGATTATAAAACCTTTTATCCGCATTCAATCTCAGGCATCTGATTGGTCGGATTTTAGTTTACCAATATACAGTAAAATCCCGCCAATGCGACCACCTAAACGAGGTATAATTCTGGGTGGTAGAGGCTGGTGGTAGCTTAATGCAGGACAAAAGTAATACAGAAAGCTCCTAGAGGAGCTTTCTGTATTACTTTTGCCCTGCATTAAGCAACCACCTGCTTATAACGACAACCATGTTTATTCATTAAGATGTCGCATTAGAGGGGTTCTACTGTAATACTTGGCAAGTATTGCGAATGAACTCAGACTCAAACTGAGAAGTTTTGTACTCTCGGACCCTCCGTCCCTTACAATTTCCACTTATTCTTTAACTCTTATCCCGCTGTGATAAAAATAGGTCTGCTCAAATTTGGATCTGGTGTAAGTTTGACTACTTGCGATTCGACCAATCTATTGAGAAAATGATGACCCGGTGTCAAACAGCTTGGATCCTGATAAGGCGTCTTGTAACTTGGCGTCTCATGTACATGTAGATCCAAGCTGTTTGCAAATGAGAGTCAAGTCACGGATTGTGGGATAAGAGTTACACTGTATTTTTATCGTACTCACATACTATTTCATATTGAAATACAATTGTATCAAAACTTGGTTCAGTGTGCTGAGATAAACTCCTCTTGAGTATTGTACAGACTACCTAAGCTAACCGCCGCGTCGATGGTGCTACATACAGTAAAACCCCTCTAATGCGACCACTAAAAAAGGGGCATACTTCACAATGCAAAGGCAGGTGGTAGCTTAATATAGGACGAAAGTTATGCAGAAAGTTTTCTGCATAACTTTCGTCCTGCATTAATCCAATACCTCATAGGCTATCTTTAGATCCAACCACTTTGAATAAATCTACCGAAAAGGAGCATTAACTAGAGAAAAGGAAATTTTTAGAATTTTGTAGTTTGTAGTTTGAAACCATTGTGATAAATCACAATGGTTATCACAATGGTTTCACAAAGAGACTTTTACAGAGTCGTCAAAAGTCGTCAATATGAGGGAAAGGGTTAAGCAACCACCTGCTTATGAAGACAGCCATGTTTGTTCATTAAGCGGTCGCATTAGAGGGGTTTTAGTGTACGTGATTAGAAACGTCTGAGTTTGAGTGTTGGTTCATTCTCAAGCATCTGATTTGTCAGACTTTGAGTTGAGCTCAACATGTTACAAACCAGGTAATTGTTCAATATGCCCAACGAGATACCACGCTTTCATTGTGCTGAGAGATGTAGATAAGTGGCATGATGATATACGCAAAAACATTATTTCTTGGCAAACCTCTATTGTATAGGTATAAGCAAGATGGATCACAGTATCAAACTTTGAAGACAAATGACACTAACATATATACATGTATCTGACGCGGGTTGGAGTTATGATATTGCATAAATTATTTATTAAACATTGTGCGAGCACGTCTGGTTGTTTAACCCTTTACTCCATATAGACGCCTTTTGGCACCTTTGCAAACAGGGTAGACCCACATCAGGCGGCTCCTGTAGGAGTCATGTGGTCAGGGTCTGCTCAGTTTGCCAATGAAATGACATACACGATCTATTCTTAAACATTGTTTCTGCAATGGTTAAAATTCCTTGTAAATGATGCCATTATAAAAATTCAGCAAATTGATATCCCTGCAGTCATTATTTGTGACAGTCATTATTTCTGACATGGCTATTCATGGAGTAAAGAATTACCTAAATAGTTCGGCAACATAGATCTTTACGATTGTATATTTGGATGAATTGTTGTTCATGCAAATTATATTTTTGTAAAGCGACATTCTTTGTCTAAAAGGCTGATGGTAGCTTAATGCAGGACGAAAGTTATGCAGAAAGCTTCTGTAGGCGCTTTATGCATTATTTTCGTCGTGCATTAAGCAATCACTTTTTAGAAATACCTATATTTATTCATAAAGTGGTCGCCTTGGGGTGTTTCTGTTCTACCATAAATAAGGAGTATTATTAATAATATACACAAATATGACATTGAACAATTATAATGTGATCTGCTACAAGTAATGTTCCATGGTGTTTTGGAGTTTGAGATATGAAAGTTAGAATCAGAATGTTGGAATTTAAATGAAATGTGCCTGCTTAACCTGGCATTATTAAGAAAGAGTAATGAAACCGACGGCATTCATAAAATATGCACAAATACGAAACGGTACACATTTGTCCCCTAATAGTCGTATTTGTAACATCTGCTTCATATTTTGTTAACTGCACAGTTACTGTTGGTTTCCTTTGAAGCATATCATGGAATTCATTTTTGGCGATAAACGGTTCACTTCTACAAAATATGGACTTATCCACACACTTTAAGTACTTGTACGTTAATTGTGGCTTAACCGTTTTCGTAACGCTTTTTAACGCATTTGCAAAACAGAGGAGACCCAGATCAGATGGCTCCTATAGGAGCCGTCTGATCAGGGTCTGCTCTGTTTGCTTATGAACTTATAATAGATCTGATTTTACAGTTTCTGCTTGAACCAATATGCCCTGTGTTCATATTCAGGAGGTAATTAAAACTTCTAATCAATATACATGACGTCATTATTATGAATATTGATCAGGGAAATTATTAAAGTTCTGTTTTAGTACATACCTGTACAATTAACCCTTATCGTGCTACACACAATTATGTCTTCCAAACCTCTGACATATGGCATTTTACATACTTTTGGTTCGTACCAGCGTTTAAGAAACTGTTGGCTCACATTTTCAAACAGCTTGGATCCTGATGAGACGCCGAGTAACTCGGCGTCTCATCAGGATCCAAGCTGTTTGCAAATGCGAGTGAGGTCACGCTTAGAATGATAACATTTGACATTATAAAAATCCGCTTAGCAATACATTAAAATATATAATCAGCTGGTATAGAAATAACAACTAGTTTATGAAATCGTATATGTTGGACAACCTTTGCATTCCATAGAGTATTAACCCCTTCAGCGCGCGCGGGGAACGAGTCACTAACGTCCTTTGCAAACAGTAAATAGACCCGGGTGAGAGCATTTCTAAAGGGTCTGCACTGTTTGTCATTTTTCTTTAAAATTCTCATGTTAAGCTTGACATTTTGGAATACTCATTTTGAAACTTCAACGTTGAAAGATGTATACCGTACTGGGCGTTTCGAGATTAAATTAAGCGATTTGACACTGCACGAGTTCATAATAACCCACCTGAGTGATGAGTGATATCTCATCTAAATAACTTCTCTACTTTATTCAAGTGTTTTACGTGGTATAACACTTTACTTGGTGAAGTTTGTGTTACAAATAATGACTGCATGGCTATTAGTCGAACCTTTATAATGACATTATATACAGTGCTCCCTCCCTACAACGACCCTCTCAATAACGATTCCCTCCTTACAACAACGCATGTCACTGTGTCCGAAACAACAAGGCTCCAGAAACAACTTTTTTCCATCGTATTTTATCTATGCCTCCATCAAACCCTATGTTGTGACCACTCTTTAAAACTCTAAAAAGTGGTCACAACATAGGGTTTGATTGAGGCATAAAGGGTTTAGTTCTCGAAATACACCTTATCTGGGGATATGAAAACAAGCTAATTATGTTTGATTTTCCCTCCCTATAACAACTCCCTCTGAACAACACATACAATCTTTGTATCCCAAAGGGTGTCGTTGTAGAGAGGGCGCACTGTACAAGGAGATTTTGTACATGTACCATGGCACAGACGTTAGAATCGGCTCTATATTAGTTCACACGTAAACAGTGCAGACCAAGATCAGATAGCTCCTACGAGATCCGTCTAATTTGGGTATAGTCTGATTGCAAATAAATATGTAACAATGTGTCTATATCAAGACTGAGGTGTAGCTAGCTATACGCACTTAAGCCTGTGCGTAACATCAACCTGAAAGATGAAAACATTATCATGGCCGAAATGGTACAAAAACCAAAGGCAAAGTGGAGAAGACTTTGATAAACGTTCTGTTTTGTCATGTTAGTTTTAACGCATTCCCTCATATTGGCACATTTTCACTCTGCAAAAGTCACCTTTTGAAAACATTGCGATAAATAAAGCATCTGCTCCTATAGGAGCAAATGCTCTATTTATCACAATGGTTTAAAAACTACACGATTCTAATTTTCCCCGGGGACCATGTACCCGGAACCATATAACTACGGTGCGTACGTTACATTGGGATTCAGCTACGCTCCTGAAAGAAATAAAGAAATCCTGATTGCTCATATTGACATTTTGAGAGGCACATACATGTACATGTACAACCTTTCGTTTATTGCAAATAGAAATATTTTCTACACAAATTGCATCGCAGAATTACAATACGCCAAAGTAATAAAATAACGTTACAAATCGTTGGTCATTGAATTACATTGTATTCCCATGTCAAGAAATTCGATATAATCATTTTAGGTATATCTTATAATAACTCCCTGTGCAATACGCAGCTGCATCAGCAACGACACGCATACAAATGTATTCAGTTGTTAACAGAGTAGATCTAGATCCTATGCTGCGTTTTGAAAATAAACATTTACCTCATACAAACGGTTTTACGCTATTACAAACAGAATGGACCCAGATCAGACGACCCCTGTAGGAGCCTTTCCTATCGGGCTCTGCTCTGTTTGTATTTGGAAGTATACATATCTGACTTAACAGTTTCTGCCATTAGCCATACTGGTATGCCATTATAAAAAGAAATAACAAATTAATATTTATGGTGTCATTGTGTCTTACACGGAATATTCATCAGGTGCATGTAAAGGGTAAACTAACAATAAAAGATAACAAGTTTTCATTGACGCGCACCCTGGCACCGTTGCTGGTCTTGCTCTGTATTACATGCTGGTCTTGCTTTGTACTACATGTAGTAATTGACACGGCCGCTGGTCTTGATCTGAATAACATGTACATGTAGTAGTTGCCACGGCTGTTGGTCTTGCTCTTTATAACATGTTGTTATTGACGCGATGACTGGTCTTGTTCTGTACTACATGCTGGTTTTGCTCAGTACTACATGTAACTATTGACACGGTCGCTGGTCTTGCTCTGTACTACATGCTGGTTGTGCTCAGTACTACATGTAGTTATTGGCACAGTGGCTAGTCTTGCTCTGTACTACATGCTGATATTGCTCGGTACTACATGTTGTTATTGACACGGTCGCTGGTATTGCTCTGTATTACATGTACATGTTGTTATTGACACGGTGACTGGTCTTGCTCTGTACTACATGCTGATATTGCTCGGTACTACATGTAGTAATTGACACGGTCGCTGGTCTTGCTCTGTATTACATGTTATTGACACGGTGACTGGTCTTGCTCTGTACTACATGCTGATATTGCTCGGTACTACATGTAGTAATTGACACGGTCGCTGGTCTTGCT
Source organism: Azorinus chamasolen (assembly GCA_963576725.1). Classification (NCBI taxonomy): domain Eukaryota; kingdom Metazoa; phylum Mollusca; class Bivalvia; order Cardiida; family Solecurtidae; genus Azorinus; species Azorinus chamasolen. Next base: position 44,639,055 of record OY755236.1, on the reverse strand, counting down.
CTGTATTACATGTTGTTATTGACACGGTGACTGGTCTTGCTCTGTACTACATGCTGATATTGCTCGGTACTACATGTAGTAATTGACACGATCGCTGGTCTTGCTCTGTATTACATGTACATGTTGTTATTGACACGGCTGCTGATATTGGTCTTGCTCTGTATCACATTGAATAATTGGCACGGTGGCTGGTCTTGCTGTTTGTCATATCTGGATCCGCTCAAGTACGTATTAGCTGGTAAATCGTTGTACCATTGATCCTCACGACCGGAATGTGTATGCAATAATCCATCAACCTTACACGCTAGCATATAAATTCTGTCACTCATTTTTCAGGTAGAGATGAGGTAATCCACTACAGGAAAGTATCGCTAATGCGACCACGTAATATATCAACAGTCTGTGAAGGCATGTAGTTCTTTAATGCAGTGTATAAGTAATACAGAAAGCTCCTATATGAACTTACTGTATAACTTGTGCCCCTGCATTAGGCTTACAAATGCAGGATTATACTTCTTTTGAGTGGTCGTTTTAGCGAGAGTTTACTAATTTGAGAGGTCTAACTTTCGGTCTGTAAGGCTGCTGGTAGCTTAATGTAGGTCAAACGAAATGCAGACAGCTCTTACCTTTGCTCTGTATTAAGCGATCACCTGCCTTTTGCGATCCCTGTATTCAATCAATATAAGGTCGCTTAACCCTTTCCCTGTTTAACATTTAATAAATATTTTATTACCCCAGAATCAATACAATGGAACATGGAAAAGGGTTTTTTTTTCAAAATGGTGGAAACTGTAAAATTAGATATATAAAATTCCATAAGCAGAGAGAAGAAACACTGATCAGACGGGTCCTACTCTGTTTGCAAATTTGAAGAAAGGCGTTTATATGAGAGAAAGGGTTAAGACAAGTTCTCGTGTACCTGACTTACATTAAGTATTCGTACCCTCTCCCCCCCCCCCCCCCCCTCCATCAGTTTGTACAGCCGAATAAGTCAGGTTTGGACAATCCTTGTAAGTTTATTAGACCGACGCAGGCGAAAATAGTAAATACCCTGCTCATACAGTTCCTTCAGGGGCCGTTTGGTCTGGGTCTGCACTGTATTTGCTCCAGTCTGTTTGTCCAAATACTCATGGTACTACTAGTGGGAACTAGGATACACTTAAATATCTTATAAATTGACACTAAGTTTGTTATCTTACGCGAGAAATACTAACTTTTTTAGTGCCAGCATTGTCGTCTAGACACATTTTCGTCTGCTTCAAGTTTTAGATAGGCATTTTCGTCAATTTCTTTATAAACAGATCAACAGAGTATTAATTAGACGCGGAGTTACACGTCGTCTCATCTGGATCCAAATTCTTTGCATTTGATATTACAGACCCGTCTGCATGGCTGTGAATGGGCTAAAGAAATACAGTAAAACCTCTCTATAACAGCAACTAAATCACATATTTTGTGTTAAAGGCAGGTGGCTGCTTAAAGCAAGATGAAAGTAAAACAGAACGCTCCTGTGGGAGCGTTCTGTTTTACTTTCATCTTGCTTTAAGCAGCCACCTGTCCTAAAAACCAACTAATTAACATAATTTAGTGGCCGTTATAAAGAGGTTTTACTGTACTGTCGAAATAATGGCGTCCTATATATCTACGAGCTAGTCATGAATTACTTTAGATATCAGAACTCTACATTTATGGTTAGATTTTCAGCTACATGTAACAATATATACAAGTTTTTTCTGTACTCGTCTCGTAAGTATGACGTTTAACCTTATTTGAACATATTAAATGTCAAGTGTCAAGTGATTTTACTCCTATGTTCTGAATCAATATTTGATTACTACTGCTGGAATCTGATGGTTGGTTATTAGACTGCTTCCAAAAAACCAGACTGGTCTGCCTTTTCGCCACGGGATATGTTTTGTGAAAGTTTATTAGTCGCCCGCATGTCAAATGAAATAATGTCGGCGTGAGACCTGCAACGTGTCACTGGGAACTTTCCGCATGACTTTCACCCTGTATTAACCCATTCCCTCATATTGACGACTTTTGACGACTCTGTAAAAGTCACTTTGTGAAACCATTGTGATAAATAGAGCATTTGCTCCTATAGGAGCAAATGCTCTATTTATCACTATGGTTTCAAACTACAAAATTCTAAAATTTTCCTTTTCTCTATTGAATGCTCCTTTTCGGTAGATTTATTTAAAGATGTATCTAAAAATAGCCTATGAGGTAATGGGTTAAGCTGCCACCTGTCTCCAAGACCGATACTTGTACTAAACTGAACGCCTGGTTTAGAGAGGTTTTACTGTATACCTTTCTTTAAGTCTGGTCCCGATACATGCAACTAAATCTGCGTTCAATTAACAGTAACCGTTATAGTTTTATTCAACTGTTCGCAAATTTTAAGACCGAATTTAAAACTTGAAAATTTGCGAACAGTTCCTGCTGTAATCGCAATATTTCGGCAGTTGCATAAGATGTACTGTTATTACAGAACTCATAGGACATGTTTCTGTATATAGTAGAACCAGCGGTCATAAAAAAGAGGTCTAATTATGGGTCTGCATGGCAGGTGGTAGCTTAATGCAGGTCAATAGTAATGCAGAAAACTCCTATGGGAGCTTTCTGCATTACTTTTGCCCTGCATTAAGCAACCACCTGCCATTTTAAGACTCCTTTGAGACCTTAAGACAGGTTCTACTGTACGTCGTAGTTTTATTTGATGATTGAATACTTTGGTATCTTGAATATTAATACTGAAACTAAACATTACAAGTGCTTGTCCATTTGTTTACCTATAGTTTCACTTTGAGTAGCATTTTTGCCATGTGCTCGCCAATTAAGAACAGTTCACATTTAGTATATACAGTTAAACCCCTCTAATGCGACCACTTAATGAATAAACATGGGTGTCATTATAAGCAGGTGGTTGCAGAATGCAGGACAAAAGTAATGCTGAAAGCTCCTATAGGAGCTTTCTGCATCACTTTTTTCATGCATTAAGCTACATGTACCACCTGCCTCTACCACCCAGAATCATACCTCTTTCAGGTGGTCGCATTAGAGGGTTTTTACTGCATTTTAATTTAATTGTAGCCTGCTTTGCTTTTTTCTCAACTTTTTGTCCATTTTAGGTTAAAAATACAAGATAATTATGTTTATTTTTTGTTCTAAAACATAGAAATAAGTATTTTAGCTAGTTTAAGTCCTGGAGAGACCTCCCCTCGTCATTTAAATTGTTTATAAATGTAGGCACGAGCTCACCAGAAGCATGCTAAAGGTTATATTCTATTTACAATACAGATTTCAGATTAATCCAAAATCACAACAGGTGTTAAACGACTTGGATCAAGTTTGTCGGTGTCTCATAATAACCCAACCCTTTTTGCACTAGTCTAGTCACTTGACTAAGGCTACAATCCCACTAGCGCTTGCGATCGTTAAAGACCATTGGCGACCTCTGAGACCTCTGAAACCGCCGATCGTCTGCGATTGTCGGCGACTAAATTCCAAAACAAAAAGATTCGCAGTCATATTGGAAATGCATCTGCGACCACCGTAAGACAGGTTTTTGACGGTCGTGCGTCAAATCACTGGTATTCGTATGATATTCGTACGAAGGTTCCACAATCACTTCCGACCTGTTGTGTGGTCACGTGATCTATGCCTAGTCGCGGATAATCTTTAGGCAGTCGCTGGTGATCGCACGACAGTCGTAGGTAATTGTAGAAAGGTCGCTGATAGTCGTTCGATTGTAGGGAAGATCACCAACGACCAGTTAAAGATTGTTGGAGACCTTCGTACGACGATCGCCCGATTAGCTAAAACCCTCTAATGTTACCTCTTAAAGAATACCGGCGACCAGTTCGATAGTAAGGAGGTTGTTGTGCATGATCAACAACCTCTCTGTGACTAAAATTGGTCGCACGACAAGAAACGATTATCAACGATTACTGAAGACCACCCGCGATTATCAGTGATTTGTCGTGCGACCTTCGTACGAATATCGTAAACAGGTCATAAGCGGTCGTAGGCCTAGTGGGACTGAGTGTTGAGGTTGTTGTACATAATCAACAACCTCTCTACGACTGAAATACTACTGAAAATGGTCGCACGATTGGAAACGATTACCAACGATTACTGAAGACCACCCGCGATTAACAGTGACTAGTCGTGCGACCTTCGTACGAATATCTGCGAACAGAGGTCGGTAGCAATCGTAAACAGGTCTTAAGGGGTTGTAAGGCCTATTGGGACTGGGCCCTTAGATGTAATTTGTTTTATCATAAAAAACAGGTTTTTGTTTTATATCTGTGGCTACTGTACAGCCCAACCATCTACTTACGATAATCCCGATACCCAGTGTAACAAAATGTCTGTTTTTGTTGCGAAGCAAATTACAATGAACTGTTTTTACTGCTGCCATCTAAATGAAGCATAATTCTGGGCCTTAAAACAATGTTGAAGCTTAACCCTTCGCTTGCTGAATTTTAAAATACATTTCTCCTTCTTTACCCATGTCCTGTTGTATAATTACGTATATCTTCACTGTGTACAAGTATTTCGCTGTGAAATCATTGCTGTGGAGTGCACTGGTTGCACAATCAACTTTTTTGAACATGTATCATGCGCCGCCTGTTTTTGAAAAAAACCCAAAGAATCTATCCAGGTAGTTGTCGCTTTAAAGATGTTCTACAGTATTGAAATAAAATGTATATGCATGTATATATAATGATCAGACTACAAGCTACATACTTTTTGCAGCGGTCATCGTGTATTCAACCTTAGTGTTCTATTAATTAAGTACCTAAGTATCCAGACACAGTCCACGCGTTCGATCAGATCGTATGTCTTGCACTAATCTAATAACGTTAAATTAGACTGACATAGTAACAGACTGACATAGTAATAGTAACAGACTGACATAGTAACAGACTGACATAGTAACAGACTGACATAGTAGCTGATTGACATAGTAGCCAATAGTGAATACCCTTATCAAACTTGCTCCTTAGGAAGCAGTTTGATATTGGTCTTCACTATTTACTTAAGTTTGTCCGTCCGAATATTTAGGTTAACCCATTCCCTCCTAGACTATTTTAAGACCAACCCTCTTTGAATAAATCTACCGAAAATGAGCATTTACTAGAGAAATGGAACTTTTAGCATTAAGAATGTTTTGAGACCATCGTGATAAATAGAGCATTTGCTCCTATGGAGCAAATGCTCTATTTATCACAATGGTTTCAAAAGTTACTTTTACAGAGTAGTCAAATTAGGGAATGGGTTAATAAAAGAAAGGTAATGAGAACGTTTAGGCTAGTGACTGCTTAATGCAGGGTGAAAGGCATGAATCAAGCTCCTAAAGCAACTTCATTGATGACTTTCAACCTGCATTACTCTGCAATTGTCACAGAAACCAACAATGGTATTTAGTTGAGGGTTCAAATTAGCGAGGTTTTATAGAATGTCAAAATCGAAGACAATTGAAAGCGTTGACATAAATGAGCGGTTTAGTTTCACACCATGGACGCTCCGTTAAGCAAACGTTCGCACTAAACATTTCAAGCGATAAGGTATTGCCCTTATCCTGTGAACCAGCTCTTCGTATAAACGTCTGTTAGCACTTTTGCAAACAAAGTAGACCCAGATCAGTAGACCCATGCTTTGTTTGCTTACAGACTCTGATAAATCTGTTTCGTTAGTTTCTAAAGTGACTACAATGTTCCACCTTCCCTATTTCATTATAAATATTTTGTCCATGACCATTCTGTACGCATTGAAATGTGGAATATACTTAGAACAGGGAAAGGGTTAAGCTCAACCTGATTTACGTTTGCAAGCAACTGTGATGCTGAAGAGACGGCGTGTAACTCGGCGTCTTCCTGGGGCTGTTTGACACTCGGTCACTGGTTTCTTATAAGGTTTGAACGAATAAGAAGTAAGAATGAATGGTGACAGATCAGAACTTAAGCAGATATTTATTTTTACAGCAGGGTAAGGATTAATATCTATTATGTTGACCTTATGGCTCTTGTACATTAGACTGACGTAAACCCATTCTACTTTGAAAGAAGAGATAAGTGTACATGCCTCGTAGCACAGTTTCATTGTTAAAACCTACTGTATTCTCCCTACTGTGCTATAAAACTACTGCTTGCTTCAACTCTGGTCGGTTTGTCACTTTCTTCTGATTCGTTCCAGCTTTGGAGAAACTATTGAATGAATGACAAGCAGCTTGGACCTGATGAGACTCTTGAGTTATTCGGCGTCTCATTTGGGTCCAAGCTATTGTAAATACCATCATGTTGCGCTTAGCAAGCGAACGGTTACAGTATAAACGGTTACAGTATATTCAAAACTACGTTCAAACACTGTAGATCTAGATCAAGAGTCACACTCGGTTTATGATCTATATTGTTTAGTTGTTAATCTATTCCCTCATATAGACCGACTTTTCACGCCTTTAGGCCCAGATCCGATAGCTCTTCTAATGTTAGAGCTTATGGAATAATATAGATCTTAGTGTTCAGTTTCTGCCATCACCAGACATTCTCTTGTTAATATGCTACTATTAAAATTAATATTAATAATGTCATTATTTCTTACGTAATTATTCAGCGGGGGAAGGCTAAAGTCATATTTTGTAGAACTCTTTTTATGTTATTTTTAACAGATGATAATATTTACCTTTTGAAGTACTGTTGATTTTTCGATTGCGGCATAACAGTGTAGACCCTAATTAGAGACGGTGGTCACCAGGTGTCTCTTTATGATACATATTTAGTTTGGCACATATTCATCTTATATAGAGTTGAACTTCGATAACTCGAACTTCAAGGGACTAAACAAATTAGTTCGAAACAACCGAAATTCTAGTCATCCGATTTCTAATCTGAACTATTTTGTCAAGGCCATAGCTGAATAAAGGTCTAAAGTAGTGCCGAAAGCTCCTGGAGGAGCTTTTCAGCATTACTATATACAGTTGAACTTCGATATCTCGAACTTCAGTGGACAATACCAACTAGTTCGAGATAACAGAGGTTCGAGTAATCCGATTTATAATCAGACCAGTATCTCAAGTTCACAGCTTAATGTAGGTGTAAAGTAATGCTGAAAGCTCCTGCAGGAGCTTTCAGCATTACTTTACACCTGCATTAAGCTGTCACATGTGTTTCTAGATATGTGTAGTGATACATTTTAGAAAATGTTTTGTACTGTAAATTTTCGAAGGACTGCACTTATAGTTCCAGCTATCCCGAAGTTCGAGTTATCCGAGTTCGAGATATAGAAGTTCAATTGTACCTGTATTACGCTGTCATATCTGTAGCGATACATTTAGAGCAATTCTGCATTGTAAGTTTTGGAGTTATCTCGAAGTTCGAGTTATCCGAGTTCGAGATATCGAAGTTCAACTGCAGATATAACATACTGCAAAACATTGAGATAATGACAGCTTTATTACGGGCCTACAAAGGCCATCTAAATACAATCTGTTTGTAGAGGTTATTAACTGTTATTAACTTTTCGCGCACAGTAGGGCAAAATCATTAATTAACGTACTACTAGGATAATTAATGATTTCGCCATATCGAGAGCGATCTATTAAAAGCCTTTGTAAACAGTTTGGTCTAGATGAGACGCCCTGAACATGGATCTCTACGTCTCATCCATGTATCTGACTATCTGTTCAGTGCTCTGATTTGTATTGGTGCAAGAAGTTGATGCATTGTGTATAACTACTGAAACTTCAAGCGACCACTTCCTCCATTCCATCCTAGACTACTTTTAGACCCAATATCTTTGAAGAAATCTACTGAAAATGAGAATTTATTAGAAAAGGGGGAAACTTTTGAATTATATACATGTAGTTTTGAAACCGCTGTGATAAATAGAGCATTTGCTCCTAAGGAGTAGGTGGGAATGTATTTAACGTTAAGCCTGCTATGGGCGGATGAGTGAATACCTATGTAAAAACAATTTGGATCCAGATGAGACGCCGAGTAACTCGGCGTCTCATCAGGATGCAAACTGTTTGACACTCTGGTTGCATTTTGGTAGACGCATTATAACTTGAATTTTGAAAATATAGTAAGGTGAACAATTCTTTAAAAACAATGTACCGAAAGGTTAAGAATAAACATACGCGTCTTTAACCCATTACGTCATAGGCCATTTTTAGATACATACTCTTTGAATAAATCTACCGAAAAGGAACATTAACTAGAGAAAAGGAAAAATTTAGAATTTTATAGTTTGAAACCATTGTGATAAATAGAGCATTTGCTCCTATAGGAGCAAATGCTCTATTTATCACAATGGTTTCACAAAGTGACGGCTACAGAGTCGTCAAAAGTCGTCAATATGAGGGAATCGGTTAAAGTAATATGAAAATGATGCAGACATCTCCTGTAGGAGCTTTTTGCATAACTTTTGTCCTGTGTTAAGCTTCTACTTGTATTTTACAACACAGAATTAAACCTGCTGTTGTTGATCCATGTAGAGAGGTTTTGACTACTTTTTAGATGACAATTACATAGCGAGCTCGGAGATAAACGTTACGCCTGAGTATTTGCCTTTGGGATCCCGTGACCTATGTCTCCCATGTCAGTGGTTTTATAAACCGCCTCTTGTCCAGTACATTACAGTTTTCATTTTTCTATTGTAACTGTTGAAATTGAACCCCCGGCTCAAATTAATGAAACACTATTTATTGACACATGGATTTTAAAGGAAGTCATAATCAAACACAAGGCAAGAGTTAATCACCGGTGCGTGTTTGGAATTTCTTTATGTTATTTACTTATAATGTTAAGACTGGACTTAAGTTCGGCCTGTTATCTTTGTTGACCCCTCAGTGATAAAAAGTTTTACTATTAAGTAAATTGAAAAATCCATATTGTGATATTCCACAGCATGTTAAGTAAATACGGCCAAGGCCAAAAGTGACTAGATAAGATGGACATTAAATGATCATAAATCAACGGTTACTACTTGGGAAATTTGGAAACGTTTTTAATATACGATTAACTCCTTTATGGACAAGCTGTGCCATTGGGTGAGTTTCATATATATTTCAGTTGCTTCTTTCCATGTCGTTATATCCTAAAACAACTTATAACGAAACTAGTATTCATTGAAACCAAATGTATGTATGCATGTAACATGATGGTGCATTGTAATATTGAAAGCATGTGAAAAAATGTAAAAAAAAAACCCACATAAACGTGTGCGAGTGAAGAACTACCAGGAATTTTTGTTCCGGATTCTAAATTTAATTATTTTAATTTTATATATTTTAAATGCATGTACATTAAAGTCTCGCTAATGCGGTCACATACTTTAACCCTTCTCTTGCTGAATTTTAAAATACATTTCTCCTTCTTTACCCATGCCCTGTTGTACACTGTGTACACGCATTTCGTTGTGCAATCACTGCTGTGGAATGCACTGGTTGCACAATCAACTTGTAAATAGTGCAGACCCTGATGAGACAGCTCATGTAGGAGCTGTCTCATCTGGGTCTTCACTATTTACAGGTAGGTATATTGAAGTGAATGGCAAGCGAAGGGTTAATAACGTAGGAGTCTGTAAAATTGCTGGTTGCTTAATGCAAGGTAGAGGTAATGCAAAAAGCTCATATAGCTACCACCTGTTTAATTCTTTACTCCATTATTATTCGTGTAAGAAATAATAACATCATGAATATTAATTAGATCAATTGTTATAAAAGCACATGGACACAGGATTTTGGCCATGTCACAAAATGTAGAATCTTATCTATACCATATCATAAGCAAACAGAGCAGATCCTGATCGGACGGCTCCTACAGGAGCCGTCTTATCTAGGGCTACTCTGTTTGCAAAGGCGTAGAAGGCGTATTTATGGAGTAAATGTTTAAAGATATAGAATTATACTATGTCCATTTGCTTTTATAAAAATAATTTCATTAATATTCATGATGTCATTATTTTTTAAATGAATATTCATGGAGTAAATGGTTACATATGGAGTAGGCACAAAGTTTGCATTGGCCTTTGATGGTTAAATATTAAAAATCAGTTTCAAATATAACGATCGCTCCATCAAATAAATCTATTCAATTTGGCACAAATTTCCATTTTCAAAGACCAGTAGCATCTGTTAATATGAAAGTTGAACGATATATAGAAAGATAAAAGAAGGCCACGTCAACATAAAACGTATAACCTAATTTTGCATCAGATGCAGAATTGAAAATGCACACAGAGAATTCATATACTGTAAAGGCTAACTATTACGATCACTCAAAATAGAAACTGTAGAATCATATGTATATAATACCAAACGCAACCATAGCAGAGTCTGGTCATGATCCGACTGATCTGGATCTACTCTATTTGCCAGGGCGTAGAAAGGTGTATGTATGGAATAAATGGTAATGTTAATGTCTCCTCTCTATATATTTCCAAACACAAGATACATTGATATACAGTAAAACCTCTCTATAACGGCCACTAAATTGTGTTAATTAGTTGGTATTTAGGGCAGGTGGCTGCTTAAAGCAAGGTGAAAATAAAACAGAACGTTCTGTTTTACTTTCACCTTGCTTTAAGCAGCCACCTGCCTTTAACACAAAATACTTGATGTAATTTAGTGGCCGTTATATAGAGAGGTTTTACTGAGCCCTACTGGAATTTGGACATTGAATAGTTACCTTCTTTGACTATTCTCTCAGATTGTGTTTGTCCTACTGATTGGTTTCCTTGCCTTCGTCGTCGATCTCGGATAAGACTAATCGAACTTATTTTAATATTATACCTATAGTGCCTCTGGGGTCTTCCTCCACTTGTAATTAGCTGGACGTCGCTGTATTACTGAACAACTGTTAAGGCGACATAAACCACCGATACAAACAAATAAGCATATTTTCTTTTACTAAAGTCTATCAACTTGTTTCATGTTTAGACGTTAAGTAAATAGGAAAAGCTTACATGTGCACTTTAATATCAAATCAAATCGCCACAATTTCTCATTGAGACACAAATGATAGTGCGATCTAACTGCAATGACCAGCTTCTCATTCGGGATACATTTGTTTCTATCAGGTCAGGAAGACAATAGTCAGCAGACTAGTGTCCCTCGTTAACTCTTTCCATCATGAACATTTGATCACTTGGTGAATAGTCACTTAATAACTTATTTTTATCAAGTAAATTTAAAAAAAAAGAATTGATGGATTAGATAAAAGCTAAATACTTTCACAAGCAAACAGGGCAGACCCTGATCACTTAATGCAGGAAAGCAACGTTCGTCCTGAATTAACCTACCAACTGATTTTTAGAATCTATAATTGAACATATTTTTGGTATGGTCGTTTTTTCTGCAACTCTTAGAGTTGTTCAAAAGAATAGTTATCCTTTAGTTATGATTGCGTTATATGTCAAATACGCTAACCCTTTCAGTGCGGGAAACGATTCACTAATATCTTTTGCAAACAGTGTAGACCCATATGAGAGGGCTCCCAGAGGAACCCTCTCATCAGGGTCTGCACTGTTTGTCATGTTACCCCTGAATAATCACGGTAAGCTTGGCCTGTTTGAATTTTTAGATCAGTCCATTCGAGAATTCAGCGCTGAGAGGGTTAAGATGTTAAAACATCCTGTCAAAAATAATTAATCAAAATGTGCTGTTATAGTGTTTGTTTAGTTTCAAACACTTGACCTTAAACAAATAGTTCGATCTGTCACCCATGTTTCAAACCTGTTTGCTATTTGTAATTGCTTGTCGAATTTTAAACGAAAGGAATTTTGTTAAACAAAGATTATATGTTTTATTATATTTGCATGTATCAGCTGTGATTTCTTTTTCAATGCAAAACATGAACGATTGGTCAAGATATACTTACATTCTCACACTGAAGGGCAGGCATTTGGTACGTTTTCTTAACCCTTTCCTTCATATAAACATGTCTTCACCTATTTGCAAATAGAATTGACCCAGATCAGACGACTCCCGTGGGAGGGTCTGCTCTGTTTGCTAATGGATTTGAAAGATCTGTTTATGTTCCACCTTCCATTATAACTATTGTGTCCATTAATATTCAGTAGGTATTGAAATTTGGAATAAAGTTTAATGTAGAACAGGGAAAGGGTTAACTCTTTACTACACAGATATGATGAATAGCAATTGACGTATATGCATGCATTACTGCGTCATATGGATGACACTGGTTAGATGATTTTACAGAAGATGAAGATAAGTTAACAGTGTAGAATTGAATCAGACGTTATATGGGGGCGTGTTTTATATACATGTACACTCTTTGTAAAATACCGGATACTCTTGACGTAACTCATGTGTATCATTGTTATATTCTTTTGATCACTGTAGTATGGCGACCTTGTCATCTTACTGAATGTAATCTATCAACATTCTTGGTAACTATTGTTGCATTTGAAAACAGTGTAGATCCAGATGAGAGCGCTCCTATAGGAGCTCTCTCATCTGGGTCTGTACTGTTTGTCATGGGAAAAATATATCTATGTTTTCTATGCTTTTGCCTAGGAAAATCGTTTCAACATATCCTGTATATTTTTGTAAGGCTTTGCTAAATTAATTTTCAAAGAGGACAGCGTGATAAAAAGTGTGTGGCGAGCTAAGGGTTAATATAAGTTAACCTATAGCTCGCTGCAGGGGGATGAGTGATTACCTATGATAACTGTTTGGATCCGGAGAAGACGTCAAGTAACTCGAGGCGTCTCAGCAGGATCCAAACTGTTTAATCCTCTGGTCGTGTTGATGAGAAAAAACCTGTGCCAACTGAATTTATGATTATATTCTTCCAAAAACAAGCTTGCCCAGCAGACTAAAGGTTAAACGCCATCTGGTTTATTTACACATTTAGTAAACAGTAACTACGTAATGTTGCATTCTCTGTAGTGTACACTTGTGTAACTGCAGTAAAACCTCTCTATAACGGCTACTAAATTGTGTTAAATAGTTAATATTTAGGGCAGGTGGTTGTTTAAAGCAAGGTGAAAGTAAAACAGAACGCTCCTGTTTAACTTTCACCTTGCTTTAAGCAGTCACCTGCCTTTAACACAAACTACTTGATGTAATTTAGTGGCCGTTATAGAGAGGTTTTACTGTGTTCTCATTTCATCTCTGTCACAATCACGTTTTGCCGTCGGCAAAATTTGCTGTATGCTTACATTTTCATTTTTGAAATGTCTCCCTTTTTGTTTCAAGAAGTATATTAATAAGTATTACACATTGGCACAAGATCGAAGAAGACTGTAGTTCTATTAAGTAATTTATAAGCGTTATACATAAAACTATAGTCTTTTTTCAATCTAGTACCAATGGTATGACAAACAGGTTGGATCCTGATGAGACGCCAAGTTTCTCGGCATCTCATCTGAACCCAAACTGCTCGCAAAGTTGATTACAGATTCAATATTGGCAATTAAAGAGTCAATAGACTTATAGCATGATCCCTGACTTTGCACATTGCCCATTGTTTGAAACATTGCGATTGATCTAAGTCAACACTACCAATGCTTTTCTAAAGTTATGATGTATAATTATAAAATACATACTCACATGGTCATGCACTTACCATTGGAGTATGACAGACAACTTATATCTGCTAACAAATCCCACAGCAAGGGCACGTCTCATTAAATAATATCAACAATCCTAAAGGTATTGCCCTCAGAGGACCCATTTCACCACGGGCTGGGTTTAACCTTTAGCCTGCTACCAATGAATCACTGGTTGCATTGGCAAACAGAAAGCATTCGGATGAAGCACCGAGTATATAAGCGTCTCATCAGGGTCCAAACTGTTTGACTAGTTGGTTGTGTCGTTAATGTCATTAATGTAACATTTGAGAATTGCTGCAGACAATACTTTCAATCGACGACGGTTTGCTCTACAGGCTAAAGGTGAAACTAAGGTCAAATATGCTTTCAGTATCGATGTGACAAAGTCGTCATTGTAATAGATGCTACAGTAGTAGTGAGGATGAGAAACATAATGCCAGCATTTGTTGTTGTTGTCGTTGTTGTTATAGAGCTACAGCAGTCGCAATAGCAACACTAGGATCAGTTCCTGGCATAACGGCAGCTGCAGTAACACGGGTAATACAGCAGGAAAATAGTTGCAGGTGAACCAATTAAAATTGTGGTTATACGCATAAGAAATAGAAATAGAAGTGATAGTTGAAGTAGTAGTAGTAGGAGGAGTAGGAGTAGTAGTAGTAGTGGTGGTAATAGTAGTAGTAGAAGTAGCAGCAGCAATAATACTAGTAGTAGGAGGAGGAGGAGCAGCAGCAGCAGCAGTAGTAGTAGTAGCAGTAGCAGCAGCTGTAGCAGTAACATTAGTAGTAGAAGTAGCAGTAGTAGTAGTAGTAGTAGTAGAAGCAGTAGTAGTAGTTGTAGTAGTAGTAGTAGTAGTAGTAGTAGTAGTAGTAGAAGCAGTAGTAGTAGTTGTAGTAGTAGTAGTTGTAGTAGTAGTAGTAGTAGTAGAAGCAGTAGTAGTAGTTGTAGTAGTAGTAGTAGTAGTAGTAGAAGCAGTAGTAGTAGTTGTAGTAGTAGTAGTTGTAGTAGTAGTAGTAGTAGTAGAAGCAGTAGTAGTAGTTGTAGTAGTAGTAGTTGTAGTAGTAGTAGTAGTAGTAGAAGCAGTAGTAGTAGTTGTAGTAGTAGTAGTAGTAGTAGTAGTAATACAAGTATTAAAACAGAAGCAGAAACAGTAAAGGAAATAGTATTAGTATAAGTAGTGGTAGTAATGGCGATAGAAGTAGCATTGTTACTGTTGTTGTTAAGGGTTATGTAAGTTTAGTTATTGGGGATATGTGTTTGCTGTTGTGGTTTGATGCTGTTGTGGTTTGGTGCTGTTGTGGTTTGTTCATGGAATTATATAGATCGGATTCCAGTTTCTACCATGGCCAACAATGCGCATGTTCATTTGTCATTATAAACGTTTAGCTAATTAATATTCATGATGTCCTTATATCTCACATAAACATCAATGAACTAAATTATAATCGATACTATGTAAACGCTCTCTTTCCATATCCGTTTTAAAATAATTATTAACAGTATTTGAACATTAAACATCCACAAAAACAATGCCCTTTTTTGTAAATGATGTATGACATAAAAACCGAGGGAAATTTAATTGTTACGGTCCTGTGACTTTATGATTTGCTTATAACGAATAAGTGCGGCAGATTGGTTGCCAAAGTTTCCTGGGGGCATCCTGTTGATTATATACTGGTAACTAGGTTATCGGTCCTCTCGCGGTGACATTATACATATATAGATTACGTGGTTCACTGTGTGTGTTACCGCTTTTAAATCGACATTCGAAAGCACAAGATTATTGCGATTTGGATTACTTTTGACTTTATTCGATAACGGTAAGTCATTTATTGTTTTTCTAGGAAGTATACTGCTATTTATAGAACGAGAGCGTGTCAAATAAATGTATGGGGATTCATTCTGTATCTAGATTTTTATCAACGCTGTTGCTGAAATTGAAATGAACGCTGTAATATTTATTGTTTTAACCATAATGTTGCAAAAAAAACCCGCAACTGCCTGCTCAAACTCTGATATGATGTTTATTTCAGTTACATCCGATTTCCAAGTGCGATTGTCTTAGTGACAAACAGCTTGGGTCCAGGTGAGACGCCATGTAACTTGGCATCTCATCTGGATCCAAGCTGTTTGCAACTGTTATCAAATCGCGTTTGGCAGGAAAGGGATTAATATGTCAATGCCACCGTTTGTGAATGCGATATTTAGCTAAATTTGAAATGGAAGTTAAAGTTTAAAGGTTTTTTATCTCACTCTCCTAGACAGACATACGCCGTAACACCGTAAAACAATATAAGTATGAGATAAGATCACGGTTAAAATCTACCATTGAAACCCGCGTACCAGTAATACAGACATAGCTTTGGAAAACAGCGGTACGCATGGCTGTCATATAATTTAGAAACTTGTATTAAATCTTATTTTAGTTCTTTAAATAATTTCTAAAGTTCATAAATTAGTTTGGGGCAAATGATTAAGATGCTTGTTACTTGTGGTAGGTGAATTTCAGAGGTTTTAACCCTTATCATGCTAAGCGCGACCTGACTCGCATTGAAAACAGATTGGATCCAGATGAGACGCCGAGTAACTCCGCGTCTCATCAGGATCAGCTCTGTTTGGCAGACATATGTTTAGGGTTAACTTAATCGAAAGTTAGTAAAAATAATGTAGCAGGATAGAGTTTTGGCAGACACACTTTTCCAATAGGCTAACTCCGGTGGAACAACAATGGAGACGAATTTTCGGAATGAAAAAAATATCTGAAATAACTATGTGGAGTAAATTGTGTTATGTAAAGAACTTTTAGAGAAAATGGACCTTGTTACAAAGCAATGGACAAATCATAAGGGACAAGGGTACAAAATGAACATATTCATGCTAACTACAATATTGTATGACATTTGAGTTGTGTTATTTTACAAGAATTCAAATGATACATCTGCTACATAGATAGACAATCTTTCTTTTTATTTTCATGGTTTTTTTTAATTATTATTTATGTATTCTTTGATTTGCCTTTGATATTTTATTCGACTATATTTGTCGTTATTGATACATTTAGCCCTATATCTCATGAATATTTGTATACATTGACATGGATAGTAATTAGGTGAAGTTGCGTAAGGAAAGGCGGAGAGCTCGGACGACCTCGGACGTAGGTATATCGCTCTATAATGTATTGGGATTCTTGACTGTATAGACTGAATATCGGGACAACTGTGTAGGCTATGTACACATGTCAGCGGGTTAAATTCACCTTTTGATTTTGTAAAAAATTTAGCAAGTCCTAAAGCATGCCGATGCATGTTCAGCTTTTAGCATGTCAGAAAGGAATGGTGGTAGCCTTTTCCAAATACAAGTATAGTAAAACCCAGTACAAATACAGTGAAAGTCTAATGCAGCCACCAAAAAAGTGACATACTTCTGGGTGGCAGAGGCAGGTGGTAGCTTAATGCAGGACGAAAGCTTTCTGCATAAATTTAGTCCTGCACTAAGCAACCACCTGCTTATAAAGACAGGTATGATTATTTATTAAGTGGTCGCATCAGAGGGGTTCTACTGTAATTTGAATTGAAAATAGTCGGCACCATGACCTTACTTCGTTTTGTATTGCAACAAGACAACATCTTCCGTTTACAGCATTAAACTTCTTCTAGTAATCTTGCGCCTGCTAAGTAAACTTGTGTCGGTAGAAAATGCCATCGACTTAAGTCGTCCCAGTCGATTTATCTTTCATTTCTCTCTAGCAACACGGTCATATTATCAAACAATTTGGATCTGGATCCAAACTGTTTGCAAATGTAATCTCTTGTTCATCCGAAAAAACCCAGCTAAAGGTTTAAGAGTGCGGCACTCACGCTGTATTTCGAAATTCAGCTAAAACACAAAGGCCACAACCAAAACTTGGTCTTAAAGGAAATTGGTAGCTTAATGCAGGGCTACAGTTACACAGAAGACTTTCTGCATAACCATCGTCCTGCATTAAGAAATCATTTGCTTTGGAAGACGCGTGTGTATATTTATAAAGTAGTCGTTTTAGAGAAGTTTTACCTTTGCCCGTTTTAACTTTACAACTCTGAATTTTCAAATGGACTGTTCCAGAATTCAAACAGGCCATGCTTATGAAAATTATCTAGAGAGTTTTTAAAAGAAAAGTGTAACATGACAAACAGTGCAGACCCTGAAGAGAGGGTTCCTCTAGGAGCCCTCTCATCTGGGTCTGCACTGTTTGCAAAGGGCATCTGTGACTCGTGTCCCGCACTGTAAATTTATCAAGCGTGCTGTCGTTGAAAGTTTAACAAGTAAATATGTCATTGCAAATGAATCTACGATGACAAATTCAGAATGAAAATATGGAATACTTGACAATCGGACGTCTTAACTTAGCTTACAAGGAAGTAGATGTGACATAAAATGTCTTATATCAACGACAACAGATGTGCCCAGAGAAATGCGATAGTCCAATATACAAAGACCATACAATTAGTTGGACACCAGGGAAAATTCATGAATCTCGCATTTCAGAACCGCGTGAAAAAACCGCCTCTCTACGGGCCTACACACAAAACGTAGATGTTGACCAGGTGCGACGGCTGATCAGGTTCTACACTTTTTGAAGTTCATTAGCATATACAGTATTAATTTAACTATCCGATGTATTAAGCAGTGTAGACATAGACGCGACACTGCTCATATTAAAATTATAGATCAGTAACTACAGTGGTCTGTCATGAGTTATTGTTGGGTTGTATTATTATGGCTTAAAACTAACCATTTACTCCATATATATACGCAAATAGAGTAGACCCAGATCAGACATCTCCTATACGAGTTGTCTGACGAGGGTCGTAAACAGTCTTGTACAAATCATGTACAGTACAACCTCTCTCTAACGGCCACTAAATTACATCAAGTATTTTATGTTATAGGCAGGTGGCTGCTTACAGCAATGTAAACGTAAAACAGAACGCTCCTATAGGAGCGTTCTGTTTTTCTTTCACCTTGCTTTAAGCAACCACCAGCCCTAAATAACAACTAATTAACACAAGTTAGTGGCCGTTATAGAGAGGTTTTACTGTATAGTGATACTGAAATGGGTGTCACATGTCATTAGTCAGATCATGACAAATCAGTAAATGGAAATAACTGTTTGTTTTTGTATTTGTGAGTGTTGTTGTTTACATTTATGATCAAATACATTAATAACACATTGGTATGGATGGGAATATAAAATCTGAAGTGTATTAACGCTTTCTTGGCATTTATGAACGACTGAAACATTAAAGGAAACTATATGTTTCATACTTGTGTTTACCATAGCAAAGTTCAGTAAAAACTCCGTAACTGCTTAATGATTGCATATGGTTCTTTCTTAAAGCAAGTTGTTGCACAATGCAGGACAGAAGTGATGCAGAAAGTTCCAATAGAATCTTTCTTCCTTACATTTACTGCATTAAGGTAACGCCTGACTGTAAGAACCAGACTTAGACAAGTTTGTGTGGTCACTTTATAGAGGTTTTACTGTAACTTATTACCGCAAGATTACAATGAATGTCACATTAACGTACACAGTGTAATATCATACACCGGCTTATACATTTCTACTGATCACCACATACCTCCGTGATGAGCATAGATTTGCGTGAGTAAAGTGCAGTACGACATCTCTTAAGTGGAATTTCAAATAAGTAGCACTGTCTCTCTTTAACCCATTCCCTCATATTGACGACTTTTTACGACTCTGTAAAAGTCACTTGGTGAAACCATTGTGATAAATAGACTCCTATAGGAGCAATGCTCTATTTATTACAATGGTTTCAAAGTACGAAATTCTGAAAGTTTCCTTTTCTCTAGTTAATGCTCCTTTTCGGTAGATTTATTCAAAGAGGTTGTATCTAAAAATAGCGTATGAGGTAATGGGTTAACCCTTCACTCCATAAATATTCCTTTAAGAAATAATGACATCGTAAATACTAATGAGATTCATTTTTTTTTTATAATAGCACATGGATATTTTGGCCTATGCAGAAACTGTAGTATCATATGTTAATCACATCATACACAAACCGAGCAGGCATGAACCTAACTTTTGTTCAATATATTTGAAAATACAGTTAAACCTATCCGAGACGACCATTTGTGTCTTTCAATGCAGGGATCGCTTAATGAAGGAGTTTTCGGCATAACGTTCGTCTTGCATTATGCTAGCACCTGTATGTAAGACCCAGAATTACACCTACTTTTGGTGGTCGCTGTAGGGGATATTTTTCACTGTATACTGAATTAAGAATCAAAAGTCCAACTAAGATGCGTAAATTAAAACATTTTAAGGTATGACTTCATCATTTCTCCACCAAACCCCACGTTGTGACCACTCGTTAGAATCGTCTCTTTGTTTGGTGAAGAAATGACGATTTTAGTATTTGAGTACGCACCTTTATAATTATGTAGATCTGTCAGAATGCTCCGAATGTCAGATTGAGAAATGTCAACTGCTTAAACCATAACGATACCTCCCCTTATCCATCATACTACAGACAATGAATTACTACTATATGACCTTTCAGTTTCATCTGTCGTACTTTATGTCAAAACGACTTAACTCCGTATCCCACTATCTGCGACCTGACTCGTGTTTGCAAACATCTTGGAGGCGATTTACTCCTCGGTGTCTCATCAGGATCAAATCTTATTGACACTCGGTCAAAAGTTACTTTTGGGAAATATAATTGCTTGATCTAATCGAAAGTAGTCACGTTTGCACCAGGCCTATTTCAGAAGACTTTATTTTGTATTCACGGCACGATAAGAGTTAACCCTTTCCCTGTTCTATGTTTATGAAAAACTTCAATACCAACTGAATATTTATAGACAAAATAGTTGCAATATAGAAAGTGAAACATTGTAGCCACTTTAGAACGTATAGAAACAAATCTTTCAAATTCCAATTAGCAAACAGAGCAGACCCTGATCAGACTCTACTCTGTTTGCAAATGCTTGAAAACACTTTTATATGATGGAAATGGTTAGGCAGTTATGTATGAAACATTTGTGAGGACATACGAGGTGATGATTGTCTTATGTGTACTTGAAATTTACCATTAGTAAAGATTGAGGCGTATATTTATTTTGGGTATACAGTATACGGCCAAACCTAAAGAGCCCGTGAAAGGTCCATCTTATATTTACCCATTACCTCATAGGCAATCTCCTTGAATAAACTACCGAAAAGAAATATTTACAAGAAAAAAGGAAGAAAATAGAGTTGTGTAGTTTTGAAATCATTGTAATAATTATAGCACGTGGTCATGTGGAACATTTTCTCTTTTTATCACAATGGTTTCAAAAAGTGACTTTCACAGAGGTGTCGACACGAGACAATACGAGGAAATGGGTTAAACTGCACGCACTACACACTTCTTCCCAACTGTCACATTGGTAATGGTTGAAGAAACGTCACTCAAAATGAAAATAATCATGTTCAATAAACACACTGAGACGAGTCCATTAAGAAATACAGATTAAAATGGGATAAAATGTCAACCGAACCCACATTCCTAAACACCGGTTTAGATCCATATCACTTGTAAAATGTATACAGTAAAACCTCACTAAACCGTTAATGTAGACTGAAAGTCCTTTTGGAGCTTTCTGTGTGACTTTCACTCTGCATTAAGCAATCACCTGCTTAAAAACATATAACTTATCTATTAAAATTCTGATTTACAGAGGTTTTATTGCACCTGGTCTAATTGTTGCACCTGTCAAGTACACTTCTTATTTTTTTTTATTGTATTTTGAAATCCTTTCATCATTTCAACATGTATCCGTTCGACAAGTTGTATCATTCAGCTCTAGCAAGGACAGAAGGAGAAAGTCTATAAAACAATTGGAAATTTTAGTTCAACGATAATTATATGAGTTGAAGCGACTGATAAATATGCAAGGTCAGCTACATTCGCCGTTTACGCCCGACTACATGAGGCCACACCGATAAATAGTTTGTTATCAACGGGGCAAATTGAATTCAAAACAAGACAAATCGGGACAAGGATATTTAGGAACAATAATAGCCGATGACTGTTAACAATTCACTATGGAGTTACATTGATTCTGTAAAATGCTTTGACATGGCTAACGATATTGTTTTAACCCTTCGCTTGCTGTTCACGTCAATATACCTACCTGTAAATAGTGAAGACCCAGATGAGACAAATTGATTGTGCAACCAGTGCACTCCACAGCAAAGGTGCCCGACGCATGCTTGGACTCACCAGTGATCGAAGTATGTAAACTAGCCTAAACTATCTATTTGAACCTTAAACCAGGGATCGTGTTGTTCATGTTTTTCTGAGTGGTTTAAGGTTCAAATAGATAGTTTTAGGCTAGTTTTACATACTTCGATCACATTTTCTTTCTCTCTCTTTTTTTTTTTTTGTGGGGGGTCCGTGGGTGAGTCCAAGCATGCGTCGGGCACCACAGCAGTGATTGCACAGAGAAATAATTGTAGACAGTGAAGATATATGTAATTATACCACAGGGCATAGGTAAAGAAGAAGAAGTGCATTTTAAAATTCAGCAAGAGAAGGGTTAAGTTCTCTTGTTGCATTGAATACTGTTCTAATTGCGTTTTTACGGAAATGGTCCTCATTCAGTTTTTCTTCAGTAACACATCGCTAGTGTGAAGTTTTCGTAAAGAAGAATTGACAAAAGCTATTTAAAAACAAAATCACACACTGTGCTTTGTCAGTCATAGTATAAAAATCAAAACGTGCCGACGTAGGTTTAGTTTCACAGTTAAGACATTAATCTTAATTGGAATTTTCCAATTGCTGGTCCGTAGTTATTTTGTAGATAATTTTGTTTTAGACTATTGCAAAATGTCCTTTCCCGAGTCTTGAAACGTCTCATTTGAAACGTGGCCAACAGAAGTGCTTTGAAGTTCCACGTGGTGTTAGTGTGTGCCATGAACTTATCAGGTCAAGTAATTTACCTTATCCCGCTATCCACGATTTGCTTCGCCTTTGCACAAACAGTTTGGATCCAAATGAGACATCGAGTAACTCGGCGTCTCATTAGCGTCCAAGCCGTTTGACATTCGGTAAATAGTTTCTCAAAAGCTTGTTTGATTCTGAAGTAGTCAAACTTGCACCAGATGTAAAGTTTAGCAGCCATTATTGTTTTTGCATTGGTGGAAGGGTTAAGTTGTTAAATAGATTGTATTTAGTAATTCAACTGTGTTATATTCACTACGATCTTTATTAATGAATCAATAGAGAAACTAGGAACGTTTTGCGGGTCATAAACAATGGCCATTAACTAAAATTGGTAAAACTATTACAGTAGAATCTGTCTTAACCCATTCCCTCATATTGACGACTTTTGATGACTCTGTAAAAGTCACTTTGTGAAACCATTGTGATAAATAGAGCATTTGCTCCTATAGGAGCAAATGCTCTATTTATCACAATGGTTTCAAACTACAGAATTCTAAAGTTTTCCTTTTCTCTTATTAGTGCTCCTTTTCGGCAGATATATTCAAAGATGTTGGATCTAAAAATAGCCTTATCAGGGGAAAGGGTTAAGGGACCATCAAAAAGATGTCTAAGTATGAGTCTGTAAAGCAGATGGTAGCTTAATGCAGGTCAAAAGTAATGCAGAAAGCTCCTACAGGAGCTTTCTGCATTAATTTTGACTTGCATTAAGCAACCATTTGCTTTTTATGACGCATATGTTCAATAAATGAATGACCGCTTAAGACAGGTTCTGTTGCATGTCAGAATTATTCTGAAAGTAATGATTAGTTATTTGTTTTTGATTTGATCACTGTTCTTTGCCCATTGCCTACGTGCTACACACGAGTAAATTTGGTTTGTTCCGACATTACAAAGAAATGAATGGACACAAAGTAGAGAGAAGGGACTTTTTATAACATTTCTGCGACTTTGGGTTGATACAGTTCACTTAAAGCATGGGAGCTAATGTCTTGTACGTGTCCATTCATATGTACAAGGGTCAATGGGGACCCTGCGGTCGTCGTGTGTTAAAACTTACGATAATTTCTGTCGTACAATACATGTATACGTCTTTTCACACATCTGCAAATAGAGTAGGCCAAGATCAGACGGCTCCTATAGGAGCCGTCTGATAAGGGTCTGCTTTGTTTGCTAATGGAATTAGACAGTTCTGTTTCTTTGCTTTCTAAATTGGTTACACTGTTCCACTCTCCTGTGTCTTTGTAACTAGTTTATCCATGAATATTGAGTAGATATTGAATTTTGGAATAAACATAGAACAGGGAAAGGGTTAATTGTTACACTCTAAAATGTGCGATAGTTTCAGCTATTTGTGGTGTAGCAACTTTCATAAATTAGGACATGCGATCAGTTTAGTCGTATGATCTTCAGTAAGCCGGATCCCCTTGAGAATATTCAAGAATTTCTCGAGGTCTTAAATTGTTTCTTATCTTAGAATAACTCGGAAAACATAACTCAGTTTGTTTGTTGTTTGAAAAATGATAAATCATCTTGGTGTATCTTGTAAAGCGAGTTCAACAAATATACAGAGCAAGAACAGTTATCTATTAGATATACTTAGGCTGATAATGGAAATTCTCTTATGCTGTATTTAGAAAATTGTTAACATGGTCCCCAGTGTATTAGTACTTTTTCATTTGTATATTTCAATTGGAATTCCAGGGATCCTTTAAAAGATGTCCAGTTAAGATGCGTAAATTGAAACACATTTCCAACAATAACTACTTTATTTCTCTACCGAACCCTATGGTGTGACAACATAGGGTTTGATGGAGAATTGAAGATTTTAGTATCGGCGTACGTACATTTTTCCGTTGCTCTGTTTACACCAACGTGATGTTTGCAATAAATGTACTTGTAAATTTCAACTGACGTTCAGAATTGTTTGCATAATCCTTTTAACTAGTTCAACTCTATCTAATAATTAAGATTTTTTTTCCAATTCGACTATTAGTGTACATCAGTTTATTTGCAGCTTTTGGCTATGTTACCTCTCTTTATTGCATGTGTCACACGGCATTTGGCTTACTGTCTATTTTTTTACCCTTTCATCCATAAACACGCCTTTCTACGCCTCTGTAATATTCATTTCTAGAAACCATTGTGATAAATAGAGCATTTGTCCATAGGAGCAAATGCTTTGTTTATCACAATGGTTTCAATACTACACAATTCTAATAGTTTCCTTTTCTATACTTAATGCTCTTTTTCGGTAGATTTATTCAAAGATGTTCAGTCTAAAATAGCCTATGAGGGAATGGACGTATTGGATGCTAATGTTTCAAAGTGGAATACTCCATCGTTGTTTATTGATAGAGTACACACGGTATGAAAGGGTAAAACATGCGAGATGCTTTTGAATGAATAAACACATGCAAACCCTGACCATAGGGCTCTGATCTGGGACTACACTGTTTGCAAATGACAGTTCACTCGTCTCCCACATTCAAATGGGTTAAGAATGATATTGGATCAATTATTAGATAATATACAAGGGCTGACACTACTATATTATTGACTTGACTGCAACACAGTTTGACATCAATATTAATCAAGTCCGCAGAGGTTAGCAAAACTGGACAGGGGGTCAATTTGAACGATGATTCAATGGTTATATTCTCCTGACAATGTTGTTACAGTCACATCGGTGTATGGCGGCCGCCCAAAAGTCTAATTCTATGTTTTAAGACAGTGTGACATTCATGCAGAAAGCTCCTGCATATAACGTTTATATAACATTTGTCCTACATTAATCAGTCTCCTGCTTTTATAGACCACCGTGCTTGTTCATTATGTGGTCGCTAATGGAATTTGATTTCTACAGATTGTAAAAATATAAAGCGTTAGGTTTAACCCTTTACTCCATGAATATTCAGGTAATGACATCATGAATATTGCTTTTATAATGGCAAATGAACACAGGAAAGTTTGGCCATAGCAGAAACTGTAAAATTATAATCTATATTATTTCATAAGCAAACAGAGTAGACCTTATCAGACGGCTCCTACAGGAGCCTTCTGGTCTGCGTCTACTCTGTTAGCAAGGGCGTAGAAAGTCGTATTTTACGGGGTAAAGGGTTAACTCTTTGTATATCTATGGTGCATTTATGATACCCCATGCGATTTATCAGGATTCCGACATGGAGGTTCTGAAAATGGAAGAGCAAAAGTTAGAAATAACGCGGAAGAAACATTCTACAAATGTCCTTTTATATAGCGTGTTTTCACGCATTTGCAAACATTATAGACTAATAATGTTTCGTCTGATCAGGGTCTGCTCTGTTTGCTTATCGATTTGGATATATCTAAATTGCCACAGTGTTCCGTCTTCCATATTTCATTATAACTAATGTGTCCATTAATGTTCAGTAGGTATTGAAATTTGCAATAAACATAGAACATGGAAAGGATTCAGTTAAGCATTTACTCAATAGATACGCCCTTTAACAACGTTGCAAAACAGAATAGACCAATATAAATCGGCTTCTACAAGGAACCGGCTGATCAGATTATTCTCTATTTGCGTATGAAATATTAATATAGATCTGGGTCCATGCTTATAAAACTTTTAGTTGAGTCTCAGTTCGTTCTCAAGTTTTTGATTGGTCAGATTTGAGCCTTTGGCTCAAATCTGACCAATCAAAAGCTTGAGAACTCAAATCTGACAAATCAAAATTCTACAGTTTCTGCCAAAGCCATACTTTCATTTGTTTATATACAATTATAAAACTCGAGCCAATTAATATCCATGATGCCACCAGTTCTTACATGGATATTCATGGAGTAAAGGGTTAAGAGTTGAATGGAATTTCTGCTGAAGAAATTGGCCTAATTTCAAACCCGTAGTGTGTGTGTGTACCGTGTGTTATTGTCGACCCCATCATAAACTTTCATTTGGCACAGTACGTGCGTCATGATAACTGACAGCTTATGAGATTGATGAGTTTGTTTAACCCTTTGCTCCATAGATACATCTTTTCAAACTGTGAAGACCCAGATCCTGCAGGAGCCGTCTGGTTAGCCGTATGCTCTGTTTGCTTATGAATTAGTGCAAATCTAATTATTTCCTTGGCTAAACATTATGTTTTCATATGATATTATATAAATCCATCCAATTACTATTCGTAATATCATTATTTATTGCATGAAATATTAATGATGTAAAGGACTATTCAGCACAGGCAAAGAGTGAACAACCATATCGGACTATCCTTTTATATACTTCTCATCAGTGTCTGCACTCATGGGTTGTTTAACCCTTTTATTTATATAAACACCTTTTCATGCTTTTGCAAACAGAGTACAGTAAAAACCTCTCTATAACGACCACTAAATTGTGTTAATTTGTCGGTATTTAGGGCAGGTGGTTGCTTAAAGCAAGGTGAGCGTAAAACAGAACGCTCCTATAGGAGCGTTCTGTTTTACTTTCACCTTGCTTTAAGCAGCTCCTATATGAGCGTTCTGTTTTACTTTCACCGTGCTTTAAGCAGCTCCTATAGGAGCGGTCTGTTTTACTTTCACCTTGCTTTAAGCAGCTCCTATATGAGCGTTCTGTTTTACTTTCACCGTGCTTTAAGCAGCTCCTATAGGAGCGTTCTGTTTTACTTTCACCTTGTTTTAAGCAGCCACATGCCTTTAACACAAAATACTTGGTTAATTTAGTAGCCGTTATAGGAAGGTTTTACTGTAGACCAAGATGAGATTGCTCCTTTAGGAGCGGCCTGATCAGGGTCTGTTCTGTTTACCTCTGGTAAAAATGTCTGACTCTACAGTTTCTACTAGAATCAAATATTCCTCTGTAAATATGACATAAAGATTAAGCAAATAAATATTCATGATGTTTATTATTTCGAACATGAATATTCAACAAAGAAATGTTAACACAGTAACGTTTCGCTAATACGACAATTTAAAAGAAGTATAACTTTAGATGTTTAAAACAGTTGGTAGCTTAATGCAGGACACAAGCTCCTATATGACCTTTCTGTATTAATTGTGCCTTGCATTCAGCAACCACATGATTTAACAGACTCCTAGTTAATAAAGTTTGTGGTTGCATTAGCGACTATAATTTCCCCAAAGAATCTACCCTACCTTAAAATAGCTTGCTCAAAAGACTCATTTGGACTAGTTCATATATACATGTATATAATGTATATAAAACTAAACCAACCAGTTTCGCATGGATGTGGTACTCCATCCATAATTGAGGTCTACACTGTATGTGAGACAGGATAAAAAAGCATTAGAAACTCTTTATATAAATAACAAGCATCTGAAATGTCTAATTCTGGGTCTTCTTAAGACAGATGTCAGCTTAATGCAGAACGATTAGTATGCACATAAAGCTCACATGGGAGGTTTCTGCATTGCTCTCTATCTGTATTAGACAACCTGCTTAGACGGACTCGTTTAATTAGTGTTTGATCTTGATCCATGTTGTTTCCAATGCCCATCGATTATTATGCACATAAAGCTCCCATGGAGGTTTCTGCATTGCTCTCTATCTGCATTAAGCAACAACCTGCTTAGATGGACTCGTTTAATTAGTGTTTGATCTTGATCCATGTTGTTTCCAATGCCCAAAGAGTTTCAGGCACGGAATGGTTCCCGTAAGGAATTGAACACAACACTTAGAGCCCTTCTGTATCGCTAAACTAACCCGCAAAACAAAACTTTAGAAGTGTCAATAAATTACGCACAGTAACACTAACATTACTTGTCTATCAAATGCAGTAGAATCCCTCTAAAGCAACCACTTAATGGACGATAATGGGTGCCTGTAATAGCAGGTGGTTGCTTAATGCGGGACGAAAAGTTATGCAGAAAGCTCCTGTGGGAGCTTTCTGCATAACTTTTCGCCCCGCATCGAGCTATCACCTGTCTCTACGACCCAGATTTAGTTTTTTGATGGTCGCATATCAGAGGGGGTTTACTGTATGCCTGGAATAAGTTTCTGAAAATGCAGCTTAATCCTATGTGTGAGAAGAGACAGTTTGTCTGTTGTATAATGCACTTTGTTTCTGAAGGTTATCAGTTTGTGTTCTCCCCGAAGCCCCTATGTACATATAATTACAATTAATAAGATTGATGTCTCCAAATTGTAATGAATGTCAGTAATAACTGCTTTTGGCGAACACACTGAGCTACACCACCGACTGCATATTATAGCGAACACTCTAGAGGATATCCGATCAATGACTTCCGGCGAGCTGTCTTATGGTGGTTATTGATGGACAGATCCTCTGCTTTTCACAGCGAAATATTTTCCGCAACGGTGCTATACTGTATGGCGTGCATATGTCCCGATTTGTTTGATTTACTATTCTGTTTATTCAAAAAGGAAATTTCAAGTTCTAGGTCATTTCACATCTCATTTATTATCGGTATATTATTATTTCTTCAGGAACATGGTGCACTAATTGCAGTTTTATCTTCTCATCGCTAAAACTAATTAAAATATCGTTTCCAGTCCATTTAGAGAAAAATATAAATGTTTAACCCTTTGAATGTGAGAAATGGGTGTACTGACATTTGCAAACAATGGAGACCCTGATCAGAGTGCTCCTAAATGAGACTACCTATCGGTGTCTGCACTGTTTGTCATTCAAAATACCCTTGCAAATTAAACCATTTTATACAGAATATGCTCTATGGATAAACGATGATATAATCATATTTCTCCGTCTGTATGTATGTTTATTAACCCTTTCATTCACATAAACGTGTTAGCATGCATCTGCAAACAGAGTAGACCCAGATCAGACGGCTCCTATAGGAGCCGTCTGATCAGGGTCTGCTCCGTTTGTTTATTGAATTTGAAAGATCCGTTTATTTACTTTCTCAAATCGCTACAATAGTCCACCTTCGGTATTTCATTATAATAATTCTGTCCTTGAATATTTAGTAGTTAATGACATTTGGAATAAACATAGAACAGGGAACAGCGGGATAGGGGTTAATACTAGTAATTCATTTTGTCTAAAATAAGTTATCAAGTACCAAACGGGTTTATTCATTTCAAACGAATCGTGCCCATGCCACGATATATTGAAAGGAACCACGCCAAATCATTTACATTCCAAATAATCAATCACACGTTTAACGCGTAATAATGAACACCCAATAAAACCGGCAGACGTAATTTGACCTGACCTATCCTGTGGTGGCAATCCAAAGTTATTTCTGTTCCAAGATAAAATCTCATCTGGGTAATTTTAAAAATACATTTTTGATAAAAGAGTCTAAATTTGAAAAATTGCGTTGCACACGTCAGACTTGTCAGTTGGCACATTTATAGCACTATTTCAACCCTTACATCGCTGAATGTTTAACTGAACTATTCCAAAATTCAAACAGGTCAAGCGTATGATGAATATTTAGGAATTTTTCCGAAGAAAAGTGTGACATGGCAAACAGTGCAGACCCTGATGAGAGGGCTCCTCTAGGAGCCCTCTCAGTTGGGTCTACACTGTTTGCAAAGGACATAAGTGGCTCGTATCCCGCACTGTAAGGGTTAATCATCAACATGGTAAACACGCCGCCTTGACTGGCATTTGCAAACAGCTTTCGTCCAAATGAGATACCGAGTAGCTCGGCATCTCATCACGAGTCAAGCTGTTTGACACTCGGAACTTGGGTAGTTTCTAAAACGCTTCAACAAATTAAAGATAAGTGAAATATTACTATAGATCAAAGTTTTATCAGACATCAGTTTGAGACTAGGTCAGGGTAAACAGCACAACAACACGAATCATTTTACAGTAAAGCCTCGCTAATACGGCCACCCAATAATATTGTTGTTGTTGTTGTTTTAAAAACAATCAGATGGTGGCTTAATGCGGGAAAAAAATATGCAGTAAGCTCCTTCTGCATTGCTTTTGCCCTGCATTAAGCAATCGCATCATTTTACCGATTCTAATGTTAATGCATTATGCTGTCGTTTTAGCGAGACTGTACTGTATTTCAAATGAAAAATTGAGACGTAAGTGCAAACCTATTGTATGATAGTCTGTAACCGTTCTAAGTAAAGTAAAATGTTATATATTCGTTCATTCATTACACTTACACCACCGTGAAAAAATATTATCCGTTTATGTTTTAATGTGGTGTTATTTTCACTACTTCCAAATCGAACTTTTGAGAAACTATTCACCGACTGTCAAATAGTCAAGTTGCTCGACGTATTATCTGGATCCAAACTGTTTGCAAATGCAAGTCAGGTCTCAAATAGCGCGATAAATGTTAACCTTTAGCCTGTTGAGCAAATTATTTTTACAGAATTTTTCACCTACTACCATTTAAAAAATCAAGTTATAGTCAATTTGTCTGCCGAAAGGCAATCAGGGTGTCAAACAGTTTGGATCCGGATGAGACACCGAGTTACTCGGCGTCTCATCTGGATCCAAACTGTTTGCATAGGTACTCACTCATCCGCCCATAGCAGGCTAAAGGTTAAGCCGTCTTCGTAGCAATTTCCCAAACATGTAATGTTTCATATGAAGCTGTGTTTCTGTATTTAATTTGATTTGTAAGAATTTCTTTACGATATGACCTTTTGAAAAATAATTTGTAAAGAAACCAATGCATCAGGGGGCCCCTGAACTGGATCTACATTGATTAGCTGTGTCCCTTTTACGGGGTCAAAATAGTTTGATTTAATTACTTCAGTGTATCAAACTGTTTGGATCTCCATCAGACGCCATGTTAAATAAATTCTCATCTGGATCCAAACTGTTAGCAAGGTTAAATATTTCTCTTCATATTGGGTAGTCTGTAAGAAGCCTTGAAATAATGTTTTAATCATATTTCGTAAGAAGCCGTGCTAAACAAATTATTATAACCGAATTTGTTCAAAGTCATTAAAGAACAGCCATACATGAAAACTTCGCTGAACCGAATTTTGAGTAAAACAAAATGAGAACCGTTTTGGCTGGCGGCTGCTTAATGCAGGTTGAAAGTCCCAGAGGAGCTTTCTGCAAGACTTTCATCCTGCATTAAGCTGCCACGTCTTTTTCAGACAGATAATGATACTTATTTGAGTGTTTGAATTATTGAGGGTTTTCTGTGCTTATTAAAAAGAAGCCGTTCAAAAGAGGTTACATATATGACTTTCATACACCCCTCTCAATTAATCGGCGTCCTGACTCACATTTGCAAACAGCTTGGATCAAGATGAGACGCCGAGTAACTCGGCGTATCATCAGGATCCAAGCTGTTTGACACTCGGTCAATAATTTCTCCAAAGCGTGATTGAATCAGAAGTTGTCAAGATTCTACCAAATTCAAATTTTGAGGAAAAAAATGCTTTTACAGAGGGACGAGGGTTGATACAGGGCAAAAGTATAGGGATATGAATCTGCTTTACAATTGTAACGACTATCAGTTACGACTATCAGTAACGACTATTAGATACGACTATTAATTTATATTGTACTGTGGGATCTTTCCTGGGCAAAGGTTCAAATAAGATGGGTAAATTAAAACAGTTCGAGAATAACTTCTTTATTTCTCCACCAATCCCTATGTTGTAACCACTCTTAAGAATCGTCTCTTCGAGACGATTCTAAAGAGTGGTCACAACATAGGGTTTGGTGGGAAAAAGACGGTTTTAGTATTTAAGTACGCACCTCTGTAGCTCTGTTGGCCACCACTAAATGGATACCATTTCATTAAAGTATCTGAAAAAGCTTCCACTGAAGATTTCTGCATATCTGTTGTCCCGCATTAAACTATCATTTTGGACCCACGTTGAGGTTTCTTTTAAAGAGATCACTTAAGCTTTTCCCTCATATCGACTTTTGACACATTTGCAAACAGAGCAGACCCAGATCAGACCAGACAGCAATAGAAAGAGGCAATGAAATCAGTAAAATCTCAATCGCAATCACTCAGGCTAACAGTCGTTAATCAACTTTACTTAACACTAAATCGCCTTCGTCCGTTTCAATTCTAAAAGTACATGTTCTTCAAATTCTTTTCAAAGTATCAGTTATTGTTCCAGAGTTTCAAACAGTTTATATATGACGAGACACCAAGTTACTCAGAGTCTCGTCTTGACCCAAACTATTTACAAGTGTCATCATAAATTGAGCCATCGTGTTGAAAGTATTAATCTATCCCGTTAGCCTCGACCTGACCAGTATTTTCAAACATCGTGGGTCAAAACGAGACGCCCAGATCAACGTTATTTGACACTCGGTTAATAGATTTTCCAAAGAATTGTCAAATTGGAAGTACAGTACTGTAGTCAAAATTGCTCCAAATACATTATACGAAATTGCACCAATTTCAGCAGAATTAATCTTTTAACAACGGCATACGCTTTAACCCTTATAGTACGGGAAACGACTCACGCGCGGGTGCCCTATGTAGACAGTGTAGACCCAACCCTCTCATCAGGATCTGTACTGTTGGTCATGTTACAACTTTCTTTAAATACACTTCCTAAATATTCACGGTAAACGTTTTAAATAGTCCATTTGAAAGTTCAGCTTGGAGACGGTTATGGCATAGGAATATAATGTAAGGCAAAAGCCATACAAAACGCTCTCCAAAACATTTTGCTGTATTGACTTATGCACTGCACCATACAGCTGCTTTCAAAGTCCCTTTATATTCCCAAAGTGGTCGCTTCTAAGAAAATTCCATTACACCATTTATACAGCAGAACCCCTCTAAACCGGACGTTAAAATCAATATTAATACCGGTCTTTCAGACAAGTGGAAGCTTTATGCAGGTTGAACGTCATACAGAAAGCTCCTTTAGGAGCTTTCTGCATGACATTTACCCTGTTTAAAGCAGCCACCTGCTTAAAAAGACTTGCATTCTTCTCTATTAACGTTCCCGTTTTAGATTGGTTTACTGTATACGTTTTCTTTGTTCTTATTTTCATGTTCTAACGTTAATCATTTCTACCGTCTGATAAATACATGCAATGTTATTCTCTTCATTTTTTACCAATCTCCCCTGGGTAGTTGAAATTACACATATATTTTCTATTTATCATATTGTTTTCCTGTTATCGTTGATACGGCTGTGCTATCTTTAACCCTTTCTGTGCGGGGAACGAGTCACTAATGTCCTTTGCATACAGAATAGACCCAAAATGAGGGAGTTCTAAACAGTGTATGTCTAGTTTGTCATGTTACAATGTTCTTTAAAGAGTTTAAGGTATATTGAATATTCACGGTAAGTTTGACCTGTTTGGATTTTGAAAAAGTCCATTTAGAATTACAGCATTGAAAGGGTTAACCCATACAATGCGGAACACGAGTCACTGATGTCCTTTGGAAACAGTGTAGACCTAGATGAGAGGGCTCCTAGAGGAGCCCTCTCATCAGGGTCTGCACTGTTTTTCATGACACACATTTCTTTAGAAACATCCCTAAATATTCACCATAAGCTTGACCTGTTTGAATTTTGGAATAGTCCATTTGAAAACTCAGATTTGAAAGGATTAATATTTTCCTTCTTTCAAACATTTTTACGATACTAGTACAGTTCCGTAAACACGTGTTCGCTCGAGGCCGCTACCATAAATTTATTACGTGCCGTCAGATGAAAAATAAAATTGACTCTGGATTCATCAAACATGTCCTGTGGACGTTTATCGAAAACATTGATTCTATAAACAAATGCTGGGAATTACCCTGACAACGTCTACAGCAGTTGGACCAATATCTACCCTTCACGTGTTCTAGTAAGTCAAATATGATATGCAGTACTAGGGCGTTTCCTTGTAATGCCGTTTTTACGGTGTGGTTATTTTGTTTTTGAACTTTTTATCCCATTAATTTTTTATCTAAAATTCAGATAAAAGAGAACTTCAAACTGTTTTGTTTTTAAGTTTCACTTCTAGTCAACCATCTTTGACGCATACAAGGAACATTGTCTTTAGCATGCTTGGTTTATTTATCTCAGCATCTCATCAATATCTGTTTGCCAATCAGAACGCAGATTTGTAGCAAACACATACAAACATGCAATATAGTTTTTGAATACCTAGTTCGGAAACTGCTAAAGTATACTAGAGTAACAGTTAATTCTGCCATAACGTTTTGACTCTTTCGGCGCCAAATAAGTTTCATCTTCAAACATTGTTGTCTGCTTTAACCATCTACTCCATGAATATTCATGAAATAAACAATGACATCATGATTATTTATTATTTATTATATATTGTTATAATGTCACATGGACACAGGAATTGCTGGTCATGGCATACACCTAAGGATCATATACATGTACAATGTAAATATATTATATGATAAACAAACAGAGCAGACGCCTTCTACAGGAGCCTGTGATCTGGGTTTACTCTGTTTGCAGAGGCGTAGAAAGGCGTATTTATGGAGTAATGGGTTAAGTTTTAGGACGGATTTTCCTTCAATTTATTTTTAAATACAGAAATGATACAGTTAAACCTCTCTGTAACGGCCGCTTAATTGTGTTAATTAGTTGGTATTTAGGACAGGGGGCTGCTTAAAGCAAGGTGAAAGTAAAACAGAACGCTCCTATAGGAGCGTTCTGTTTTATTTTCACCTTGCTTTAAGATGCCATCTGCCTTTAACACAAATACTTGATGTAATTTAGTGGCCGTTATAGAGAGGTTTTACTGTATGTCAAACAGTTTGGATCCTGTTGAGACTTCGAGTCACTAAGCCTCTCATCATGACCCAAACTATTGACACAGGATTAATCCTGTACTCATGTATTTATTCATGTAAGATTTAATGACGTCATGAATATTAATTAACTGGACGTTTATAATGTACTATGTACAATGTACTATAGAAGTTTTAGCCGGTTCTGAAAATGTAGAACCGTATCTATATAAAATTATTATAATTCCAAAAGCAGTAGCCGTCTGATCTGGGTCTACTCTGTTTACAAATGCGTTAGAAGTCGTACATATATCAATGGAGTAAAGAGTATATAAATGAATGCAGGTTAGGCACTCGCAATTAATCATTACCCGGTTTTTATAATGCATTAACTCATTCCCTCCTAAGCTATTTTTAGACCCAACCTCTTGGAATAAATCTACCGAAAACGAGCATTAACTATTGAAAATGAGAATTTTAGAATTGTGTAGTTTTGAAACCATTGTGATAAATAGAGCATTTGCTCCATAGGAGCAAATGCTCTATTTATCACAATGGTTTCAAAATGTGCATTTTATAGTGGCATCAAAATGCGTCACTCGAAGGGAATGTGCTCAGACCATTTTAACCCTTTCTCTCGTGAACATTATAGACAAATACTGTAGGATCGGATATATAAGCAGAGCAGACCTGGGTCTTCTCTGTTTGCAAAGGCGTGAAAAGGCGTTTATATGAGGGAACGGGTTAAGCGACCAAATGAACAAATTATATGAGAGCACTCAAAACTTGGTGACCTCTCTTAACCCTAACATACCAAGCACGATCTGATATACATTTACAAACGCCGTGATTCTAATGAGACGTATCACCGGCAACCAAGATGTTTGAGACTCAGTCGGTAGTTTCTCACAAACTTGAAAGAAACGAAACCTTAACGCTATACATGTTAAGTAAATTTTCGTCTGCAACACGAGTCGTCTGCTTTAATTCTTAAAATGAAATTTTCTCTCAATTCTTTGCAAACATGTGGTCAGAATTTCAACCAGTCTAGATCGTGATGAGTCGTCGCATTATAGAATGAGTCCTTATAAACCGAGGTCCGGTGTATCAGTGCTTTACACTAGGCATTTAAAAAAATCAGATAAACTCTGTCGATAATAAGAGTAAGGCGTCGCACCCATGTTTCTCTGTATCCGCTCTGTGTATTTTTCATTACTTTCTAAAATGGCTACAATGTTCCACCTTCCATATTTTATTAAAACTATTTTGTCCATGAATATTCAGTATGTATTGAAATTTGAAATAAACATAAAACAGGGAAAGGGTTAATTAATCAACATAGCCAACTAACCAACCAACCAAACCGGTTGCTTAGGTAAAGTATGGGTTCTCCACTAGCATGGAAAGAGGAAAGACAAACTGCGACAGATACCTGTATATTATTGTTGCACCAGGTTGCTGGTTCATTAAGAATGAAACGATGCCGAACGCCTTTAGAACCCTTTGAAACTACTTGCATTCCTCATGTATATAACCCTTGTCCTGTTCTATGCTTATTCCAAATTTCAGTACCTACTGAATATACATGGTCAAAATGAGGGTAATGAAATATGGAAAGTGGGTCATTGTAGCCATGTTAGAATGTAAAGAAACAGAACTTTCAAATTCCATAAGCAAACAGAGAATATTCTGATTAGACGGCTCCTACAGGAACCGTCTGATCTAGGTATACTCTGTTTGCAAAGGCGTGAAAATACGTGTATATGAATGAAAGGGTTGTCGCCTGCTATACTGACCCACTACCAACGAGACGTGCATTTTTAGTTGTCGCGTTGGAAATGTTTAGTTTACTGTTATTCTTGATATCTGTTTGCCCGTTTAACGAGCACAAACAGTGTAAACCTTGATAAGATGGTCCCGAAATGCGTGGACACTACTTGTTTATCAAAATCCTCCAGCAAATCTAAACCTTTTATACCGAATCGACACTATAGTTGGACCATTCCATTTTGAATATTCAAATGATTTATCAGTCATTATTTAAATATTTAATATACTTGTGTATCTGTGTATTGTCCCATATCTCTAAACGTTACATGATAATCAATGACATTTCTCCTTTTTTCAAGAACTATTTTGACACCATGTTCAAGCAAACAGTGTGTCCGATGCAGAGTTCAGTCCAAAAGATAACATGTGATGTTCCCCATTTCATCAGTCAATTTCATCTGTCAAATGATGTATAAACAACATGAAAGCTTTGAGCAATGAACAGAACTATCATACTCCGTTTTTGCATCGTCAGGGACGAATGGTTAGATACAAACGTAGTCCATTCATACTTTTTAAGAATTGCGTGAATTCTCATACAGCAGAACCTCTTCAAGTAAGTCATTAACTAAATACACATGGTTGTGTAAAAACAAGTGGTTGCTTAATGCAGGACGAAAGGAATGCAGAAAGTTCCTATAGGAAATTTCTGCATAACTTTCGTCCTGCATTAAGCTCCAAGAGACACCTGTCTTAAAGCAAAGACATACTTATTTTACGTGGCTATTGAGAGGTTTAACTGTACATTTATCAAAGCGTGACATTAATGATAAAGCTTTGGTCGGTTGTTGTTGGCCTCAAAGAAACAAGTCCCTCGTTGCCAATCTACTTCTCCTAAATCCTTCGGTGTTTTGTCCAATAATAGACTAATGAAGGTCCATGGGAATAAGAGAGAACTCAAACCTAACATTACGTTGTACGATGTATGAGGATGTCTTCTATAGGTGTGTTTGGCCTATTTATGATCCAATCCTTATATAGACACATGGTCAAACTGGTATCGCAAGTTCTTTTCCAAAGGTCACATAACTTGCAGAAACACTAATGCACTAAGTATTCAGACAGACACATATAGTCAAATAGTGCAAATCCAGACGAAACTGCTCCTGAAAGAACATATATAATTATATATCATATATATCAGTCTTTAGTGGTTTAAAATGATCAAAATGGTGCCAAGTTTACAAGCCAGTGGAGTCTTACAGACCAGCGGAGAGGGAGTAGTATTGGGTTTACGAATACTTGATGTTATTAACCCTTTACTCCATGCATATTCATGTTAGAAATGATTTCATGAATATTAATTACGTTAATTTTTAAAATAATAGCATTAATAATGTTTTACTGAAGCAGAAACCGTAGAATCAGATCTTTATTATTCCATAAGCAAACAAAGCAGACCCTGATTAGACGGCTCCTATAGGAGCCGTCTGATCTTGGTCTTCTTTATTTGCAAAGGCATAGAAAGGCGTATATATGGAATACAGGGTTAAGGAAATGGCTGGAGCAAGTGCTCTATTTTTCAGAATGGTTTAAACACTACACAGTTCTAAATCAATTCCTTTTTTCTAGTTAATGCTCATTTTCAGTAGACTTATGCAAAGAGTTTAGGTCTGAAAATAGCCTATTGGGGAATAGATTGACGTTTTCTGAACATCAATATTCTGACCTCAGCTTGCCCTTAAGTCACACACAAAGTTTGTCAACTGTTATTATATGCGTTAAAATTTTCAAAAGCTATTTGAACTCAAAGTAGACGTCAGTACATTGTTTTCCATGAAGCTACATTCATATAACATCATTCATATACGTATATCCCGAGTCATTGGAAATATTTATGCGGACTTTTTATTAGTATTTCTTAGCAATAGACGTATGAAGAACCTAAATGATAAACCAGTACAGTAAAACCTCTCTATAACGACCACTAAATTGTGTTAATTAGTTGGTATTTTGGGCAGGTGGCTGCTTAAAGCAAGGTGAATGTAAACCAGAACGCTCCTATAGGAGCGTTCTGATTTACTTTCACCTTGCTTTAAGCATCGACCTGCCTTTAATACACAATAATTGATGTGGTTTAGTGGTCGTTATAGAGAGGTTTTACTGCATATCAAAATTAATCGTTTACTCCATGAATATTCATTGAAGACATAATGACATTATAAATATTTAGTAGCTGAAGTCTCATAATTGAATATGAACAAATGATTGTTTGGCCATGACAGAAACTGTAGGACCAGGGCCCGTATTCACAAGGCTCCTAAGGAGAAACTTAAGTTGTCCTAAGGTTAAAATATTTCTTAGGATCTTTATGAATATGGGCCCAGGCCTGTATGGTTCTATAGGTAGACAGAGCATGTCCTGGACATCTACTATAGGAACCGTCTGATCTGGGTCTACTCTGTTTGCAATTGCGTGAAAATGCGTTTATATGAAAGAAATAGTTAAACATTAGTTCATGCTGTACTACACTAACAAGTGATTGATATGCAAATTCTGAAGGGATATACAAGTCGAATATGTACGATTGATCTAGTGCAATTTTACCTATCGAACCTTTATGCACTCGTGATTATGAAAGCTGGACGATCAGTTACAGCCCTCCGGGCACCTGTGGTGTAAATGCCACAGTTACATGCTAATGAATTTTTAAAACACTGGATTTATTGAATACGTTTCGGTTAATCCGTTCTTTGTAAAGAAAAATCCTGAACTCTTTGTTTACAAAGTATATAGACCCAGGTTTAATTAATTAACAACTTCAGTTGAAATGAGACGTGTGTGTGACTGACAACAACAATGTATTTTTAGTATTGAAATAAATTGGTTTAAAGGAAATTGGTTTAGGTACATTTGTAAATATCTTAAAGATATGCAATAATCCCTTATTATGCTGAATAATTAAATACGACTCCCTCTTTTCTGAATATCAATTAAATA
This sequence comes from Azorinus chamasolen, assembly GCA_963576725.1. Classification (NCBI taxonomy): domain Eukaryota; kingdom Metazoa; phylum Mollusca; class Bivalvia; order Cardiida; family Solecurtidae; genus Azorinus; species Azorinus chamasolen. The sequence goes on along the minus strand of OY755236.1, from coordinate 44,599,060 downwards.
AAGAGCTCTAAAAACCTTATTACTTAAGAAAATGATTTGTATGACAACAGTGAAGACCCTGATCAAAGGGCTCCCTTGGGAACCTTTTGATTTGAGTCTACACTGTTTGCAAATGTTTTATAGACTGAAGTCCCGCACACGAAAGGCTAAACTTAAACTCAAATATGAACTTAATGTTCTCGCAGCCTTGTGTATCGTTAGTGGAAGTGCAATCCAATTTGCAGGTTTATCATTCGCTTCACTTCTTTGCTCTCCAATCACACTTTTAGATAACGGGTACATTACTCCATATCGCTAAACACTTAACCATTCTCACACTATTAAAATGATCTTAGCTAAACAATACCAGTGCCATACATTTTAAAACATTGTCCATGTGGCTTAACCACTTTAAAAACTATTGGCTGAGTGGCAAACCGTTTAGATCCTGATGAGACATTTAGTTAATCGATGTCTGGTGGCCTAGATCCAAACTATTTGCCAACGCTAGTCGGGATAATGGTTAAATTGTTTTCAAATTAAATTGTTGCCTTGTTCATAACGAACCAACGTTTTGTTTACAAACTTGCCATTATGTATGATCAGAATAATTCCAATAAATACTAGGAGAAACATGTTGATACAAACGGTTTCACTGTCTCTTCAATGTAACTTTAACCATTTACTCCATAAAATATGCCTTCCTATAGGAACCGTCTGGCCAGGATCTGCTCTGTTTGCCTATAAGAAAATATAGATCTGATACTAAAGTTTAGTAAAAATATCATGTGTTAATATGCCATTTTAAAAAATTACTTAATTAATATTCATGACGTCATTATTTCTGATATAAATATTCATGGAGGACAGGGTTAACTCTTAACTACATGAATATTAACGTGAATATTGATTAGCTAAAAATTTAAAATGGCGTATGAGCACATTATTTTTACCATTGCACCAATTGTAGTATCAAATCTATATGATCTACAGTAAAACCTCTCTATAACGGACACTAAATTACATCAAGTATTTTGTGTTAAAGGCAGGTGACTGCTTAAAGCAATGTGAAAGTAAAACAGAACGCTCCTATAGGAGCGTTCTGTTTTACTTTCACCTTGCTTTAAGCTGTCACCAGCCCTAAATACTAATTAAAACAATTTAGTGGCCGTTATAGAGAGGGTTTACTGTATATGATTTCTTAAGCAAAGAGTAGATCCTGGTCTAATAGTGTAGATTAAAACCTTCATCAGTAGGAAGGTATTACAGTGCAGCACTTAGGTCAGCTCAACAGCAATGTGTATCACCGTATGAATGCATATATAAGGTCAACAGCTTAACGGTCATGATCACATACGTCCCGCAGTTAAAAGGGTTATTGAAATGATTCGGCCTGCAGCTTAAATGTCACAACACGTTTAAGGACAAAAACCCTTAGTCGGGAGCATTTAAACGGAGTAAAGTCTGAATAATACTCACAAATGTAATATTTTGGACCTAATCAGACACATAGGCTGATTCATGTAAACCCTAACCCATTCTGTTTTTCGTTTAACTTGGTCTAGCTGTGTTGATTTACTTTTGTATCCGCGACAAGTTAAAACCAGTAGATATTATTTGTGTTTGTCACAAGCATACGAGGTCAATGATAGAGCGATGATATATATCGTCTTATCAAAGTGTCAAATTGATAAATACGCTCTTTCGCGCATTTGCAAACATAGTACATACAGATCAGACGGCTCCTGTACATGTAGGAGCTGTCTGATCAACTCCTACTCCGTTTGCTAATACAGTTACATAGATCTGATTCTACATGTTCTGCCATGGGCAAACTCTTGTGTTCATATTCAGCTATTCATGATACCATTAGTTCTTACATGAATATTCATGAGGAATAGGGTTAAAACATTCATATTTATTGTTAACTATTTAGTTACAACGTTTTGCCGCCTGCAAAAATGTGTCGCTTACTTCAATATTGTATTTTTTATTTTCTTTCTTTTTCTTTCACAAACATAATGGTACTACGAAAGAGTTTGTGTTCCTGCATACTCTCAACGTCTCATCTGGGTCCATATTGTTTGAAAAGTGGTTAAAAACTAGTAGCATAAGAGTTAACATAGTTACACCCATCCAGTCCCTGAGACTCACCCCTGCTGACGTTTAAAGTTTGTAACCTGTTCAGTGCCGTGGTCAGTAATATCATATGCAAACAGTTTGGATCCAGATGAGACGACGAGTTCAAACTGTTTGATATTCGGTCCATAGTTTCTCTAAAAAATATAGATTCGTAAGTAGACAAATTGTTCAAGATCCAAATTTGAGCGGACAATATATATTTTTTAAGCAGTGTAAGGGTAAACTCTTTCCTTCAAATAAACACCTTTTCACGCATTTGCAAACAGAGTACACCCAGATCAGACGGCTCATATAGACGCCGTCTGATCAGTGTCTGTTCTGTTTGCTGATGGAATATGATAGATCTGTTTCTAAATGGCTGCAATGTTCCTCCTTCCATATTTCATTATAATAATTTTGTCCATGAATATTCAGTAGTATTAAAATTTGGAATACGTATAGGACAGGGAAAGTGTTGAAGGGCATGTGATCTTGATTAAATTGTCTGCAAAGGTTGCCCAAATAAGCGCTCAATGGTTTAACTGATAGTGGAGCGAGATGGTGACACTAATGAGCCCATATTATGTATGTTTCCGGTCACAGAATGAAATAGTTTGCTTACATTTGAATATACCGCGTAGCCTTTTTAAAGCGAACACCCAACGGAGGCACACTTCTGTATGTTTAAACCAGGTGATAGCTTAGTGCAAGACGAAAGTTATACAGAATGCTCCTGTAAGAGTGTTATGGAACCACCTGTTGTTGTTTTTTTAAAATCGTTTCCTCAATAAATACGCCTTTTTACTCCTCTGTACAATTCACTTCTTGAAACCATTGTGATAAATAGAGCATTTGCTCAATTGGAGCAAGTGCTCTTTTTATCACAATGGTTTCAAAACTACACGATTCTACCAAGTTCATTTTCTCTAGTACACGTAAATGCTTCTTTTCGGTAGATTTATTCAAAGAGGTTGGTTCAAAAATAGCGTATGAGGGAATGGGTTAAAGATTCTATCCGTTACGTAGCCCCTTTAACGGGGTTCCATTCTACATGAGGGCAACATGATTTCAAATATTTGTATAACCCTATTCACTCCGCCGAATAAATTTCCATCTGCTGCTTCATGTTGTTTTTGTTTAAATTACTATACAAAACAACCACAGTGCCAACAACTTTGATCCTGGTTTGATGCCGAATTACTTGTCTCATCTGGTTCCAGACAATTTTTAACCCTTCGCTTTCTGAATTTTAAAATACATTTCTCCTTCTTTACCAATGCCCTGTTGTATAATTAAATACATCTTCACTGTGTACAAGTATTTCGCTGTGCAATCACTGCTGTGGAGTGCACTGGTTGCACAATCAACTTGTAAATAGTGCAGACCCAGATGAGACAGCCCCTGCAGGAGCTGTCTCATCTGGGTCTTCACTATTTACAGGTAGGTATATTGACGTGAATAGCAAGCGAAGGGTTAACGGTTATCACTTGTCCTGCAACAAAGACGAAATGAGTAAAAGTGTCCATCTGGCCCTCTTCACCAGTTGTCAAACAAACTATGCTAAGATTGCTGTACAGAGCCCGCCTGAATATAAATGACATTTAAGGACTGCACAATTTGCCTTACTGCGTGTTTTGCATGACTTTATTGTGATGAGTTGCGTGGTTGGTTTAGTTTATAGTGACATTTTAGACAAGCATGTCATGTCAGCTAGTATACTCCAGTAAAGTGAAGATCCGAACTGTTGTACAGTAGAACCTGTTGTAAACGGTCATCAAAAAGAGGTTTGTTTTCTTAAAATGCAACCAGAGTGTATAAAGTAGAACCGAAGCAGGTGGTGGCTTAATGCATTTCAAAAGTAATACAGAAAGCTCCTATAGGAACTTTCTACATTACTTTTCCCTGCATTAAGCAACCACCTGCCATGGTTCTACTTTATACACTCTGATTGCATTTTAAGAACAGAAAATGAGTACGTAAACGTGTCACTTGTGAAAGTTTGTGAATTTTGTGTAGACGAACTTTGTTTGGTTTAGCTGAAGGCTATCCTTCTCGTGCTTAAAGCGTCTTGAATGGCATTTGCAAACAGTTTGAATCCAGATGAGACGCCGTGTAACTCGGCGTCTCTTCAGGATCCAAGCTGTTTGAAACTCGTTCAACATATTCTTAACCCTTTCCTCCATAAATACGCCTTTCTATGCCTCTGCAAAAGCCACCTATTGAAACAATTGTGATAAATAAAGTATTTGCTCGTACATGTATAGGAGCAAATGCTCTATTTATCACAATGGTTTCAAATTACAAAATTCTAAAAAAAATCCTTTTCTCTAGTTAATGCTCCTTTTCGGTAGATGCATCCAAAGAGATTGGGTCTAAAAACAGCCTATGATGGAATGGGTTAAAGGATTGGAAGAATTGGAAGTCAGTGAAAATGTAAGCAAAACAGAGACAGAGCAGACATTTATTCAGCCTCAGAACGATTGGGTATTAACAAGTTACATGTATACTATATTAAACGATTTAAGTACAAGAAAAAAGTTATACGAAACAGTTTGGTTTAATCAGCACATATGAGAAGATTTATATCAAAGAACAAGTTATACGAAATAGTTCGGATGAATCTTAGAACATGAAACTAGTTACATCTAGTAACAAGTTGCACAAAATACTTTGGAAAAATCTATGAACATGGAATGATTTACACCCTAAAACAAATTAGTCGGGACAGTTTGCGAACATAAATGATTTACATCTAAGAACAGGCTACACGAAATAGTTCAGACGAGTTTGCGACCATGAAACTATTTATATTTAAGAGCAAGGTACAAAACAAATAGTTCTGACGAAACAGAAATGTCCGTTGATGCCTCTGAAAACAGAGTATACCCAGAGTATGTCCCTACAAGAGCCGTCTGATCAGGGTCTGCTCTATTTGCTCTATGTACTTATAAAATGATATAGATCTCATTCTACTGTTTTTGCTATGATAAGAAGTTCTCTTGATCAGTATGCCATTATAAAACATAAGGTCGTTAAAATACAGTGAATCCCCTGTAAACCAGAATTCTGGTAGAGAAGAATTTAGATACTGTCCTGATATTAGAATATATATATAATTAAAAAGTCCTGAAGAAAGCTCCTAGAGGAGCATTCTGCATGACCTTCATCCTGCATTAAGCTGCCACCTGTCTCCAAGGCCGATATTTATACTGTATATTATAACGTCCGGTTTAGAGGGACCCTGCTGTATAGTCTTTACTCCGTATACTCATTGGATTCATAAGGGTAACAAGAATGGCATTTTTGTTTTCTGGAATTTAACTGCTTGACTTATGTTTATCACCCGTCCAAACCAATTACAGTAAAACCTCTCTATAACGGCCACTAAATTACATCAAGTATTTTGTGTTAAAGGCAGGTGGCTGCTTAAAGCAAGGTGAAAGTAAAACAGAACGCTCCTATAGGAGCGTTCTGTTTTTTCTTTCACCTTGCTTTAAGCTGCCACCTGCTGTAAATACCATCTAATTAAATGATTAATACAATTTAGTGGCCGTTATAGAGAGGTTTTACTGTAGATCATAAATTACTGTCTGGCCAGGTGTTCTGTACTACCGTAAAGCTTTTCCTCTTGAATATTCATGTCAGAAATGATGACATCATGAATAATTATAAGGTATACTGACACATGAACAGGGGAGTTTTAGCTATGACAGAAACTGTAGAGTCAATTCTATATTATCCCATTAGCAAGCTTAACAGACACCGATCAGACGGATCCTACAGGAGTATCTGATCTAGGTATACCCTGTTTGCATAGGCATGAAAAGGCGCATCAATCAGGCAACGGGTTCATCCACGTATGCCTAGGGTACACGTTCAAAACGGGACATAGGCAAATAATGTAAGCCCACATAGATGGGTACTGAACGAGTCGTCTTATCAGAGTCTGCTTTGTTTGCATAACACGTTAATTTCCAAACTTCACATGTGACTAAAGAGTTATAATTGCAGAAACATAGCTTTGTAATGAAAATGAAATACATATGTGGACTAGTTTGCTAATACATACGAGCGTACAGTTTTAACCCTTTACTCTATGAATATGTATGTTAGAAATAATGACATCATCAATAGTAATTCGAGTATCTTTTTATGATGACACATGGGCACAGGGTCCTAGTTTATAAAACTTCTGAGTCTGAGTCTGAGATCATTCTCAAGTATTTGATTGGCCAGATTCTGAATCTGGCCAATCTGCTGCTTGAGAATGTTTTCAAACTCAAGCAAAAAGTTTTATAACCTCGAGGCCAGGATTGTTTTTGACAAGGCCGATCCTGTAGATTCATACCTTTATACTACATGTATCATAAGCAAACAGAGCAGAACCCTAATGAGACGACTCCTTCGGAACCATCTGATCTTGGTCTACGCTGTTTGCAAATGCGTAGAAAGGCGTATTTATGGAGTAAAGGGTTAAATAGGTTAAATCTCAGTTAACCATTCAAGTTAAGTACATGTATATGTATGTGATAACTATTACAGTAAAACCACTATGAACTGGAATTGTAATAAAGAATATATGTAGTTTAGGTGTTGGTTTTTTAGACAGGTGACAGCGTAGTTCAGGATGGAAATCATACATGTACAAACCACTCCTTAGGGAGTTTCTTATATTATTTGCATCCTGCATAAAGCTGTCACCTGTACTGAAGAACGAGATTGATACTAATTTTAACGTCTTGTTTAGAGGGGGTTACTGTATACTGTAGGCAAAGAAGGACTTTCCTTATCCAGCCAGTCGTGATATAGCTTACATTTGCAAACTAATTTCAACCAATGTCAGGTGCAGGTATGGAAAAGCCTGACGTTCAATCAGAATAAAACATATTGGTCAGCCAAGAAACAGTTTCTAAAACAGACAGCTAGGTGGAAACTGTTTAAAACTCACAACAGATGAGAGTTGGAAATGACGACATTTTAAGGTTAAGATAAGTTGGCTAACAGTACTGTAATCTGTCCTTATATGACCTAATTCACCTTGGAGGCAAAGTAATAAATCATCGCGTGTAGTATGAATAACACCAGAAAATCGTCTGTAATTTATAAAACAGTATATAACCAGATCAAACATGGTCACGTGATGTGTTATATGGAGTTAGGATGTTTCTCAATAGAATTAAGTCTCAATAAGGCCATGCCAAACTAAATGAATTTGAAAGTTGAAGCAGACGTCTTTTGTTCGCTTAGGACGACATTTTCAGTCATTTAACGGATGCCCAGACCGTTTGTCGCCAATCAGATTGCACGTTGGCAAGATATGTTGGCATAACTTTAGCGCTTCCAGTGAAGAATCTCGTAATTTTCCATGCAGACAGTGTGGATCCAATGAAGACGCGGAGTAACTCGGCGTCTCGTCAGGATCCACACTGTTTGCTACTGTGATTGTGTTTTGAAAACAAATGAACAGAAACTCAAGTAATGAAACTGAGGACAGAAGATAAATGTTGCAGACGACAATATGTGGCATTAGAGAGCTAAATATGTAGTGATAGTCTGCTCTATCAGACTATATCACAAATACAGTAAAACCTCTCTATAACGGCCACTAAATTATGTTAATTAGTTGGTATTTAGGACAGGTGGCTGCTTAAAGCAAGGTAAAAGTAAAACAGAACGCTCCTATAGGAGCGTTCTGTTTTACTGTCACCTTGCTTTAAGCTGCCACCTGCCTTCAACACAAAATACTTGATGTAATTTAGTGGCCGTTATAGAGAGGTTTTACTGCATGGTTAAACATACAGTAGAACCCCTCAAAAGTGACCACATAAAGAGGAGGCACTGGTCTCTTTAAAAGTAGGTGTTTGCATAATGCATCACGCAAGTAATGCAGAGAGCTCCTGCGGGAGATTTCTGCACAGTGCGTGTACTGCATTAAGATACCATGTGCTACTTAGGTCCATAATTTGACCTCATTTCGGCGGTCGTATTAGAGGGGTTTTTATAGTATGAAGGTATGAAGGTTGGTAAAGTTGAAAATGTTCGACGACCAAAGGATAGCATCTCCAAAATGTTCCAAAACTTATAATATTTTCAAACGTCCCAGCTTTTACCATTCTAGTAGTACATGTTGGAGAATAAAACCAAGCAATACGTTTAAGAAATTGAATAAAGCATAATTCTAAATGAGATGTGAATTCAGGAAATTTCACTTTTCTCCGAAATAATACATGTCTTGTCGGAATTTATTGGAATCGCCCCGGATAGGCGATTCTAATGAGTAACAGCAATATATAACTTATGCAAATTGGCTGGGTGAGCGCACGCTTTAAATATGTACTGCAGTCCTGCTTTCGGAAGGCTTCACGTGATCTTATTTATGCAACAGGTTCCCTTGGCGCAAAAAAAATGATATTCGTCGTGTTTACCATTTGTTTCACCCTTTACGTTATAGAAATGATTTTGCAAACCGAATAGACCCAGATCAGACCACTCTTACATGGATGTTCTTGAAGCAAAAGGTTAAAATGATGTAATTCAGCTATTCTAAACTGCTCCTAGCTTAGCAAACCACCCTGAGAGTCTATACCCTGTCAATGTTTTTGCGTTTTGTTTTTCAGAAAGCATAAGTTTGTATATATAACTGTCATGCCCAACTGCCTGATCGATAAAACCGCGACAGACAAAACTTAGATATTCACTTGATAGATGCTTTCTGATTCACAGCTGTCATTTTCAATATCTGACAAGAATGTAAAACCCTCTTACTTTGCGGAAATCTTTCCTTGGAAAATATAAATAAACGCAATCTTGCTGCCACTTGGCGCTGATTTCTCGCGTCATTCTTTTGGCTGTATCGTGCTACAGTAAAACTTCTCTATAACGGCCACTAAATGGTGTTAATTGCTTGTATTTAGGACAGATGGCTGCTTAAAACATCTGAAAATAGTGTAGACACTGTTCAGACATCTGGTCTTTATTTAGACAGTTTGCACATTGCAATGCCTAAAGTTTGTGTTTCTATGACGGGATACTTTTGACGTTTACGTTAGGTAGCATGTATGGTATTTCTTGGAAATAAAATAACTTACAGTTTTCAAACTTTCCCACCCGAATAAAGTTTATCAGAGACATTTCAAACTTCCTAAAACGATAAATATTTAGCAAAGACATTTCAAACTTTCCCACACGATAAAAGTTTAACAGAGACGTTTCAAACTTCTCCCACATGATAAAAGTTTAACAGAGACATTTCAAACTTTTTCCCACGGGACAAACGTTTAATTAGAAGACAAATTTAGCCAAGACGAAAATATGTCTACAGCATGTTAAATCGTTTACAGTTTAAATTTAGTTTAGCCGTCAAACATTTAAGCAGATGTTTTTTCAATGATACTGCCAGTTTCAAGATTATATTGTTTATCAAGCTCATTCAAAACATAAGAACAATGTGTCAAAACTTAGCATTTATCCCATTATGTGCGATCTGACGCGTATTTCAAACAGCTTGAGTCTCGTGTCCAAGGTTATAAAAACTTCTGAGTCTGAAATTATTCTCAAGTAGCTGATTGGTCAGATTCTGAGCAAGTTCAGAATTTGACCAATCAGATGATTGAGAATGATCTCAAACTCAATCAATCAGTTTTATATCCTCATAGCAAGATGAGACTCCGAGTAACTGGGCGTCTCATCAGGATCCAATCTGTTTGACACTCGGTCCGAAGTTTTTCAAAAGCTTCATCGAATCGGGTGTCCGATAGAGTCTCCCTAAATGGAACAACATGTTTCATTAACTCAATTAGCTCCAATTCTTAAAATGAAATTTCTGCTATTTCTTTGCAAAATTATGGCCAAGATGACAAACTGTTTGGATCCCGATGAAACGCTGGATTATAAAAGCAGGTGATTGCTTACTACAGGGCAGATGTCAGCTAAAACTGCTCAGATTAAGAGTTTTATGGTCGCTTAAGGCAGGTTATACTTCAGTGCAATACAATAAAACCTCTCTATAACGGCCACTAATTACATCAAGTGGTTTGTGTTAAAGGCAGGTGGCTGCTTAAAGCAAGGTGAAAGTAAAACAGAACGTTCCTATAGGAGCGTTCTGTTTTACTTTCACCTGGCTTTAAGCAGCCACCTGTCCTAAATACCAACTGATTAACACAATCTAGTGGCCGTTATAGAGAGGTTTTACTGTATGTATGAGTGCAGTTTATTTTCTCTATATAAAACCTAAACATACGATACTTGATAGACCATTTGGTGTGAAATGTTATCGTTTCTTAGTGATTGAAGCGTGTTTTCGTCTTCGTTGCATCACGGTTTTACGTTGGTTTTACTGTTCTCTAATGCTCTCGTAGTGTTATGGTATCACCATGCTGAGTTAATTGTCTCATGCTGTCATTATTGTAGTGTCATTGCATCGCCGTCGTGAGTTCGTTGTCTCATGCTCTCATTATCGTAGTGTCATGGTATCTACGTTGTGAACTCGTTGTCTCTTGATTCCATTATCATAGTGTCATTTGTATGACTATCGTGTGTTCGTTCTCTAAAGCTCTCATTGTCGTGGTGTCGCCATTATGAGTTCGGTGTATCGCGTTTGTGTTGTAATAGTCTCATGCTTTCATCGTCATAGAATTGTAATGTCGTAGTAATGTGAAGGTGATAATTGGATAGCTAAACATACCGATCTTTCACGGGACAGGTCGTTCCGTAGACATTTAAAAGCCAATATCTATAAAGCCAATATCTATATAAGTTCATGCCATTTAAAGTAGGTGCACTCATGCTGTCACTAATAACGCAGCATTAGTTGTCAACGAAAAATGTCTTCCAATCTGATTTTAATGTCTGCTAGAATACTTTGAAGAGCAAAAATACTTTCCTTCAATTTTAACCAATTACTCTTTCACAAACAGTTTGTAGTATTATTCATAGAGCTTTGATCACATTGAAGATTTTTTGAGGGATTTAGTTTTCCTATATGGTTTCCACAAAAGAGTAATATTGAATCTGTTATGATTGTCAAACATAGCGTAAAGAGTGGAAGTACGGCCACGTGTACGCATTGAAATGCAGTGAAGCATTGCAAATACGCAAGTACAGAGATTGTAGGTATATGTACATGTTTATGCAGTTTGACAAACAGTGACCCTTTTCTCGTTTTTTCATAACGTTCCATATAGCGGGAGATGTCTTTAACCGTTTAGTCCATATGTACGCATTTCTACGCCTTTTCAAACAGAATAGACCCAGATCAGACGGCTCCTATAGGAGCCGTCTGATAAGGGTATGATCTATTTTTATGCTGTAGTATATATATGATCCTACAGTTTCTGCCACGGCTAAATATTCCTGTGTCCATGTGCTATTATATAACATAATCTAATTAATATTCATGGTGCCGTTATTATTTAATTATAACCTGAATATTCATGTAGTAAATGGTAACTTGTTCACGCTTAGTGACTGTCATGTACAACTTCTTAACCTTTTCGGCGCCAAATTTCTAATTGTCGACTGCAATCCAAGTTTGTTAAATCATTCAGTAAAATAAGGAAATGAGATAAATAAATGCAAATTTCAAAGGAATAAAGCAAATATAAAGAAATAGAAATTGAGACAAATAGTGAAGTCCCTGATCAGACGCCGCCTTGAAAAGGCGGCGTCTGATCTGGGACTGCACTATTTGTCGTGGTGCATTTATGCGATCGCGGCCGTGAAAGGGTTAATCATTTGCCTGTTTAGCGCGACCAGATTAGCATTTGCAAACAGGTTGGAACCAGGTGAAACGACAAGTAACTCGACGTCTTATAAGGTTCAAAAGCTTGAGCGAATCAGAGGAACGTGAAAATTGCAGCAGATGGGAAATAAAGCAGACATCATTTTCATAGCAGGTCTTATTCCTTATTCCGCTGTGATTAACCCTTACAGACAACGCTTTATTTTCAAATGGACTATTCTAAAATTCAAACAGGTCAAGCTCATGGTGAATATTTAGGGATTATTCTAAAACTGTTTGCAAATGCGAGTCAAGTTTCTGTAAACTGTCAAACAGCTTTGATCTATGTAAGGTGCCGAGTTTACCTAAGAAATAATGACATCATGAATATTAGATTTTTTTAAAACGGCACATGAATACAGGGAATTTTGGCCATGGCGGAAACTGTAGAATCAGATCTATATTATATTAAAAGCAAACAGGGCAGATCCTGATCAGATGGATCCTACATGAGCGTCTGAGCTGGGTCTATTCTGTTTGCAAAGGCTTAGACAGACGTATTTATGGAATAAATGGTCAACCCTTACCCTTAATGTCTTTTGCAAGTAGTGTCGACCCAGATGAGAGGCCCCTGTTATAAGGAGACAAATTTTCCCCTCCGATCGAAACTGTTAAATTCTTATGTTGTTGTTTTCTAAACTAACATGATGCTACAGATGAAATTAACCGACATCCATTGCTTAAACAGTATATGGATTGTTATTAGATCCAACTTATGTAACTGCTACTCTGATTAACATTAATGAGAAGAATCTATTCAATCTAATGTGTATAAGCATAGCCATGCATAAAGTGATTCAAGATTATAAATAACACATGCTATACGTGAAAACATGTCTTGACACAAACTCTTTTATGCACAGTGTCCCTAAAACCGAGGGCAGACGAAAGTGTAGACCCAGATAAAAGAGTTCCAGGGACCCTCTGATCTGGATCTACACTATTTGCTTCTTAGATTATTTTCGAAATCGGAAAATCATTCTTACAGAAAACCACTGTAACTGAAAATAAGATTCCTTAAAAGCACATGTTTGAACGAGATCACAAAGAAATTGAGACCTCAAGTGGGTTAATCCATTCAATAGAACTAATTATGTATCGTCTTAGACGATGTTGTCTTAGTTAACACATTCAATAGAACCATCGCCTTAGACTATGGTGTCTAGGTTAACCATCTTAGTGTTATTATATTTTCTGGTACTTCGGGAGCACACGTTTCAATGTTATGTGTGAACATTGAATATCGCTTAAGCCGGTGCTAGGGTGTGTGAGTATTATTGCACTTTTAATTACTACTCATGAACAGAATCAATAAAACTGGGTCTGCAATTGCCTCTTTTTGCGTTGCTATTTTTGCTTTCGAAGTATCTCCCATTTTCAGAATATATTAACCCTTCTCTTGCTGAATTTCAAAATACATCTCTCCTTCTTTACACATGCCCTGTTGTATAATTACATATATCTTCACCAAGTAGTTCGGTGTGCAATTACTGCTGTGGAGTGCACTGGTTGCACAATCAACTTGTAAATAGTGCAGACCCTGATGAGACAGCTCCTGCAGGAGCTGTCTCATCTGGGTCTTCACTATTTACAGGTAGGTATATTGACGTGAATAGCAAGCGAAGAGTTAACACTTACCCCGTTGTGAAAAGAGTAATGTCTGCTCAAATTTGGCAAAGTTCAATTATGACTACTTCTGATTCAACCAAATATTGGTCAAATATCATGACACAAGGTTTTGAGAAACTATTGAGCAAACTAAGTATCAGACAGCTTGGATCCTGATGAGACGCCGATGATAGCCGTCAACAAATAATTCGCTTGTTCATCAACAAAAACATTATTAAGCCATATCCCGCTATGGATATATAATTTCTGCTCACATTTGGATCTTGTGCAATTCTAACTACAGTTGAACTTCGATATCTCGAACTTCAAGGGACTATATAAATTAGTTCGAGATAACAGAAGTTCGAGTTATCCGATTTCTAATCTGGACAATTTCTCAAGTTCACAGCTTAATGCAGGTCTACAGTAATGATGAAAGCTCATGTAGGAACTTTCAGCATTACTGTAGACCTGCATTAAGCTGTGAAATGTGTTTCTAGTTATGCGTAGTGATACAATTTACAGCAATTCTGTATTGTAAGATTTTGGAAGGACCGAACTTTTAGATCGAGTTATCCCGTTGTTCGAGTTATCCGAGTTCGAGATATCGAAGTTCAACTGTACTTTGAACCCACGACTAATATCCGAACAGTCATTATTTCTTACTAAATATCCATTAGGTAAATGGCTAAACATTGCTTACAAAGTCATGAGGGACCAATTTCACAGATGCAAGTATGCAGACAAAATATTTATTTGTAACTATTAAAACATGAATGAAAGAGAAACGTTTTATTACAAGGACTAATGCAATAAAATCCTGATTGATCACGTGAGATTTATAGTCTTGTAAATATTGAAAGCAGCATTCTATGAAATATTAACGTCTAAAATGAACGCGGTGTTTATTAACTGCAGCGCGCCATTTGATGCCGAAAACATAATTACAGAATTAAAATCAAGGAGGAATTCATGTTATTGATTTCAAGAGTGAATGTAAATATTTGTTTTGAAGGCTAGGGTTTCTAATAGAGATGCAAAATGATTTACGCAGAAGCGTGCTTTTGCTGATTTTTCTAGTAGTCGGTAACTCTCTATAACATGATTAACAATTTTCTTCATGAAATTCAAGTATATAAGAAAAACCTGACTGTGGATATTGAACAGTTGACTTTTTGTTGTGGTAGTATGCTCAAGATAATCTTTTACCATGAAAGAAACTGTAGATTCATGCCTATATTACTGCATAAGCAAACAGAGCAGAGTCGGATCAGACAGCTCCTATTGGAGTTTCCGTGAGGTAAACGTTTAACTTCAATACGGCAGCTAAACTCTTTTGTTGTTAGTCTTTTGACGGAATCTTATATGTGGAGAATAGGGTCTACATGTATTTCATTTTGTTTAATTCTATGCATCTTGTAATTCAATTTAACCATTTACTCCATAAATGCGACTTTCTACGACTTTGCAAGTAGAGTAGACCTAGATATGTCTGATCAGGGTCTGCTCTTTTTGCTTGTGATATAATATAAATATGATTCTACAGTTTCTGCAATGGGCAACATTCCATGTGTCCATATGCTATTATAAGAATTAATTAATCTAATTTATATTTATGATTTCATTATTTCTTACATGAATATTCATGGAGTAAATGGTTTAACTATTCATACAGATTTTAACCTAATGAAATGCTGAGTTACCCGACGTCTTATTTAACCAATTCTCTCCTAGGCTATTTGTAGATCCAACCTTTTTTAATTAATCTACCAAAAAGAAGCATTAACTAGAGAAAAGGAAACTTTTAGAATTTTGTAGTTTGAAACCAGTGTGGTAAATAGAACATTTGCTCTTTAGGAGCAAATGCTCTATTCATCACAATGGTTTCACAATGTGAATTTTATACAGGCGTCACTAGGGGATAATGTGTTAAAAAGGTATCTACTGATTGGTGCCAAATAATTCTGTTAATTCTTAATTCCATAGAAACGCATTATAAGGCATTTGCAAACAGAACATATTCATATAATATGACTCCTGTAGGAACCACCTGATCAGGATGTTCTGTGTATGTTCGTATAATAATATATTCCTGATTCTGCAGTTTCTGCAATGGTAACACGATTCATGTGCAATTATAAACATTAATATAAATATCATTCATGATGGCATTATTTCTTAAATGAATATTCATGGATTTATATATTTATCAAAATATTCGGGGGTAAACTTTAATTATTAGGGTCAAGTTTGAGGAAACGAGACCGAACTATCCTAAGCTCAAGAGTATATTTCACTTGAGTTTGTGCTTCTCTTTTGAGAATGAGATTCAGAAATCCACATTTATCATAGGACATAAAGATGATCACACTGCATGACGGTTCCAAATCCACAACAGACCTGCCCGAACCACGCATTGTAATTATACACTTTCAACCCTGGACTATCCAATTAGTGTTAACCTAAACGGACTATTCCAAAATTCAAATATGTCAAGCTTATGGTGAATATTTAGGGATTTTTCTAAAGAAAAGTGTAATATGACAAACGGTGCCGACCCTGATGTTTGCTAAGGCCATTATTGACTCGTGTCCCGCACTGTAAGGGTTAAACAAAAGATTCCACTCAGTATGAAACATTTAAATGCAAGTTGCTAGAGGATTCTGAATAACAAACAGTGCACATCCTGATTAGATGGCTCCTCTAGGGACCCTCTGATCTTGGTCTACACTGTTTGCAAATGGCAATACACATGTACATGATTCTCCCGGGTTGCGAGAGTTAAACATGGAAGACGCTCTTGGTTCCGGGCACGTGTTGATGGTTGCTGAAAAATTACATGTCGTATGGGGTAATACGTTTGATGGTCAAAGGGATGTGGATATGATAATATAAAGTTAATGACATGTAGAAATGTACGCAATCATCATTTGAAGAATACAAGGCAGGTTATGTCATGTCTGTACTTCTGTTTTAACATGCGATACTTTGAATGGTTCCTTTCATTTGAATATTCGAATTTATTTAATTTCATACCGTTAAATTATTTTATACAACACATGTCAGGCTCCGTACGGCAATTACTTAAACGTTTTACGACATTTATAATACTAATGGTTTTATCAAGGTTCACAGTATCCTATTCCAATATATGTGATTTCATAAAGGGTTTTCATATATTTGCGAAAACAAAGTTTATTCCTCTCGTATATTATTGTACATCGACCAATGCCGAAATAAAATAAGCATTATTGTGTTACATAAACTGGTTTAAATCACTTTGCAAGACTCCCACATTGCATAACAGATATTATTTGGAAACGACATAAAATGTCAGAGTAAAAAGTGATTGCTTTGTAGAAATTTAGTGTGCTCATTTCAAAGTAGTTAAGACCTTTTTGATTCACATTTGCTTTTAAGATTCTCGTGTTTTGGGAGCATTGTGCCATACTGCAACGATAAAACTGTGGAACTACATTGGGTCTTAAGCTTTTAAAATAAACAACGAGAGAATAATTTTGAAGTTCCCTTCACTTGATGAAGAGAACTCGTTACCATATCATTCTGCACTATATGTATATAATTCCTCTAAACCGGATAATAAATTTAGTATAAATATCGGTCTTAGAGACAGGTGGCAGCTTAATGCCGGTTGAATGTATGTAGGAGCTTTCTGCTTGACTTTCATCCTGCATTAAGCAGTCAACTGCCAAAAAGTATCTTAATTCTTCTCTACTAGAATTCCGGTTTAGAGAGGTCTTACTGTAATTGCTTGGTATCAACCCAGGCTTTGATTTTCGTTAGCTAATGATCGTCGACAGATCAAAATGAATGTATTCTTTGAAGTAGTTTTTACAACTGTATAAAAAGAAAATTAATGTCAAACGGGACTATATTTTAAGGTTTTTACATATATTCAGAAGGAAACTAAGTTACAGTTTGTGGGATCATAATATGATTGCTTCAATAAAACATAAATACATGTAACCATGAAAAAACAATTTCGGGTTAACCATTTCCCTGTTCTATGTTTATTCCAAATTTCAATACCTACTGAATATTCATGATAAAAAGAGTTAAAATGAAATATGGAAGGTGGAACATTGTAGCCATTTTAGAAACTAAAATACAAATCTATCAAATTCCAGTTGCAAACAGAGCAGACGCCGATCAGACGGCTCCTATAGGAGCCGTCTGATATGGGTCTACTCTGTTTGCAAATGCGTCAAAAGACGTTTATATGAGGGAAAGGGTTAAAGGCTTCAGTCTGCATATATTTCGGTAGTCTTTAACAAACTTTAACCTTGTATTTCCTAGTGAACTAGTTCCAACATTTCCTTACTATTGTTCTAATTTTCATTCTGAGGTGTGTAACTGCAATACTATGCTTACCGGCATGACCTTTGGGAAAAAGATAGTCGAGCAACCAATTCAGACCCTAATCAATTGTCACATTATCTGATCTGGATTTACACTGTTCTCCTATGTCCATATTAAGGAACAAGATGCACATTTGGTTTAACTAGTTCTGAAACTGTTTCACAATTAAAGTAATCTCTTCTATAAGGTAATTAGCCTTCTAACCGCCAAATTCTTCTTTTCACATATTTCCTTCTTGCACGCTCTTCAACTTAAGCCTCTGGATTACTTTCCTTCTACCATAACCGTTTACTCAACATATACGACTTTTTAACACATTTACAATCAGAGTAGATCCAGGTCAGAAGCTCCTGTGGGGGCTGTTTGTTTGCTTATGAAATAATATGCATGATATCAAAAGTTCTCTTGTTCCCATGCGATTATAAAAAAAAGTAATCTAATTAATATATTCAAAGTTTATAGACGGCTGAACGTGGCAGCGAAATAGTTAAACAGATTCTGGTCTGTTTTATTTTTGACGTCGGGATTTCCGTCGCATCAATAGTACTCGAGCTGCTTCGCGACGTCCAGTTAATAACATATTGAGAAAATCCCGGTCTATTATTGTTTTTAACTTTTTCCCTTATGAATATTTTTGTGCGAAATAATGAATATAGATATTATTTGACTGAATTGTATGACAGCACCATAAACAAGGAAATGTTTGACCATGGCAGAAAAGTATAATCAGATCTGTATTATATCATAAACAAACAGAGCGGACCCTGATCAGAGTCAGCTGATCTTGACCTACTCTGTTTGCAAATGCATCAAAAGGCACCTCTATTATGGTACGGGTTAACTTAAGACAGAACAACAACCGGGAAGAACTACATACCGTCCGCGAGACAGTTGGAAGGATTCTTCAAATTAATCCTTACCTGATAAATACTCATTGCAGATTTCACCTATTTGAACATTGATTTATAAAGATAGCCTGGGGTGTGGGAGTGTCGAAACAGAGTGCCGTAAACCGCGGAAATGCACTCGTGCATATGTTTTTGGCTAAATTAGCAGTTTGAATCCGGCCGATAATGAATCTAAAGAGTATTCGCGGAACCAATGAATGACGCATTTAATCGTTAGCCAATCGTTGCTCTGAATGACCTACTCTATCCAAGCGCGTCGTCTGTTGTATTACTACGGTGTTTGTAAACAATGGCCGAAACAGCCGTCAGATATATAGCCTATTTAACTTTCTGTGGCATTTTTTAATGGTTATGTGATAAAAAGATTTTTACATTCGTGCTCATTACAAATTGTTTTCTATGAAACTCGTTTGCTATAATTAATACGACACCCATTAAAAAACTTAAAAAAGCCAGATTATCGTAGTAAACACGTTTCATAAAACACTTTGTAATGAACACTCACGTAAGATCTTCTATTAACTAATATTCTTTTATATTGTTATATAAAATAAGTAAATACATTGCTAGAGCAGACACTGTTGAGCAATCTGATATGGATCTACTCTGTTTGCAAAGGTGTCACGAGGCATTCCTGTTAGACAAAGGGTTAAACAATCGACATTAAGACGTTGTGTTGTACACAACGCAGTGGCATTTATCTTCACACACTTGTTGTTGGCATAAGCTGACCGCTGCTACATACTTATATTTATCAATGTAATATATATGTCTATAGCAGATTCTGTGTATGTGTCAGTTTCACTCTTAAACAGGTTTTAAGGACATTATTTGCCTGGCATCCGTGCTTTCCCGAGAGTAAAATAATTTGATTTGGGCAATTTTGCTGAGGAGTAGTTTACTTCATTACTGACAATTCCATTATTGATACTTTTTGTCAGTATGTCTATTTTTTCTCGTCGTAAATGGAAACAAAACAAAAAGGAAAGTCGGTGTTATGGTCTCCGGGGAAGTATTGTTTACTGTAACCAAATCCAACCAGTTGTAATTAACATGTCTTCTTTCTAACTGATCATGTCATCTTTCGGAAGCTATCTGTCTTCGTAATATTTTCTATAAATTCTCTCTAACAGACATCTGCAGATTTGTTTATTGCCTTTCCTGACGGCTTCTAACAGAAGCTCTCTGTATCACATACCACAGGCTAAGTTAGAGTTAACTGACAAAAAAATTGTACCAATCGCGTTGACCTTTACCAGACAATTATCTAACTAGCATCGCGTCAGACACCAGTCTTATGATTCTCAGAAATCATGCTTCTTTATAATAGAAAAAATGGAGAAATTCAATTCATCCAAGCAGACGAAAATAGTCCGAACGCGGAAGGATACGGATGGTCGGTAATGTTCGTACCGGATGAATGGTATCGGCTGGCCAGAACTTTGGAGGAAATCCTTTTAATGACGGAATCTGCTTCATGAATATTGTTCACCTAAATTTACAAAAAAAGTTATCTTTTGTTGTCTTTCATTTCAAACCAAACAATGCAGCGGAATGCTACATATATTTGCTTCTGATCACACGGCAAACAGGTTTACATTCTGTCTTGGACAGCTGTATCTGCAAATACAGTAAAACCTCGATTATCCGAACACTAAAATACGTGTTATTATCGATCTTTAAGACAGGTGGCAGCTTAATGCATGGTGAAAGTCATGCAGAAAGCTCCTCTAGGAGCTTTCTGCATGACTTTCATCATGCATTAAGCAGCCACCTGCCTAAAAGGGTCTAAATTCGTTTATAACGAAAATTCGAATAATCGAGGTTTTACTGTGCAGGACCATTCAATACAGCGTGAAAGACCATCATCAGCATTTGATTTGGAAAATACTTAAAAATACATTCACAAAACATCTAAGCTTGCTAAAACATCATTATTTCCACCAGAAATTCTATTATTAAGTTTAAGGTTTTATAATAATAAATGTATCAATGTTTGGCTCTTAAATTTTTGTCTCGGCAATAAATTAAAAAAATAACAAATCTGATATGAAACTCGCATTTGGCTATATAGGCCATGCATTAGTTTCAGGCCAGATTTGTTTGATCGAAACAAACGTTGAAGAGTCCAAAAATGACATGTAAATAAGTACATGTATCATATTAATGTCTATATTCACATTCGCAAATGGTAATAACTCGTATTAACTTTTTTCAGTGCAGCATTGTTGTCTGCCGGTCCGTGCTGGACACATTTTAGACTGCTTCAAGTTTTAGGGTGGGCACATGTTCATTTGCTTTATAAAAAAGATAAAATAATGTCAAACTGTTTGGATCCTGATCAGAGTTACTCGGCGTCTCATCTGGATCCAAACTGTTTGCTTATGATATCACAGACCCGTATTCATGGCACTGAAGGGGTTAATGTTTTAGTATGATTATATTTCTTGCGTATTTTTGAAACATCATACCCCGATGGACCAAGACTGCAAATTGCTAATGCTGTATTTATCATAATGGTTTCATAAAGTGAATTTTACAGACGCTTCAAAAGGTGTCGTCAATACGAGGGAATGAGTTTGCCTCAGTTATTTATAAAACAGACGGTATTTTAGAGAGGAACCGAGTGAAAGATGAAGACGATTATATGTGTGTTGTCGACCAAATGCTCAGCATGTACTCGCAATGGCCCGTGACAGAGAACTTGATTCCATCAAATCTGACCAGAGACTGAATTATTTACTATTTATCAGACAGAAGCATGACTTGGGTACTCTTCAGGCCTGATCTTGAACTTAGAAACTAAATTGTTTATAATTTATCACAAGATTAAATGGGCATTTATCAAACCTGATCAGAGACTAAATTATTTACTATTTATCGGACAGAAACTTGATTTGGATATTCTATAGACCTAATCCGAAACTTAGCAGCTTAATTGTTTACTATTTATTACAAGCTTGACTGGGTATTCATCAGACCTGGTCACACACTCAGAAACTAAATAGTCAACTAAATAGTTTACCATTTATCACAAGCTTAAATTGGCTTTCATCAGACCTGACCAGAAACAAAACGGGAACGGGAACGTCGTATACTATTTCCTATGAACAATGCCTTCGCGCTTTAACTCGTAGACTGACCTTGGTTTTCACTATATAAACAAATGCAGAACACTCCCAATCCCCCACCTTAATACATTTTACAAACAGAATCTTGCAAACAAATTTAATGAAGAACCAACGACTTTTTGTTCAATTCCTTGTCTTTATCTTTACTGTAGTCATGCGATCACGAAATTAATTCTGCACTAAATACAAATTTTGGTTATTAAATCGGGGAAGTAATTATCAATAAATTTTGTGGTAATATGATAACTAGCACAAACACATTATCTCCTGCAGTTTTTAACTACATGTTTATTGCGCAGTTTGCATGGAAAAGTTGAATAGATACGTTTACATTATGCTATAAATTATTATTACATGATTTATTTCAATCAATGTAATATAATCATGTAATACTTTATTGATGTGTTCGGAGAAAGTCTCAACTTTCAGTACATGTCATAAATATGTCAAGTAATTCAAGTCCCTGATAACATCATGGACAAAGCTATGATGCAGCGTTTGCCAATTTGTTACCAATACAGAAGTACTGTCTGCATAAGCGTTTTATAAACATCCACCTGCTATAGGCCTCAATGAGAGTGTCAAAGAGGGAGAGAGCGAGAAAAAGATAGCTAGACGAATACATACACGCGCGAATGCACGCACGCAAATGTGTACACATCGACAGAGAGAGATATATATAGAGAGAATGCGCGACAAATAGAGAGAAATACAGAGAAACAGACAGACAGAGATATACACAATGAGACAAGGATAGACACAGAGAGACACACACAGATAGAGACAGATGGCGATAAGAAAGACACACAGGGGGACAGTCAGTGAGACACAGCGAGAGAGAGAGAGAGAGATAAAGAGACAGAGAGACACACAGAGATAGCAAGGGAAAGATATATGAAGTGAGAGAATGGCATAAAGACAGAGATAGACAAACACAGAGATACACACAGAGAGGGGGTAGCGAAACTGTAAACAGAGAGAGAGAGAGAGCGAGATATATACAGAGAGAGAGAGAGAAATACAGACAAAGACATGCAGAAAGAGACGGACAGAGCGGTACACAAAGACACACAGACCGACAGAGAGAGAGACACGCACATATATACACACAGAGACACAGATATACAGTGAGATAGACAGAGTGGCAGAGAGAGAAAGAGAGATGAGAGAACACGAGAGGAGAGATACAGAAGAGGGAGACAAAGAAACAGGAAAGAGAGAGAGAGTGACACACACAGACAAAGACAGAGAGGGGGTGAGTCTCTATAAAGTTCATGGTCGAACTATTTTACTTTTTTAAAGTAAAGGGGCTGGGTGTTCTTTTGCATTTTATATTCGCTCTGCACTGACCGGTCCTGTTTGTTATCATTGTGTTTATTCACTTCATGGTAGCTTTAGAGAATTTTCTACGTTAATTCTATGTCTCGGGAGAGGATCTATATAAGTAAACTTTGCTTCCGATCCAATCCGATTTCTCAAAATGACTATGTTCAGTATTATGTACTTGTATGTATATGTTACAGTAGAAATTGCGACTCAGGACTATCGCCGATTCTCCTAGGACATGTTGCGATCGCAATCTCTCCTGCGATCTCTCCTAGCACAGACTCCGATCCTATTAAACCTATTCTAGGATGATTGGCAATTCTACAAGTTAAGACTAATATGCTTTAAGATTAAGGAAACAAGATAAATATTCTTACAAACCACCTTTTAACTCAGAATTTCACAAATACGAATGATCAGGGATCAAAGTTCGTTTAATCAGTTCTTTGTGTATAAATTCACATATTGACCCATTCCCTGATAGACAATCATGAAATAATTTATAACATTGTGAACTGATGGAAGACAAATGCAGCAAGACACAGGTTACATAGAAAACATACAAGCAAATGAGCCTAACCTTTCTGGATCCAAACTACTTAATCAGACCAGAGTCTGTCCTAGGACAGATTGTGATCGCAGTTTGTCCTAGGAAAATCCACGATTGTCCTGAATCGCAATTTCTACTGTGACATATTATACATGTATTTGGAAATAAAATATGTTTAAACTAACTACATCTATATCGACAATACGCGTTTGTTATCGGACCCCACTAAATCGTCCACCAACAAGAGATCTAATTATGGGTCTTACAGGCAGGTAGGGGTAGCTTAATGCAGCACAAATGTTATATAGAAAGTTTACACATGAGCTTTCTGTATTAGTTTCGTCCTGCATTAAGCTTTTAAAGACATCTACGTTTATTTATAACGTGCTTTTAGAGGAGTTCTACTGTACATGGTGTCGAAGTATTTCAGTCTACGCTTTTCACATAGCTTAACCCTTTTCCCACTGCCTGCGACCTGACACGCACTGGCAATCAGCTTGGATCCTGATGAGACGCCGAGTGACTCGGCATCTCATCAGGAGCCAAGCTGTTTGGCAATAGGTCAAAAGTTTCTGAAAAGCTTGGTCTAATCGGAAGTAGGAAATTATGCAATAGCATAACATTTGAGAAGACATTATTTTTCACATTTTATTAAGAGCTAACGCAATGTTCATTATCAGAGATATATAGAAGAATCTTCAAATACAGTAAAACCTCTCTATAACGGCCACTATATTGTGATAATTACATGTAGTTGGTATTGAGGGCAGGTGACTGCTTAAAGCAAGGTGAAAGTAAAACAGAACGCTCCTAAAGGAGCGTTCTGTTTTACTTTTACCTTGCTTTAAGCAACTACCTGCCTTTAACATAAAATACTTGATGTAATTTAGTGTCCGTTATAGAGAGGTTTTACTGTAGTAGGTGTATGTTAATTATCAAGCTCGTTAACTCTTTCCGGTAGTTGTGACTAATGGGGGCTGCTGCAACGAACGAATATGTAACTACCATTTATCCAGATGAGACGCCGAGTAACTCAGTGTCTCATCGAGATCCAAACTGTTTAACACCCCACTTATATTGCTTTTAAAGAAATTGAAGAGAAGTCCACTCAGAAACCTAAAGCAGACGACAATGTTTGCAAACGAAAAAAGAGTCCATGTCTGCCTCCTTGACGTCATCACCGTTTCTGAAACATTCCAGAGCGTTTACAGCAATGTCGGTCTTTAACGTGTCAATAGTCTTAAAGTTCGTCTAGTCGTACAGTATGTGGGTTTTTTTCAGATAGCGTATTGGTGTTTAAGCATGTGAAGCACACAAACGTAATTCCAAATCTCTTTAACCCTTATCCTTATGATTGTTTTTTTAAGCAGAGCTCCAGATAAGATGCATGAATTAAACTATTTTAGGAATAATTTCTTTATTTCTCCACCAAACCCTATGCCGTGACCACTCTTTAGAATCGTCTCGAAGAGACGATTCTAAAGAGTGGTCACAACATAGGGTTTGGTGGAGAAATGACGATTTTAGTATTGAGTAAGCATCTTTATCTGTAACTCTGTGTAAGAAAAAAAGACATCGTGCCATTTATTGTTTTGCAATTGCAGCAACTGTAGAATCAGACATATGTATATAATTCCATAAACAAAAACAAAATCTGATCTTTGCCTACTCTGTTTGCAAGTGCTTGAAAAGGCGTTTATATTTAAGTAAATGGACAATCCGTTTTATATGCAAGAGAATCAGAGATTGATAAAGACAGATTTTCGATATAGTTGGTCTGTAGCAGAGATCGTTTGCTGTCTGGTCAATGCAATCATGGCTTTATCAAGACGAGCTGCTCTGTGTTAGACCTCGGATGTAAACACAGTGTCAATGACTTCCTTTCAAATAGGAGTTGAA
Organism: Azorinus chamasolen; assembly: GCA_963576725.1. Taxonomy (NCBI): domain Eukaryota; kingdom Metazoa; phylum Mollusca; class Bivalvia; order Cardiida; family Solecurtidae; genus Azorinus; species Azorinus chamasolen. The sequence goes on along the minus strand of OY755236.1, from coordinate 44,573,380 downwards.
CGTTGTTTTTTCTGTCTTGAATCTCTGGCTTGAGCTATCTCTAAATGCCACTAAATGCTAAACTATTTTCATGGCACGTATTGTCATCTGCGAAAGTGAATACAGTTTTTATTTATGTTTTGAACTATTGATATCGTTTTAATTCTAAACGCATAATCATAGTTTCAAACAGTCTAGATTTTGATCAGAAACCGAGTTATTCATTCGGCGTCTGATCTGAATCAAACTGTCAGAAAAGGTGACCACATATTTGCTCGTGGCAGCGAAAAGTTATAACAGTTGTATGTCTGGAAAGTGTAGTCAACTTTTAACGCGTACTCTCTATATACAGTAGAACCCCTCTAATACGGGCTAGTAATACAAATGAGACTCCAACTGACTCGGTGTCTCACCAGGATCCAAGATGTTCGGCACTTGGTCAATAGTTCCTTAAAAGCTGGATTTAATTAGAAGTATTCAAAATTGCACCAGATCCAAAATTTACCAACATGATTATTTTTACAGCAGGATAAGAGTAAATATGTGTTAATGTATGTTATCTGAAAGTTATTTAATCTTGAAGCTAGTTTAAGTGTTAAACATTTACGATACTGAACGCACGCATGTACCCCCTTCTCCCTTTATCTAGAACAATTCTACGTATATTTCTACAACACACAACTTTGCACATAGAACATATAATTATCTTAAATTCATGATAATCTTATCATGAAGTATCGCAGTGGAGATAAGAACAAGAGTAGTGTTTTGATTGCAGTTTTTTATGCACCGCTCACACGCTCCGACAGCGAGGAGTTCCCAATTACTGGAATAAAGTATGAAGCGAAACATATTGGAAATGTTTTTGTTGACTGTGATAGGAAACAATGCTGCTCAAGCACATTTTGATAGCGATAGCTAATCTTGATAAGTCTGATAACAGCTGAAAACATGTGCATGCTTCTGATTCAGGTGTTAACCGGAATTCTAGTAGAGAAGAATTTAGATACTTTAAGGCAGGTGGCTGCTTAATGAAGGGTGAAAATCACACAGAGAGCTCCTGGAATAGGTTTCTGCTTGACTTACACCCTGCATTAAGATGCCGCCTGTCTCCAAGACCTCTATTTATACTAGATTTAACGTTTATATTGTACCACATGGGATATTTTCGATATAAGTTCAAATTTACAACCTTCATAATAATGATTGAACATAACAACTAGCAAGTTGTATGATGTTATTGAAAATACATTAAAAACATATACGGACTTTTAGTTATGAAGAGTTTGGATACTTTTAGGCAGGTGGCTGCTGAATGCAGGGTGAAAGTCAAGCAGTAAACTCCTAAAGGAACTTTCTGCACGACTTTCACCCTGCATTAAGCTGCCACCTGTCTGTAAGACAGATATTTATACCTTAATGAACGTCCGGTTTAGAGAGGTTTCACTGTATTCGTATATTGTAATGACTGTGGTTTTACAAACTACTGACAAATTATCAGACAGATTGACGTTTGCAAACTGATTAGTATCCAAATGAAACGCAGAGTAACTCAGCGTCTCACAAGTAACTAGGCACCTCACAAGTATATTGGCGTCTCACCAGGATCTAGGCTTATATCAATAGTATTCTTATTCTCAGCAGCAAGTACACCTTGCAAAAGATCGAAGGGGATATGATATCTCCGAAAATTCCAAGCTAAAGGAATATAACTGTTTGCTCTAAGTAAAAGAACCCAAATACTCGTGAAGTATAAGCAGTTATATTTTGCATTATAGTGATGAATGTTAATATCTCAAGTTGTACATAACATTCAAACATTTTGATACACCAACATTCAGATGAGATATTGTATTATTTAATCCCAGGGCGGACGGGTATGCAAACGCATGAACGGACTTAGTTAACCCTTAACTCCGTATATATACTCCTTTTATTATTTGCAAGCACGGCAGGTCCAGTAGGAGCCATCTGATCAGGATCTGCTCTGTTTGCTTATGAAATTGTATTGTACTGATTCTTTAGCTTTTATAAGGATTAAAACAGTGTTAGGTTTATATGCCATTGTATATATTAAGATATATTATATTAAATAATTATGCATTATTTCTTACATGGATGTTCATTGAGTTAGTGATAAATTATGTTGAGATGTGACTGTAGACAGCGAGTGACTTTACCCAGTCTGGATTACCAACTTGATCGTTTATACTACAAACGCCAAATCTTGCAAATGACTCCCAAACATATGTAAATACTAAACTGGCAAAACGGTTTAAGATAAAACACAATTCAGACGAAATACATAGTAATAAACATAAAACATAGCAATAAACACAACAGAGCGAGAAGGAGTATAGCATATTAAATAATGAGAAATAAGGGAGCAATACCAATAATGATACAAAGAGGAAGACAAAAAATAAGGAACATTTTTGTCTGCCTATATCTCTTTCTATGATAAACATTATGAAGTGAAGCCTTACATAGTTAGAGAAGAGTATACACAGACAGAAAATGATCTCAATGGAGATTCATTAATCCCATGTGAATAGCGGTATGATTCTATACTACTATTTTGACGGATTCTCATTGGAACCAACGTAACATTAATTGCGTTCATTTAAGTTCAAAGTAATTGTGCTGTACGAAAAAATGTTTTACGGGCACCCGAGTGCGTCGTCTGTTTTCAAAAATACCGCCTTCCCAAAATGACCATTTAGATGCAAAGGGTTCATGGTTATAAAACTTCTGAGTCTGAGATCATTCTCAAGTATCTGCTTGGTCAGATGCTTGAGAATGATCACAGATTCAAGCAAAACGTTTTGTAACCTCGGGGTATGGAAAATTGTGACCAACTTTGCAAACAGTATGAATCTCATCAGGATCAAAACTTTGATTATCTGTTATACCAGGAAAGAAAAATTAAAATTGAAATTCAGGACCAGCATACGACAAATTTTACAGACGAGCAGAATATGGCAACGAAATGTTTAATTCCTCTTTTAGGGACGTCTATCGTAATTTCGGACTGCCACGCTATGTTGGATTTGTCACTTTGACCTACAAGATTCAGGACTACGTGCATTTACAATGCTTATAGGCATATATCAAACTTCATTTTGTTGAAACCCTGTGGATAGGATGTGCATTACTGTATTAGTTATCGTATTCATGATATTATTATTTGTTACCTAACATTTAACACTTTCATTGTTCTATGTTTATTCAAACTTTCAATACCTACTCAATATTCATGGACAAAACGGTTATAATGCAATAAAGACGGTGAGATGTGGTAGCTATTTTAGAAAACAGATCTATCTAATTCCATAGGCAAACAGAGCAGACCCTGATCAGACGGCTCCTATAGGAGCCGTCTGATCTGGGTCTTCTCTGTTTGCAGATGCGTGAAAACACGTTTATATGAGGGAAAGGGTTAATGAGATATAGTAAGACACATGATTAGATACCATTTGATGTCATTCAAGGCAGGGTACGTGTACCTCCAGTGTTACAAAAACCAAAATGTACTTTTAACATTCATATTCTACACATCGATAACCCTTGAGTTATGTAAGTGCGAAGCTGGACAAAATGTTTCTATTCGGAAAATACGTTGTTTTCTGAGTTCTTCTTCGATTAAACATATCAACCTGAAACTAAACATTTACAGACAATGTAATGGAAACTTATATAGCTTAACCTTTCGCTTGCTATTTACGTCAATATACCTACCTGTAAATAGTGAATACCCGGGTGTGACAGCTCCTGCAGGAGCTGTCTCATCAGGGTATGCACTATTTACAAGTTGATTGTGCAACCAGTGCACTCCACAGCAGTGATTGCACAACAAAATACTTGTACACAGTGAAGATATATGTATTTATACAACAGGGCATGATAAAGAAGGAGAACTGTATTTTAAAATTCAGCAAGAGAAGGGTTCATATCCCTATGGGTATGTTATATAAAGCCCGAAACAACGAGTTAACTTGCATTTGAAAACAATGTAAATCGAGTTCAAAGGGTTCATATAGAAGCCCCCCGGGCAGAATCTGCAATGTTTGTAATTTAAAACCCTTTAGAAATGTACAGTAAAACCTCTCTTAACCGGAATTCTATAAGATAAATTTTTGGATACTTTTAGGCAGATGACTGCTTAATGCAGGGTGAAAATCATGCAGAAAACTCATATAGGAGTAACTTTAATCCTGCATTGAGCTACCACTTGCCTCTAAGACCGACATATTTACTAAATGTAACGTTCTGTGTAGAGGGATTATACTGTATTGCTTTCCTACTGAATCGACATAAGCGTTACACAATGAAGAACTATTCCACTGTGAAACATTCTGATTTCCATCATTTAACTCTTTTGCTGCAACATTTTGTCGTCTGCAAAACTTGCCGCCTGCTTTATGTTTCGAGGTTTGATTTCTCTCGATTTTATTTCAATATACAGAGGCACAATAGCAAGGCGCTCGGATTCTGACGAGACGCCGAATAGTTGACGTCTCATTTGGTTCCAATAGTTGACGTCTCATTTGGTTCCAATTTGTTTGTAAACGTGATGACAGGTTTGCTATTGGTAGCGGAAAGGTTATATACTAGAGAGAGTCACTCATATTTCCCCAGGCATTTTTGTGTAAATAAATGGAATAATCTATTTAAGGTTGTATGGTTCATGCTATTGATATTAAACTGAAAATATTTATCCGAGGGCAAGGCATATTCAATTAGTCGACTTGTTTAGCGATTGGTCAATCAAGTTCATTGCAATAAACATTCATTGTTGTGAAAAGTGAAAATATGACACAAATGCTGACGTCGTTTAGTTAGCCAGCTTGTGCGTTTGTTTATCGAACTTACAGAAATTATGAATAAATAATTGGTCATGATTTGTGACTATTCGCTAATGGCCAGGTCGTATTTGCATAATCTATGAGATCCTAATCTGCATCTACCAGCTATGTACGGTAGGGTGTTGCAGTGAAGAAAGTCTGGCATGAACAGGACGGGCTGCTTTAATATTGGAATTACATGAAATTGTTTCCATTCTCTTCTGTTTCAGTGACGGGATGCATGTGTGTGGACTAGGAGTAGAACAAGCGCATTGGGAGACACTCGGTAAATAGTTTGCCAATTTACTTTATTTCAGAAACTCTACTTTTAATCAATTCACTAGGACAAGTAGTTTTGAATGGGATCATATAATATTGAAGCTTCTGAGTATTTTTTTCAATCACTTCATAAATGCGTATATGTTCAAATATATACTAATTGGTTTTGCCTTTCGGAACTACTAATCGAAGTATATTTTGTACATACATCAACAGCTATTACAAAAAAGGAAAGTTTGACTTCGACTAAAAATGAACAATTAAATATATTTATCGAAATTAAAACAAAGTTTTGTTATAGACTAAATAGATGTTGATATGAACTTTTAAGTAATTAGACTATTTTATCCGACGACTTTTAGAAAACTGGTTTTTACTAAAACTGAAATTTAAAATATGTTTATGGAAAATAACACGGCAAGATTTATTGACAAGTAGTTGCTGATCTGAACTTTTAAGCTAGCCAAGTCTTTAATCACAATATATCGTCTGACCTATTGTTTGGTGTCAACTTGTTTCTCTTGCCATATGCAGTTGGATATTTATGAACGCAAAAGCACCTCATTTGTTGTTATTAATGCATATATATTAAGCGGAAATATAAAACACGTTTTGGTTTTATATGTTCTCTGTTCATTGAATGAATATTGCAGATCTAATGTGGAACTTAAACCTCTTAGAATATGTACATGCCAGTGTCATATGATAATTTGTGCACACTAATCTTGTCGTCTTTATCCCTTTTCATGTTCTATGTTTATTCCAAATTTCAATACCTACTCAATATTCATGGACAAAATAGTTATAATGAAATGTTGTAACCATTTTAGAAAGTAAAGAATCAGGTCTATCAGATTCCACTGGCAAACAGAGCAGACCCTGATCAGACGGCTCCTATATTAGCCGTCTGATCTGGGTCTACTCTGTTTGCAAATGCGTGAAAACATGTTTATATAAAGAAAAGTGTTAAATAAACAACAGTGTTCAACTATACTGCGTTATTATTGCAAGAATTTCGCAGAACATAAGTATGGAAGGCCGTGTGCACAATAGCCCTTTATACCATGGGTTCATCTGTCAATTTTATAGTTAAAATTGTCAAGTCTCGCTAATATGACCGCTCAAAAGAAGTGTAATTCTGGATGTTTGAAACGGATGGTAGCTTAATGCAGGACAAAGGTTATGCAGAAAGATCCTGTATGAGCTTTCTGCATTACTTTTGTCCTGCATTTAGCAACCACCTGTTTTACAAACGCCTGTGTTTATTAATTGTGTAGCAGCATTAGAGAGACTATTGTACCTGGTAGCGATATAATTTACAGATAACCATGCTTTAAACCGCGAAACTGTAGTTTTATTAGAATTCCTGTTAAACTGTATATTTTTAACTCTCTTGCTGCCAATGCCGCATCTGTGATTACCCTTACAAACAGTTTTGATCCAGATGAGTCACCGAGCAACTCGGCGATTCCTCAGAATCTAAACTGTTTGTTGCCGTGGTAATGTTGTTAAAGAAGGATGGAGAAAATAAAACACATGAAAATTGTTGCAGACGACAAAATTTGCAGCCAAATAGTTAATTACATGCTTAACAGGATTATCTCGTACGTTAACCCTTTACTCCACAAATATGTTTTTTCTACGCCTTTGCAAACAAAGACTATCCATATCCTGTAGGAGCCGTTAGACCAGGGTCTGCTCTGTTTACTAATGGAATGATATCGACAGGGTTCTTTAGTTTCTGCCATGGTCATAATTTACTGTGTTAACGTACTTGTATAAACAATCATTTAATTAATACTCACGATGTCATTATTTCTTAAATGAAGATTCATGAAGTTAATTGCTAAGCTATAAATTCGAGAGTTTAACCATTGAGTCTGAACCGATACTCTTCGATTGGCCTTAGGTAACAAGCGTAAAGTCTATCATATAGGCCTTCTATATACATTGTATTATTCCAGTGCAATATTGCAAATTGCATTTTCATCCATGAGATCTCTCATTTTCATACCAACCTAGAAGATATAGCCTGGCGCAGATATCGTTTCAAATTATATAATTGTACTTTTAACTGAGTTGAAAAACAAAATGACAAGTTTGCAATCAATGCAACCACACAATCATGACAAAACGCAAAAACAGCAAACTGCATTATTCACAAATTCAAATTAAACTTAAATGAAAGCAATGGATTACACAGTTTTACAATCCCAGACATAATTAATCAAGAACCAGTTCAATAAAAGACAATAAAAAGAACTAAAACAGTTGCTCTGGCATTTCCATATTACGTTTTTAACAATATCGCTAGATTCGTTAATCGGTAATCTGGTAACTTGCATTTGTATTCACAATATTAATGTCGTTAAACATGCATGTCTTCCAACCTATAATCAAACAGAAATTGTTCCAACTGAATTATAAAGCTAACGCGGTCATTGGATGCCCGACAACTGACACTCAGAAAACATGATGACTCAGCAGGCGCGTAGGCAAGTTTTGAAGATCGGGACCGCAGAGCCGCGATATGGTAGGTGCAGGACAGGTGTCCCCTACAGTGCTTTTTTAATATTGGTGCTTTCTAATATGCTATTTAGATGCATTCTAAAACGATTTAGGGACTGTTATAGGCTAGCTCTTAATATTTCAGCAATAAAAGATCACACTGTTTGTCAATTTACGGCGTCAGGCGTAGGCCTACTCAGCGAATTCAAATCTGAAAAAAATGCAAACTACTTTTCTTATTGTTGATATTACCATTTCGTTGCTCGAGTTGAACAATGCTCTGTCTAAAGTTTTCAGTTTTGGAGAAAACATACCTCAAAGTGTTAACTTTGAACGGACCAAACCTTTATCATGTCTCACTATTACTACATATAATTTATATCTGCGTGTTGGTACTGAAAAACAGCATTTGAAAATGAAAAAAAAATGTATATTTTTATGATAGATTTTTTGATTATTCGCAATGTAGATCTAGATCTACTGCTCTATTGGAAGATGGAGCAAAACTTCGTGACAAATTTTGACACAGGGTAACCTAATACTATTCACTAGAAATATCAACAGTAATTTATTTGTCATCTCAGTTAGTCTTTATTACAAAAAGCAAAGAAGATAAACAATTTCTTATAATACAAACGGCAATAATGTGTACCTGCGAAATTCAAACTTAACTAATGAAATAGAAGGTAATTCCAAAATTCAAAATCATGATCATGTAATGTCGATCATTAACTAAATGGAATGATTTGCACCATATAAAGATATTAACGCGGCACTGTAACAACCAAATCTGTCATAGAAACAATACCATATCCGTGCTTTCATTTTAGAAATAAAACATTGAATCACTAAATCCAGGTGTCTAAATATGTATGCTAATAAAAAACTGAATCTCAAATCTAACCTGAGTTTTTACGTAAAATGATAACTTAACAATTGCAAAAGTAAAGTCTGAGTGACTAGTAATAGGACTTCTTACATGAGCTGTCTGATCTGGGTCTACTCGGTTGGCAAAAGCGTGAAAAAGAATTATGAGTTTTATTACTCTACATTATAGTCTAACGGCTAATTTAACCCTATTTCTGGAAACAAGCTGCTACCACATACACGGTTATTCTCCATTAATTTTGGTGTATATGATTCAAACAGATGGGCTTATTTCAGCTTTATTGATTACAGGTTAATTGAACCCATTTCAGGGAACAATCTGCTACCAGTTATAAGGTTGCTCTCCAATAATGTTGGTGTATATGATTCAAACAGATGGGCTTATTTCAGCTTTATTACTCTACATTATAGTACCTCGATTTATTAATCCATTTCAAGAAACAAGGTTTTCTATCTTTCACTCACTCACTCTCGCATCCTTTGAATTTATATACGTACAGCAAAACCCCGCTAATGCGACCACCTAAATGAGGTATAATTCTGGGTGCTAGATGCAGGTGGTAGCTTAATGCAGGACAAAAGTAATGCAGAAAGTTCCTAGAGGAGCTTTCTGCATTACATATGTCCTGCATTAAGCAACCACCTGCTTATAAAGACATTCATGTTTATTCATTAAGTAGTCGCATTATCGGGGTTCTGCTGTATATGTTTTGTTTTGCGTGACTGTTATTTTACTATGTACTTTATTATTCCATTCCTTGTAGGGGAAGGACTTTATCTAAGTTGGAAGAACTTGTTGCCCAACCTCATTTCTGTTTATTATGAAATAAAATATGTTTAAACTTAAGAAATAAGCGCTACACATTACAATCACATCTATCTGAAAATAAATGATAAATAATAATAATACATGTATTAATAATAGATCTCCATTGGAGACAGACGAAAGACAGACAGATGTTTACCTTACATGGAGGGAATAAGATTACATTGTATTCTAATTTTCTAGTTTTGGGGATTTCTAGGTCATCTCATGTGCCTTCTGCTTTGTCCCCGCCCACTCAATATCCCACGAAAACATAAGTTGTTTTGGATATGATTTAGAAGTAATGTTAAGAAATAAACATCAGTTCCATTTATCTGTTTTAATCAATTTTCAAAACAGAAATATTTACATTTATATTACGCTTAAAACATTAAAAGTTAGTCAAATCACCTTTTTTTAAAAGCTTCTTTTAATTTGGCTGACCAGCAATGTGCTTGTTTCAAATCGTACAGTAATGACAAAATTAAAAAATCCAAAACATCGTTTATGCATAAAATGAGATAGATATGCACGATAACCCAATATAGTATAGCATTTCAGTTGCAGATATTCGAAAATGGACATCGTTCCCCTATGTTTTCAAAAAAATAGTTTATGAAAGTAGTTTATCAAATTGTTGTTTTTCTTTCTTTAACACATTCTCTGCTACTGACGCCTTTTTGTGCCTCTGTAAAACTCATTTATTGAAACCATTGTGATAAATAGTGCATTTGCTCCTATGGAGCAAATGCTCTATTTATCACAGTGATTTCAAAACTAGACTAAATTTCTCCTCCTTTTCAATAGTTAATGTTCATTTTCGGTCGATTAGTTCAAAGAGGTTGGGTCTAAAATAGTTCAGGGGAGAATGTGTTAAGGTAAGAATTCAGATCCATACCACGAGATTTGTTTGACTACGGCGTCGTTTTAGTTATTTAGTATTTAACCTTTTTCCCCGTTGAATATCCTCGTGAGAAATAATGACAGTGTTAACTTATTTTATTATAATTGCATATGTACACATAGAAATTAGGTATTGGTAGAAACTATTATGATTTTAAAAGCAAACAGGGCAAACTCTAAACATGCGGTTCCTGCAGGAGGAACTGTCTGATCTGGATCTACACTGTTTGCAAATACGCGAATAAACATTTATATGACGTGTCGTCGGCTTTTCCTCGGCTTTGGTGACAATTATGGTGGGTTCAGTGGACGACTATATATAAAGGTTTTTGACGTTTATTTCCTCATATTAGCATACAAATAAATATGCACATATGAAAGTAAGATAATAAGACAGTATGAGTAAACTAAACTCACAAAAACATGAGACCTGAAAAAGGGTTTACACCCAACCTGTAAACTAGATAACTGGAGTTACAAAAATTATCTCTGCTATTCAAAAATTAACATACAGATTGTAATGATATGATTTTCAGACGATAATGATAATGATGATGATAATGAGAATGACATATGGAAATATATTTACCTGAATATATAATAAATATATTCTAAGATAATACCAGAAACTGGCAACTGTCTTCTCTGAAAGCTATCGTACGAGTGCATGACGGAGCACGTGCAAAAGCGGGACATGTTTGTCATGCAGTTAGTTAGAATTACTTCCCCTGAAATATATAAATATGCATTAGCTTTTCCTTGAAAGATTATTAATTTGGATTACAAGATAAATCAAACAACACATCATCAAATTTATTTTATTAGTTCATACACAATCACCCAACAACAGACGGAACGGATTAAAAAGGGTGGTTTTATAAACATTTCGAGGGCAAAGCACAATACTAAGACAATTTCATTATTTAATAATTATAAGCATTTGCCAAAGTTTCTCTTCTTTTATTCATAAAACTATGTTGTTGGTTTTTTTTCATTTCTTCCCAAATGCACGACCAAAGTGTCAAACAGATTGGATCCTGATGAGAAGCCGAGTTAATCGGCATCTCATCTGGATCCGACTTGTTTGCAAATGTGATAACTGTTTCGACCCATAGATTGTACAGTAAAACCTCTCTATAACTGCCACTTAATTACATCAAGTATTTTGTGTTAAAGGCAGGTGGCTGCTTAAAGCAAGGTGAAAGTAAAACGAAACGCTCCTATAGGAGCGTTCTGTTTTACTTTCACCTTGCTTTAAGCAGCCATCTGCCCTAAATACTAACTAGTTAGGACAATTTAGTGGCAGTTATAGAGAGGTTTTACTGTAGTCACATTAGATCTGCACTCATTACTCGGTGTTAGCTCATCGAAGAATGATCGGATATATTTAATGCGTTTGTAAGCATAGACGTTATAACGGACAAACCCTTTAACCCACGAATATTCATTTAACACTTTCCCTCATGTAAACGCATCTTAACGCATTTGCAAACAGAGTAGGTCCAGATCAGAAATCCCCTCTCAGAGCTGTCTGGTCAAGGTATGTCCTGTTTTCTTATGACATTTTACGGTTCTGACTCTAAAGTTTTGTCTAAGCCAAATGTTCCCTTGAATATGTCATATCATACAACTACTTCATGGATTTTCATGAAGTGATCAGTTCAGGCACAAAAAATGCATTAGGAGAAGGATTGAGAAATATGGATACCGTGGATATAGATAAGCTGAATTTTTATAACAGCATACGACCTCTGGAGTTTTATAGCCGTGGTAGAATCTGTATACATCCATAAGCAAACATATCAGTCCCTGGCCAGACGGCTCCTACAGAAGTCGTTAGATTTGGATCTACTCTGTTTTTCAAAGGCGCCAGAAAGTGTCTTCATGTAGTAAAGGGATTAACGCATTTCTTACAGTGCTACTCTAGCACAACTTGAGAAAAAATGAAACAAAAATTCTTATTTATGTTTTTCATAGTTTCTTTTAGTGATGAGTATTATGCTGCTGAGCATATATAAAAGATCACGTGCTGGTGTAAACTCTCTAGAATGTCATTATATCCCATCACTTCATGGGTATTCATGTAGTAAATAGCATCATAGATATGAATAAGATTCAATTATATAATGGCATATAAACACAGGCAATGTCGACTATGATAGAACTGTACAGTCATATCTAGATTATCTCACAAGCTAAGAGAGCAGATCCTGATCAAACGGCTCCTACAGACCCGCCTAGTCTTGGTCTACTCTGTTTGTAAAGGCGTAGAAATGCGTATTTATGTGAGACAGGTTTAACGAATTTATATCCAGCGGCTCTCAAACGGGATGTATGCAAACGATGCAGACCAAGATCAAAGGACCCCACTAGGAGTCTACTGTAATCAGGGCATGCACTGTTTGCTGCACGAATTGTTTTCCAATTCACACACCCAGTAAAATAATTAATGTTAAAAAACGGGACTGTTCAGAGGGCATAAGGTTTTTGGGTTTCCTTTGCTCTTATCTCATTTTTTTCTACTTATACTGTTGCAATACCAATTTACACTGGTATATCCAGTTTAACGCTGACCGGTTATCAGTGTTCAACAGCGGTCAGAAATTCATAAAACGAAGGGTAAACACAATTATCTATACGTATAACTTATCTAGGGATTTGTTTATGTCTGTTTCCCCTCTTTGCCAGTTTTCAACAAATATTGCCCGGGAGCTAATCTTTCAAAGTAAAGTAGCAACATCGCACTTACGTTGTTACTCCTAATCAACGTTTTAGCTGTCTTGTCGTTGACATTGAAACATACGAAGAATTCTGTTAGCGATTGTTTTCAATTTCTTGTGGTTAGATATACATGGATTACCCATTTTATATAGGTAAGTTGTTTATGATTCAGATCTTATCAGTAACTGATATTGCAAGCGTCTGGTGAGTTATTTATTATGATTGTGTATCAAGGCTAGTTATACGGTTATAACGCGTGCAAAAAACAACAAAGACGTGTTCAACCCTCCTGAACTCATCGTAAAAATGATAAACAGGGGATATTACATGCATTATTTAATTATAATTTTTAATTTATGGTATTTATATTATTTATTTTATTTATATTATGGTTTTATTAAACTAACTTATTATAATGATAACACGAGAGTCTTGGCAGGCGTCATGTTATTCATAGTAAGCCTTTATTCAATGAATATTCATGTAAGAAATAATGCATAGTTACATAAATGACATTACTGTTTTATAATATGACATGGAAAAGAGAGTTTTTGAACATGGCAAAACTATAGAAACATACACAAAGTCCCTTTGTGAGCTTACTGTATAACTATTGTCCTGTGTTAAGCCACCGTTTGCTTTAAACCAGTTCCCTATTTTTATTCCAAATTTTAATAACTACTGGATATCCATGGGCAAGAATATGGAAGCCATTTTAGAAAGTAAAGAAACATATCTCTCAAATTTAATTAGCAAACAGAGCAGACCCTGGTCAGACGGCTTCTATAGGAGCCGTTTGATAAGTGTCTACTCTGTTTGCCAATGCGTGAAAACACATTTATATGAAGGAGAGGTTAAAACCCTAAATTACATTTGTTTTTTATGATCGCTTACACCATTTGTTACTATACAATTGTTTCAGCAATGAATCTCTTGCCGGAATGCTCTTTGTAAAATAATCTGTGAAGTAAATAGTCCATATCTTCGTCATAGGGCATAGTGTATTATTCCATAAGCAAACAGAGCAGGACTTGATCAGTAGCTCCGACAGGAGCCATCTAGTCTAGGTCTTCTCTGTTTTCAAAGACGTTTAAAGGAGTATCTATGGCGTGTAGGGTTAAGAAATAAAGATAACCATCTGAATACTATTAGCATAATGTTTTACCTGTAAACAGTTTATAGTTTTGTCACATAGGCTGACCTGGTGACTAGATAATGATATATGTAAAGCCAAGGTCATTGAATTAAGGTCATACTGACAATGTCATAGTTAACGTTAAAAGTACTTAGGGTTATAAACACCAGTAGAAACATGGTGAGATTTTATAAATATGGGGGTTCCCATTGCAAGATCTAATATTATATTCACGCTTGCAGCAATGTCACCGGTTTGTAGGTACGGGCCCAAATAATTAACGAACACAATTAGCTACATGTGAAGATAATGCAAAACGAATGAACGCAGAGCAAGACATCCATCATAATATGGCGTGTGTATCTGTGTGTAAAATATCCCCGCAAAGGAAAACCAATATGCTGGAAACACTAAAGAACACAGCGTCCGATCAGGTTCTGCACTGTTTAACCCTTTCCCTCATAAAGAAGACTATTTAGCACAATTGCAAACAACCTAGACTCATATCAGTCAGATTTGTAGGAGCTGTCTTTTCAGGATCTGCTCTATTTGCTTATTGTATTATATTGAATGGATTATACAGTTTTATTAGGGCATAAACTGTTATTGTTCATATGCCATTACAAATAATGAGCAAAAAACATCCATGCACATACTGGTTTTTTTTCGAATATACAGCTGAACTTTGATATCTCGAACTCGGATAACTCGAACTTTGTTCAACACAATGTCTAGTTTTGGTCACCTCTGTTTGTATTACGTTTGGTTTCATATAACGGGGCATTCCATGGCCACTTTCAGAGTGAACGGGTATCGCGAGAAAACGCATTTGTCTGCCCTGTTATACATTTAATCCTTACAATGAATTTTCAAATAGACTATTCCAAAATTCAAACAAGGTCAAGCTTACGGTGAATATTTAGGGATTTTTTAAAGTAAAGTGTAACATGACAAACTGTGCAGACCCTGATGAGAGCCCTCTCATCTGGATATACACTGTTTGAAAAGGAACTTAGTGGCTCGTTTCCCGCAGTATAAGGGTTAACCCTTAACCTATTAAGCACAACTTCCAGACATTTTCATACAACTTGGATCCATATGAGACCACGAATAATTTTGCGGTCTCATCCGGACTCAGGCTGTTTGACATTCGGTCAATAGTTTCTCAAAGGTTTAAACGAGTCAAACATACGTCAATATTCTAACTATTCGAAGATTAAGTAGACGAATATTAAGCCTTTTTTGTAACAGGTTAAATATTAATAATGTACAGCTAGTTATATGCCAAGCCATGCCCAGTCAGTCCTAAACACACGCGTAACATGCATACCCCGAACATAAATACTGAATCTAATGTCGATAAGCTTTGAAAGGAAGCATATATCGTTACCAGAAGTGCATATATATCTTGTGGTGATTGATAACGAAACGTTTAGAGGTAAGAAATATTTGCGCAATGATATTTTGTATAACTGGGAAATTTTAGCACCGTTGCTTTAATTAGTCCAAGCAATCTGAGTTTTTCAGAAATTGGTCTGACCAACGCTCTACTCCTTTTCTCTAGTCGAAATATTACAACTTAAGTTATTTCGCTACCGTAAACGAAACATTTGCAAACAGTTTGAATACAGATGGGATGCCGAGTAAATCGGCGTCTCACCAGGTTCCGAATTGTTGAAAATAAATTGAAGACAATTCGAATTTGAAACCTAAATAAGAAAAAAACTTTGCTGAGGGCGAAAGAGTTAGTCAAATTAGAGTAGAGCCTGCCTTAATCCATTCCTCGTATTGACGCCTTTTGACGTTTTTGTAAAAGTCACTTTGTGAAACCATTGAGATAAATAGAGCATTTGCTCCACAGGAGCAAATGCTCTATTTATCACAATGGTTTCAAAACTACACAATTCTGAAACTTTCCTTTTCTCGAGTTAATTCTCCTTTTTGGTAGATTCATCTAAAGAAGTTAGGTCTAAAAATAGAATAAGTGGGAATAGGTTCAGCGGCAATCAAAAATATGTCTAATTATGGGTCTTTAAGAAAGATGGAAGCTTAATACAGGTCAAGAGTACCGCAGAAAGATCCTATAGACGATTTCTGCATTACCTTTGCCCTGCATTAAGCAAACGCATGCTTTTTAATATTCCTATGGTCAATAAATGAATGCCCGCTTAATACAAGTTCTACTGTATAGAGAATATTCATTCACAGTGGTGACATGCCGTGACAGTGACATAGATTATCCATATTTTGAACTACCAGTCAAGACGCGCTTAGCATGAAAAGGGTTATCTTTATCAGGTTCGTGGCCAGTAGGACAACCGTTAGCTGAATGTGATCTTTTATGTTAAAACATGTTCTGTCCATTATCTAACATAGGCCCACTTCATGTATAGGTAGGTTACGAAGTGTTAGATAGATGCTACTATTTTTGATAGTCGATGATATGTTATCAACGCTCCAGCAGGAGATAACTAAATCCACATTTCATTCACATTGATGAGAGCAGCAATATATCCAAGGTTAAACATATCTACAAGGTTACGTTTGAAACAGTTGTACATGTATTTCATTTTATTATTTTTTATGATAACAAATGAGCACAAACAGAGCTTAGGTTCGTATTAAACATTTTGTTGGTGAGAAATAAAAGCTGATTTGAATAATGCTTGGCCCAAGGATTGTGAAATACCGAAGGTGCCTTTCAAATGGAAACAGAGCGTCACAAAGCATGGTATTCATTTATTCATTTAAATATTACAACTGTTTATCAAGACCCATCCCCTTCCTGGTCAAACATCAAGATGATAACACTTACCCCGCTGCAAAAATGATAGGTATGTTTCAATTATAACATGTATGTTTCAATTATAATAGGTCTGTTTCAATTATAATATGCCTGTTTCAATTAAGTTCTGGTGCATTTTCACTACTTCCGACTCGAATTACAGTTGAACTTCGATATCTCGAACTCGGATAACTCGAACTTCGGATAACTTGAACAAAACGTTCAGTCTCTGCAAAACTTACAATACAGAATTGCTCTAGAATGTATCGCTACAGGTATCTAGAAACACATATGACAGCTAAATACAGGTCTAAAGTAATGCTGAAAGCTGCTACAGGAGCTTTCAGTATTACTTTAGACCTGTATTAAGCTTCGGCCTTGAGAAAACGTTCAGATTAGAATCTGGATGACTCGTACTCCTCTTATCTCGAACTAATTTGTACGGTCCCTTGAAGTTCGAGTTATCGAAGTTCAGCTGTAGTTTTGGGAAACTGTTGACCCAGTGTTACTCAGCATCTCATCTGCATCTGAGCATTTTGCAAATGTGAGTTAGATCGCGTTTTGTGGATTAATGATAACTCTTTCATCTCTGAAGTCGCGAAAGTGACTAACGTGGCTTGCTGTAACGGGCTTATCTGTTATTACCATTTGCAAAACAGGTTGGGTCCAAATGAGACGCCGAGTAGTTCTGCATCTCACTAGGATCCAAACTGTTTGACATGCCACTGGCGTCAATGAAGGTCCACGACGTTGCGTGAGTACGGCGTTTATATGGTGACTTTGTCTGCTAAACGTGTCCTGACAGTTTTTATCAAGATGAAATGCCGAGTAACTCGTCACAAAACTGTTTGACACTCGGTCAGTAATGTCTAAAAGGGCTGAACGAATTGGAAGCAAGTAAATAGTTCAGTAGATCAGAGATTGAACAAACATTATTTTGTCCGGACAAGAAGGGTGTATGGGCACTGTTGTAAATGTTCCTGTTCTCGGAGTTCTCTACATTGCACTCCACTACTTGTCACAAACGGAGAAAGATAAACATGTCAATTTATACTATTATTTACTTCCCGATTTTGATAACGGAGTAAAACACTTCACGAATATTCATATAAGAAATAATGATATCATGCATATTGATAAGATAACTTTTTATAATGGCACATTAACAAAGTGTAGCCATGGCGGAATATCATCTGCATTATTTGATAAGCAAACAGAGCAGACACTGATATGGGTCTGCTCTATTTACAAAGGCACAGAAAAGCGTATTTATGGAGTAATCACTTGTGGGATAGCCGATGAGTAGTTTTGATACCTAAATATTAGTAACGCATTTAAATGAGTGAATAAGTAACGATGGTTAAATTACTGAGACGTGAGTATCTAAGAGGGAACTGATAAGCGTGCCAATTTATCTAATTATTTACTTCCCGGTTTTGATCATACAGCAGAGAAGGGGTGAAAACAACAACATTTAAAACATTTAACTCTTAAAAGAACTAAAGATGAGTAGAGTTAAAAACCAAAATTACTAAGGTCGGCATATAACATTTATTTTATTTGTTTAATGTGACATATGACATAGCATATGACATTTATTTTTATTTGTTTTTGCAATGCATCCCGTTCATGCTGTTTGCAATGGTCATCTGCATTCACAAAGATAATTATTACTACTGTTTGTCATGTATTTACGCTTTTAATTCTTTCTCTGATTAATAATCATGTAAGACATAATGACATCATAATATTCATTAGCTGATTATCATAATGACACATGTACGTATGGTTTGTAGTATTGGAAGACACTGCATACTAAGATCTATTAGACTTTCATGAGCAAACAGAGCAGATCATAATCAAACGGTTCCTACAGCATCCGTCTGATTTGGGTCTACTCTGTTTGCAAAAGCGTGAAAATGCGTTATATGAAGGGTTTTCTCGGCGATAACCTTTGATAGCAGTTTGGATTGACATAAGACGCCGAGTAAAATGACGTCTCACCAGGAATGACGTCTCACCAGTAAAACCTGTCTTAAGCGGTCATTCATTTATTGAACATAGGAGTCTTAAAAAGCGTATGGTTGCTTAATGCAGGGCAAAAGTAATAAAGAAAGCTCCTATAGGAGCTTTCTGTATTACTTTAAACCTGCATTAAGCTATCATCTGTCCAACAGACCAACAATTAGAACTGTTTGTGATGGCCGTATAAGACAGGTTATACTATATTATATGTGACACTCTGATTACGTTTTCTCAAACTGAATGAAGACAATTGTGCATTGCAAACTGGAGCAGGGGAAAGATAATCTTAGCAGACAGAAATAATTAAGAGGCGAAGAGGTTAATAGTTCGATGACAAAATTGAGAAACGACCAACACGTGGTGAGTGCATCCGTCAGATGGCGCGCTAATATTTAACCCTTCTCGTGCTGATAAGAAATAATATCTGCTCAGTCTCTGAATGGCTGAAATTTTCACTGACTTTCCATTCGTTCAGTCGATTGAGAAGCTCTTGGCTGAATGTCAAACAGTTTGGATTCTGATGAGACGCGGAGCTACTCGGCGTCTCATCCGGACCCGATCTGTTCGCAAATGCCAGCCAAGCGGACTGAGGGTTAATTGATTGTCTAGGAATTTGTGACGACGTTAATCATGACAGACTATTGATATTAATATTTGATTAATAATATTATGTGGGCAAAAGGTGAAAAGTTGAACTAATATCTTCAAAGAATAACTATGCATCGGAGGTAAATCTGCCCTAGACAAAGTCTCTCTTATCAGTCTTTTCACTTACTGCTTGTTTAACCCTTTCCTCCATAGGCTATTTTAGACTCAAACTCTTTGAATGAATCTACCGAAAAGGAGCATTAACTAGAGAAAAGGATTTTTTATAATGTTGTTGTTTGAAACCATTGTGACTCTATTTATCACAATGGTTTCAACAGGTAATTTTTACAGAGGCGTAAAAAGGCGTATTTATGGAGGAAAGGGTTAACCTTTTAAGCTACTTGCCTCTCTCTGAAAACATGGCATCTGCCCACAAATTAAAACTGGTGTAATTTTGACGAATTCGACGCGACCGCGTTTTTAAGAAACTATTGACCGTGTGTCAAACAGCTTGACTCCTGATGAGACGCGGAGTCGGATCCTGATGAGACTCGGAGTCTCTCTGCTCTCATCTGGATCCAAACTGTTTGAAAATGCAAGCCAAGGCACGGATAGCGGGATAAAGGTTGATACAGATACAATGTATATAAACTTTAACTATTTCCTTCATATAAACGTGTTTTCACGCATTTGCAAACAGAGTAGACCCAGATCAGACGTCTCCAATAGGAGCCGTCTGATCAGGGTCTGCTCTATTTGCTTATGAAGTCTTAATAGATCTGACTCTACTATGTCTACCTATTACTGAGTACTATACATAAACATCCGTGGTAGATATGCCATTATAAAATACAGCTAATGAATATTCAGTATAATTTCTTTCATGAATATGCAACAGGGAAAGGGTGAAAATGAATAAAAGAATACCATTTAATACTGATGTACTGATGTGGAGGGAATTGCTATTTAAAGACATTCTCTGCCTAAAAGCTTCTGCTTAACCTTTATTGTTGGGAAAACCGAGTATATAAGGTATTGCAAACTTTGTAGACCCAGATCAGTTGATTCCTGGGGAAACCTTTGACAAGGGTCTTCACTGTATGTCATAAAAATCATTTTCTGCAGTGATAAAGTTTGATGCAATTTTTATTCAGTTAATACTCAGAAAGGGGATGAATCAGTTTCAATTATTCTGTATATTAAAGGGTAAATTAAAGGTCAGGCGTTAGTAGGATAATGAGATAAAATGAGGGCGACATTATTACGTCTCTAGTTCGTCTCTTTAAGTAGTATTTTATCTTGATGAGAACATGCACTGGAATACAAATCCATCTTACCCCTTACTCAGCTGTGAAAAAAGTAATATTGACTCAAATATGGATCTGATACATGTTTGACTACTGCCGAGTCTGTCAAGCTTTCGAGATGCTAGTGACAAACTAGTGTCAAACAGCTTGGATCCTGATGAGACACCGATTTACTCGGCGTCTCATCTGGATCCAAACTGTTTGCAAACGCGCGTCAGGTCGTGTATACACAGGGAGTGGTTAAACATTTGAATTTAATTGCATGTGGTGGAGGTGAAAGTTTGAATACACCAATGTTGTGAAATGTGTTAAAGTCATATGCTGTAGAAAACATTCTGCTGTAGCGTTTGCTATACTTATACAGTAAACCCTCTCTAAACCGGACGTTATAGTTAGTAAAATTATCTGTCTTGCAGACAGGTTGCAGCTTCATGCTGGATGAAAGTCATACAGAAAGCTCCTCTAAGACCTCAGGAGTTTTCTGCATGACTTTCATCCTGTATAAGGCTGCCACCTGCCTAAATGTATCTTAATTCTTCTCTACTAGAATTCCGGTTTAGAGGGGGTCTAAATCATAACATATCATAGATGTTGATAGAAACTGTAATCATATGACACCGATAGTACACGTACAGTAAGGATAATAATTGATCACACAGACAATATTTATCACGGTCCTAGTTATATGTATAGAGTAGAACTTGCGCTATAGCGGCCGTATAATGAATATGCAGGATAGTCTATATAAGAGTAGGTGTATGCTTAACCAAGAACGAAAGTAATGCAGAAAGCTCATAGAGGAGCGTAACTTACGCCCTGCGTTAAGCTACCACCTGCGTTAAATCCAGAAATACACTTATCGTGGTGGATGTAGACAGGCTTTTATTAAATACCGTACCTTTTACAAATACAGTGAGATTTAAAACGTATTCTAAAGAGATGGGCAATCTACTCAATCTTTTAAAAACTGATATTTTTAAATTATCAGATACACGACAATTTGATAGAAAAGGGAGAGAGACTTCGTTGTATATCAAAAACGCATGTTTTGGTTGGTGTTTTCTATTTTCCCTTCATTAATAAATGTTTTAGCATATACATTCATAAGTAATTCTAGCACTATTTTGATAATAGATGTAATCTGTAAAAATATTCGAGAAAAAGTCTACCGATATGTTCCAGGTGTTTAAACACACACCCTTCACCTACCCCTTGAGTGCAGGACACTCGTGTACTGTTATTTGCAGACAGTGTAGCCCTAGATCAGAGGTCCGCTGGAGGAGCCCTCTGATCAGAGAGTACACTGTGTGTTATTCAAAATGCTCCTGCAAGGTAAAGCCTTTGAAAGTTTCACAATGTGTGGACTCTATAATTGAACACCGATATGCTATTCTAGTCTGAAAATTCAGCGTTTAAAGGTTAATATATTTGAAATGCTATGGCATTCGGTAACACGACCAGCTTCAAACATCCGATAAAAAATGAAATGCTATACTTATTATGATATCACAAAAGTGGAATTGTTATTTATTACTTCTGTTTCTTGTTATTTGTTGGCAATCTATAGATAACCGTATAACATTATCTTGTTCCAGTTGATGAGAACCATGTCGAAATATTATAAATTATACTGACTCATCATTCCCGTTCAACGGACTTTGTATATTTCTTAACCGTTCAATTCAACTTAACATGCTTTTTGCTCATATGGGAGCTTTCCGTACTACTTTCGTCCTGTATAAAGCTATCGCCTGCGTTTAAGGCCCATAATTAGACATCTTAAGGTGATCGCTTTAGAGAGGTCTGACTGTAATGTATTCCTACATATATTGGTAAATCATACGTGTCCTGATCTTGCTCACTTTAACCCTTGAATACTCATGTAAGAAATAATGACGTCATGAATATCAATTAGATTAATTTGTTGTAATAGCACGTAGACACACGAGTTTAAGGTATTTTGGTCATGACAGAAACTGTAGAATCATATCTGTTATATCATAAGTAAACAGAGCAGACCCTGATCAGACGGCTCCTATAGGAGCCGTCTGATCTGGGTCTACTCTGTTTGCTAAGACGTAGAAAGGCGTATCTATGGAGTAATGGATTAAACGTACTTATTGTAAAACAAATATTTATTTATTTTGGACAAATTATTCATAGAACCAAGTATAACTTGTAAATGATAGTATTCAGTGGACAGGAATGTTCTTCGATATTGTTTCATCATCGTAACCCCTGCACGTGTGTTAATTATTTACTCCTTCAATTAACAGAGTGGCTGCATACCCGATCACTGAGTTGTGTTGCAAGTGTGTACATGTAAGCTCTGTACATGAATAATGAGGATCATTTGTTTTCTGTAACAGCTTGTGTGTAAAACATGCCGAGAACCGAAGAGACTAACAATACAATGCGTTCAATTAGGTACCAATTATTTGAATTCAATTATAGTTTCATTACATGATTTGTCTGGCTTTAATCCTTTTCTGCTGAAGAGAATTATTTCAAGACAAACTATTGTCTTTTGGGATTCTAAACATTGTTTCGATTTCCAAGTATCGAACGGCTTGGACCCTGATCTGACGTCGAGTTACCTGGTATCTCATATTTAACCGAACTGTTTCAAAATGCATGTAAGGTCGCACTTAGAATTATAAGGATTGGCTCTTTCAACGCTGAATTTTCAGAATGGAATAGCCTATCATTGTTTATTGGTAGCGTCAATATAGTATGAAAGGGTAAACTTCCGAGAGTAAATTGAATTACAAACAGTGCCGACCCTGATGGGGGGGCTTATCTAGCCGGAACCCATTGATCTGTGTCTACACCGTTGCCAAATTATATTGCACTCGTTTGCCGCATTCAAAGGATTAAATGAATGTAATGCCTACATATAAGTTCCATATAGTCTGTTTATTTTGAGATATTGCCAAGGACATTAATTCAATGTATTTACTATCTAATATGCCTGAACTATAGCTTAAACACAAATATACTTCAACCAGACAGGATATTCAACAATCGGTATATTATTTATCATTAACTCCATGAATCTTCATGTCAGAAATAACGATTGCATGAATATTAATTAGCTGTTGTTAATGACACCACGAACAATGGAAGCTTTACCATGGCAGGAACGGTAGAAATAGTCTATGTTACTCCATACCCAAAAAAGAATCTTGTATTTGTGTTAATTACAAATTGTTTTCATGAAACTCGTTTATTATAATGAATATGACACTCGCTCGAGTCATATTATTATAGTAAACTCGTTTCATAAAACAATTTGTAATGATCCTCTATTTACGAACTGGATACAAGCAGTGTCATGTGATAAAATACAATACAATAACGTTGTAAAAGAATAGCTAATAAATATTCATGCATGCATTATTATCACATGAATATTTATGAGGGAAAGGGTTAAGCAGCACGGTAACTCTTGTTTTAACCATTCCTGTTGAATATCCATGCAAGTGATAATGGCATCATGCGTCTTTATTGGCTAATGTTTTATAATGATAGTTGTACATATGATAGTTTGATATTTGCAGAAACTGTAGTGTCGGAACTGTTATCATTTCATAAGCAAACAGAGCATTCCTGATCAGACATCTCCTACAGGAGCTGTCTGATCAGAATCTACTCTGTTTGCAGTGCGTTTATATGAGGGAAGGCAGATGGCACTAATGCATAAAATTACAGGAAATAAGATTTCCAACTTTCAGTTTCGGTTGCCTGGTAAATTGTAGGACATTTTTTCCGGTATCTTTGGAGTCAGCCGTATGTTTACTAGTTGTCGATGTTCATCCAGGCAGTTATATCGACTTGTCTCGGGTCTTTGTGGAACTATATAGACGGCTGATTGTTGGTTATATTTGCTAGGTGTTTAGTTGATAGCATGTAAAGCATTTCAGATGACTGCTGAGTTAAGGCAAGGCGTTTCTGCATTTTTAAAACTGTTCCTCATATAGACGCTTTTTCACCCCTTTGAAAACAAATTAGACAAATATCAGACGGCCCCCCCCCCCACACACACACACACACACGCACACGCACATATATACACACACATACGCACATATAAAAAACAAATAACCCTATGTTCATATGTCATTATAAAGATTTAGCTAATATATATTCATAATGTCATCACTTCTTACATGAATATGCAAAAGAGAAGGGTTCACATATGTTTGTATATTACTAAACATCGTGTTGTATTGGTTTTTGAGTATGTTTTATTGATGCGAACAATACCAATAATTTCGTATATGTAAAATGAGTGTACTGGCATTTGCGAGCATTGCAGACTCAGATCAGAGGGCTCACAGATGAACCTTATGATCAGAGGTTACCATTCAATCTCTTTGCAAAAAGACGTTTTGTATGAATGGATTCTATAGTTAAAAACAGGGATTATAATGAAATTCTAAACTGACTTTATAAATAGTTTGCCCACCAACAGAGCTATAGACAAAGTAGCGTATTCAAACACTAAAGTCATAGTTTCTCCACCATACCCTGTGTTGTAATAATTCTCGAATATACAACTCAAAAGAGTTTCCACAGCATGGAGTTTCATGGAGAAATAAAGCAGCTATTCTCAAAAATTTACCCGCCTTTATATTTCTCTGCCTACCAAGTTTCAAATATTTGGTAGTATGCCCGAGTGCCAACGGCATCCATAATGCAAACTGTATTGCAGTATTAACAATTTACTCCATGGATATACATGTAAGAAATAATGATATCATGGCACAAGGGAATTTTTAACATGATAGAAAGTTTATAATCAAGTCTAAATTACAGTAACACCCCTCTAATGCGACCACCAACTAAGGGTATAATTCACAGTGCCAAATGCAGGTGGTAGCTTACTGCAGGACGAAAGTTATTCAGAAAGCTCCTATAGGAGCTTTCTGCATAACTTTCGTCCTGCATTAAGTAACCACCTGCTTATGAATAAAGTCATGTTTGTTCATTAAGTGGTCGCATTAGACGGGGTTTACTGTATAGCATCAGCAATAAGAGTCCTTTAGGGGCCGCCTGATTGGCAAAGGCGTGAAAGAGTGTATCTATGGAGTAAAGAGTTAACGATGAACTCTATAATAAGTCTTGAAGAATGGTTTATTTGTAACTTTCAGTCGCTATTTAATGCTGTATAAATGTAGAATTGTTCACGACTTGTAATTCGTGTCCCCATGTTTTAGTTTTAGTTTTATTCATCTATATATCCGGATGACTGTTTGAATGATATACATAATATGTCTAGGGCATTGTTGGTAGATCGCAGGAAATGATAAGCTCTAACCGATATAGCACATGATATATACTGTACAGTAGAACCTCTCTAATGCGACCACTTAATGAATACACAAGGGTGTCTTATAAGCAGGTAGTTGCTTAATGCAGGACAAAAGTAATGCAGAAAGCTCCTCTAGGAAATTTCTGCATTACTTTCGTCCTGCATTAAGCTACTACCTGCATCTAGCACCCATAAATATACCCATTTTAGGTGGTCGCATTAACGGGGTTTTACTGTACTGTTAATGGAGACCACAAACAGTTCTTCATGTTGGCATATCGGTGTGATATCTTCTTTGTTAGGATGCGAGAGGGGATATTGAGAGGGGAGATTCTTATCAGATTTCATAATTCAATTGGTCAAATCCCAAGATATTTATATCCAGAGATGTTCGAACTGGAAAACCATCCCAGTCCCCAACTGAGGGGCATCTGTTTTAAGTAAGTGGCATTGACTTTAAATCCAACATAGTAGCAGCTACTAGTTCTATCTGTTGCTTGGTGACGGTTATCTTAATACAAAACCACTACCATACACTATGTATTTACCCTTTAATGATATTATCTACCTGTTTTTCAATTTCCTTGTATCTGTCTGTGTGTATATATTAAGTTGAGTATGTAAATCGGCCTTTTTGCAAAGCTTCAAAACATCATATTCTTACATTAACCATGTTCACTTCTATAGTCCGTTTTTACACGGTCACCCATCATCAATGCTCGCTTTGTTTATTAATGTTTTGCTCAATTGTTTGTTCCTGGTAATAGTAAATGGTACTGGGACCCGTCTTACGACATAAATTATCCTAAGTTCAAAAATACGACTATCGCAACTACCAACCTATGGCATATGAAGTTACACAAGAATATGGGATAATTCCGTCGGCTATCTGAGATGTAGGAATTGTCCAAAATTAGGACTGAGTTAAATGTGTTCATACGATCTTTATTAAGATGGGTCTCTGTACTTTTATCTTTTCATCTTTATTTACAAAATAGGACAAAAGTCAGACTTGATATTAGGAAATGGCATGAAAGTCCACGGCAACACATGACGCACAAATGAAGTTCGTTCTTCTAATACATAGAATCGTCACTCTATATGCTTTCTCATATGGTGTCAATTCTTAACTGGGTTATAATGATATGCGTAGTCACACATATGAGCACTTGTGCATCATACATATTCATTACATAATGCGACGGCTTAATTTCATTCTAATAAACCATGCCGTCAGTTGACATAAACATTGATTACCTCGTGTCTCTTTTTAATTATAAAACGGCTGACACAGCAAAACGCCTTTACCTGTTGTAATACAAAAAAGATAACTTGCCTTGGATCAGATTATTTTCTACCGAAAATGCTATTTAATGTCTGTAAATAAAAGCATATTATTTAAAGAGAAATACTGATCTACAAATAAAACTTTTATTTCCCAGTCAAATCTTATAATGATACTCTTTAGGGTCGCCTGGGATGGGCGAATTCACTGAGTACATGTACACACAAGAAAGGGTGCGACGAAGAAATAAAGAAGATTGGTTGGCTAGATCTCCCGAAAACGCCTCGTATCGAGCTAACTGATTTTTCTCTTGTTCCATGATTCTAGAGATATTTCTGTATCGCATTTATGTCCAACCGGATTATACCTAAACTTCTGTAGTTTCATATTCCTATTTTCCAGTACAAAGACGAATTCCTGAAGGCTATTTTCTTCCTTTCTATCAAAGAAGTCAATCTAATTTAAACATGTCTTAACTTAAGTGTCAAAATTGTCAAGCGGAAACAGGAGCATTTACCATAGGCAATCTGGTCGAACAATGTAAACGTTGTACATGTACATAAATTAAACACGGACATATAATTATATTGAAAAGATAATGTCATTCTGAATGATGGCTTTAAAATTCAGCGATTTGCTTCAAGACAAACATATGATCTTGAAAACTGCCATAGCGTATTTTAGTAAAACACATTCACGTGCAGTAAAACCCCTCTAATGCAACCAATTGATGAACAAACATGGGTGTCTTCATAAGCAAGTGGTTGCTTAATGCAATACGGAAGTTATGCAGAAAGCTCCTGTAGGAGCTTTCTGCATAAATTTCGTCCTGCATCAAGCTACCACCTGCCTTTACCACTGTGAATTATGCCCCTTTTTGCTGGTCGCATTAGAGGGGGTTTACTGTATGCACATTGTCGTGTTAATTTCTAGAATCATGGTATATTTGCTAGTTATAGATGTAATACTTATTTAACATTGAATTGCAGTTTTATATTGCAAAGTTCATATCACAATAGAATTTTAATATGATTCTAAATTTCTGGTAGCTACGTATCTCTAGTGTGTAATTAAACTGAAATGACTCTTGGCAATTGATATGTCGTAACACTTGCACTAAACTTTAAGTGAAACCCGTAATAAATATGTTCAATAATAACACAGACAACCAACTCCACAGTTACACTGGCTAGGAAGTATATTATCTGTATTGATAGTTCCCTTGAAACTCATTCTTGTCAATACAGTAAAACCCCTCTAAGCCGTACTTTCAGTGTAGTGTAAATATCGCTCTCAGAGACAGGTGTCGTCTTACTGCAGGGTGAAAGTCATGCAGAAAGTTTCTATATGATCTTTCTGTACAACTTTCACCATGCAATAAGCAGCCACCTGACTAAAAATATCTAAATTCGTCTCTATTACAATTCCTGTTTCGATAGGTTTTACTGTACTGTGAATCCAGTTGTTTATTCAATTAAGGACAACGCTCGCAACTGTTGGCAACAGCTGTTGACAGTTTTCTTCTACAGATTAAAACCATCGCCAACTGTTACCAACAGTTGTGAGCGTTGTACAAGTGGTATGGATCCTTACGTCAACAAACAGTAGATGGTTGATACAAGACTGTCCCTATATTTGCTAATCACAATTGCCATGTAAGCCAACTTAGGGTCGGCATTAAAGCATGTTTAATCTGTTGAAAATGTTTTAAGCTGAGATGACTTTATCATAAAAGGCATTAAGCCTTTTCTCTATAGATATAACTTTTTTTTTAATACATTCGCATATAGAATAGATCCAGATCAGACAGCTCTCGTAGGAACCGTCTTGTCAGGGTCTGACTGCTTTGTTTGCGTATCGAATTACATGTACATAGGTGTGATTCTACAGATATTTACCAGGGCCAAGACCTTTCTCGTTCGTATGCCATTATAAAATATAAAGCTAATTTATAAACCTACATTATTTCTTACATGCATATTCATGGAGCAAATTATTGAAACATGTATCTTAAAATGTTTCAAATGCCGTTTTTAAGGGGATTTCCCACATATCGACTGTTTGGTGATGTGTATCCAGGCAGTCACAGAGACTATCTCGAACCTTTAGAAATGCACCGAGCTCTGGTGAGAAGTTTTTTCAAGAGAGAATTGACATGGGTCCCTGCTTATAAAACTTTTAGTTGAGTCTGAGTACGTTCTCAAGCTTTTGATTGGTCAGATTTGAGCCTCTGGCTCAAATCTGACCAATCAAAAGCTTGAGAACTCAAATCTGACCAATCAAAAGCTTGAGAACGAAACTCAGACTCAACTGAAAGCTTTATAAGCATGGACCCTGAATGAAAGTCTTATAAAGCATGACGTTTCATATGAGACGACTGCTGAGTTGTGTATATGCAGTGTGGAGTAAATTGACTCTGGAACCTCCAGTAAGGTACAGGTCTAATGGGAACGTATGGATAAGATGAAAACAGTGTTGTTTACAAACTAATACCGAATGAGACGGTCCTGTCATACACCAGTCAGCTAATGGGAATCTCTATTAAGTGACAATAGGCACACATGGGTTAACTTGTCCCAATACATTATGAAACATTACATCAACTAGATACAAAAAAAATGATTCTGTTTGGAACGGGAAAATGTATAGAGCGACTCGTACACAGTTTGACATGCACTTATGTGAGAATATTGTAAAGAGAAGATCGTTTGTAATGTTGTGCAAGGATCATGGTAAAGAATACCTTATAACTTAGAAAGTTATACCATACTGTCCGAATTATAAAAAATATCAGTATATTTATAATATTATTATTTATGTACAATAAACCCCCTTTAAATGGAACGTTCAAATGTCAATCTTTAAGACATGCGGTAGCTTAATGCAGGGTGAATGCAATGCAGAAAGCTCCCAAAGGAGCTTTCTGCATTAATTCACTCTGCATTAAGCTGCAACATGCCTAAAATCGCCTAATTTTTCTCTTAAAATTCGGTTTAGAGGGGTTTACTGTAGTTATAATCGTGTTTGCAAATTCAACAAGGATCCACGTACATTGTAAAACACATAATACCGTAATTTCAGATCAGAAGCAAGAGTGAAACTAATATTACAATAATTGCAATAAACATACCACAATATCATGGAATTGTCGAACAAAATTGAAAGCAGATGCCAATGACGGGCCAAGTCCTTGAAGGATATTACCGGAAATAAGCCTGTCCAACGTTTCAGATGCGGTCGCTTGGTAAACGGCATGACTATTCTCCGGCATCACTTGGAATCTTCCATATCGTTTACTGTTTGTTGATGTGCACCGAGGCAGTCATATTGAACTGCCTCTGACCTTAAGAATCCTGTTAAGGTCTGGTGTATTTTGTAAAATGGAATAGAATGTTTGATTACATTTGTCATCTGTCTTAACAAAATGTGCGGAAAGCACGTCGTTCTGTTTAAAATTCAGAAAAGCAGTAACTAATAATGCTACCAACGTAACCCAAGTGCATATGTAAATCTCCACAAAGGTCATTATTGACATAAAGGTCACACCTGTAGCGATCAGAATATATTACAGTAAAGTCTCGCTAATGCGACCACCATTTATTTACATAATCAATAGTCTATAAAAGCAAGTACTTGCTTAATGCAGGGCACAAGTAATGCACAACGTTTCTGTAGGAGCTTTTTGCACAACTTATGTCCTGCATTACGCTATCACCTGTTGTAAAACTTCAGAATTACAGTAGAACCTGTCTTAAGGAGCCATCAAATAGATGTCTAATTATGGGTCTGTAATGCATGTGGTAACTCAATGCAGGTCAAAGGCCAAAAGCAACACATGAAACTCCTACAGGAGCTTTTTGCATTACTTTTGCCCTGCATTAAGCAATCACTAGTTTTTTAACACTCATTTGTTCAGTAAAGACCGCCTTTGACAAGTTCTACTGTGTACATCTCCTGAGTGGTCGTATTAGCGAAACTTTACTGTATTTAATTTTGTATTTGTAAAACAAACCAAGGGGTCCGTCTTACTGACGATCCTACTACAGTTGATCTTTGATATCTCGAACTTCGAGGGATCATGCAAATTACATCGTGATAACAGAAGTTCGAGTTATTCGATTTCTAATCTGAACAACTTCTCAAATGCATTGCTTAATGCAGGTCTAAGTATTGTTGAAAGCTCCTGCATGAGCTTTCAACAATATTTAGACCTACATTAAGCTGTAACATGTTTTTCTAGATATGCGCAGTGATCATTTTAAAGCAATCCTGTATTGTAAATTTTGGAAGCTTGAGTTATCCCGAAGTACGAGTTATCGCAGCTCTAGTTTGCGATCGTCGTTTGTTATAACTTACAATACTTTCTATGATCTTTTGTAAAAGGAGCCAAAAAGATGATGTTGTGTTATTGTGTACAGCATTAACTATCAGCCTCTTTTGTATAACAAGATGTGAACGGTTTCGTGTTCCCATTTTTATTTAACAATTTACATTTCATTTCCTTCTTTCTTTATAATGTAGCGTATGTCCCAGATGTGTCTCTTTCAACAAAATGGACTAGTTTATGGTGCTAATTGATACCAAGATAATGCTGAAGAAAGGTGTATTTTGAGACAGGAAAAATACGACAATGTTTGCAGACGAAATTTACACATGTTGAAATGGTTAAATAAAGGCCGAATAGATAGGTGTACTTTTAGAACCATCATAGTCAATCTGAATAAAACGAATAATATTTCTCATGGTTTGTAATGGTACATTTTGTGAAAAAGCATACTGTGCATGTTTACATTTTCCCAAGCTATATACAATTAAAATAAGCGTGCGCACGTGTTTAGAGCAAGATGAAATATCACGCATGTTAAAGCGAATTCGTCGCAAAGCAAGCTTCAGCCAAGTACTATTTCAAACGCATATATATGTAACCATTGAAATCGATTTACAGTAGAACCTGTCTTAAGTGGTTATCAAAACATGTCTAACTATAAGTCTGTAAGACAGGTGATAGCTTACTGCAGGTCAAAAGTAATGCAGAAAGCTTTTATTGGAGCTTTCTGCATTACTTATGTCCTGTATTAAGCAACAACTTATTTTTAACACTCATGTTCAAAACATGAATGACCACCTAGGACATAAATAATAGTACGTAATATATAATAATATAAAAATAATAGCATGTAATATAAATATTGCCTCCAATAGAATATTTCATACGTACAACATAGTTACAATAAAGCCTGTCTAAACTCTTTACTCAAAATAGACGACGTTTGACATCTTTACTAGCGTGGTAAACCAGGATGATATGTCTCCTGTAGGAGCCATCCGATCAGGGCATGTCCTATTGGCTTTAGAATATCTTGGATCTGATTATTTTACCCGCATTTTCACATGAGAAATATACGTTTGTACCTACAGCCCCAGGCGAGCACACGCACTCATTTTTCCAAGCAGCAAAATGAGAAAAGTGCGCGCGCGTTTTTCTCTAGATGATTGCGCATGCGTTTTTCTTACGTTAGAAGAATGCGTTTGTAAGAAATATGAGGCTCGATATAGCTATATATGTAATAACTCAGCGTCGTATCAGGATCCAAGTCCGTTTGATACTCAGTCAATACTTTCTCAAAAGCTTTATTAAATGGGATGCCAAACCTTCAACAGGGTCCATGCTTATAAAGCTTTTTAGTTGAGTCTGAGTTCGTTCTCAAGCTTTTCATTGGTCATATTTGAGTTCTCAAGCTTTTGATTGGTCAGATTTGAGCCATAGCTCAGACTCAACTAAAAGTTTTATAAGCATGGACCCAGGTCCACTTTGGAATTAAGTCAAATGGTAGCTAAATGTAGTATGAAAGTATTGCAGACATCTCGGAAAGCACCGTCGTTTGTCTAATACAAGCTATACTTCAGTCTGACTTAGTCACGCAACGAAAGAAGCATTTCTTCTACCAACATATACGTTTTTTTTTCAAACAAGGCAGAACTAGGTAGGTCACTTTCTACGCTGTTTGTCACATTCATAACAACAAAGAATATGTTCTGTTGGATGGGAAACAATACGTTACCCATCAACCGCCTCGTTTTAAATATATTGCTGATCTTGTTCTTCAATTTTGTAACGTCTTAAGCTTGGTTCCACAAGGCTCGTTGTCTTCCTGGCTTTGCAACAAGTGCATTCGCTGTGTTACATGTATGATACGGTGTTTAGTCAACGGTTTCACTCATCAGCATCTCTGTAATTTATTTTCTAACCGACTTATGTAGATCCTGACTCTGCGTTTTCTCGTATTTACAGCATGTCAATTTCTTAAGGCACTTTTGGTACGACTAAAATTAATACTCATTATTTACATTTGAGTTCTTCGACTTTTCATCCTATTTAAGCCTACAGTCTTCTCAAGTGGATCAATTATTAATTCTGCAATTACGCGAGTGATAAGATGCCCACCGGTCATACTATCACAAGATGCTAGTGCTTATGTATGTAGATATATAATGTACAGTAGATGTGTCTTAAGCGGCAGCCAAACAGATTACCAATTATTGGTCTGTAAGGCAGGTGGTTGCATAAAGCAGTTTTTTATTGGAGCTTTCTACATTACTTTTGCCCTGTCTTTGCCCTATTTCTTACATGAATATTCATTTAGTATATTCATTTAAATGTGACTGAATGTCCTACAAAACAATATATGTCTTTGTTTTAAAGTATTCTATCGCAATTTGCATTCAATTCCAAAAGATTATCTGGTTCAAGACAGAAGTTTGGAAGGAAATCTCAATTACTTTTGACGGATACAATATACACTGTAGCATGAAAGTAGACCGACTAATACATAACACCGGACACATATATACTCTGTAGCATGAAAGTAGACATACTGCTACATAACACCGGTCACAGATATACGCTGTAGCATGAAAGTAGACCGACAGTTACATAACATCGGACACAGATATACTCTGTAGCATGAAAGTAGACCGACTGTTACATAACACCGGACACAGATATACTATGTAGCATGAAAGTAGACCGACTGTTACATAACACCGGACACAGATATACACTGTAGCATGAAAGTAGACTGACTGTTACATAACACCGGACACATACAAGCAGACCAATATACGATACACGTGGCATATTTTCATTGCTTCCTTTAACTCATTACACTATAGGCTATTTTTAGATCTAACCTTTTTGAATAAATCTACTGAAAAGGAGCATTTGCTAGAAAAAAGGCCCATTTTAGAATTATGTAATTTTGAAACCATTGTGATAATTAGAGCATTTGCTCCAAAGGAGTAAATGCTCTTTTTATCACAATGGTTTCGAAAGAGTGACCTTTTCCGTGGCGTCAATAATCGTCAGTATGATGGAATGGGTAAAAAGAAGTCAATATAAGTAGGGAATGGTTTAACATATAGTGTTAACCCTTATATTAGCCCTTCTCTTGCTGAATTTTAAAACACATTTCTCCTTCTTTACACATGTCCTGTTGTATAATTACATATATCTTCACTGTATACAAGTATTTCGCTGTGCAATCACTGCTGTGGAGTGCACTGGTTGCACAATCAACCTGTAAATAGTGCAGACCCTGATGAGACAGTTCCTGCAGGAGCTGTCTCATCTGGGTCTACACTAGTTACAGGTAGGTATATTGACGTGAATAGCAAGCGAAGGGTTAGGCGTGAAGTGACCGTCAATCCAGGTATCCAACGTGTTTGCTACTTGTCATTACATTCGAACACTCAAAAACTTACCATTATTGACCTTTAACGCAGGTGGCAGCTTAATGCAGGGTAAAAATCATGCAGAAAGCTAGATATACAGTAATGTATCGATAAATCGAACACTCGGACAACTATCATTACTGATCTACAAAACAGGTGGCAGCTTAATGAACGGTGAGTCATGCATGGATCTTTCTGTATGACTTTCACCCTGCATTAAGCAGCCACCTGCCCACAAATCCATAAATTCTTCATTACTAAAATTGCTCAGTATCGAGTTTTTACTGTATTTAAAAGGGACTTTAAAAGACTTGAGCGATCCTGACGTAATCGAAACCCGCAGCAGATCAGAGTTTGGGTCAGACATAATAATTACAGTCTGATAAATAAATATATAAACTTCCAGACAGTGTTACAATTTTGGATTTATTACCCTGTAACAACAGTTCATGTTTCTCTCGTTTCTATTCTTAGAATCAGGCTCAGAATAACGAACGTTTTGATCCTGACGAGACGGCGTCTTATCTGGATCAATGTTGTTTGAAAATGTTACCATGCATTCGTCGACAGAATGGCAAAATCTGAAGTATATTACAGGAACTAAGTACAATAAAACCTCGATAACATCGATTTTTCCTTGTAAAGAAGAGCTGATAACGTTTTAAGCACGTGGCTGCTTACTGCAGGGTAAAAATCATACAGAAAGATCCATGCATGACTCACCGTTCGTTTACCCTTTCGCTGCCAATGCCGGATCTGTGATTACCTATGCAAACAGTTTGGATCCAGATGAGACGCCGAGTATCTCGGCGTCTCATCAGGATCCAAACTGTTTGTTACTGTTACTATGTTTTTGAAACAAAAATGTAGGAAATTAAAAAATGAAAATTTGTAGCAGACGACATAATTTGGCAGCGAAAGGGTTAAGCTGCCACCTATTTGTAGACCAGTAATAATAGTTGGTTGAGTGTTCGAGTTATCGATATTTTACTGTATATCCAACGACCGGGACACAGTCGCTTAATGAATTTGCAAGCTTAGATCTATATGGTACGCTGAGTAACATGGACCTCGAGGTTATAAAACCTTTTGCTTGAGTCTGTGATCATTCTCAATGGAAAAGTAGTAAAGTCAAGCAGGCAAAGCCAAATACAAGACGCAACCACTACATGTACCACAACACCGATAGATAGCATGACACCCACACACCCACACACAACCATACACCCAAACGCACACTCACACACGAGATGAATACAGAAAACACCAACAAACACACAAGAACTAGAGACAAACACTCCACACATGAACAAAACCACAAGCACAAAGACACAAGGCAAACAAAAGGAAGGGTGACAAAGAGAGTACCACTCAAGCATCTGATTGGTCAGATTCTTAGCTTGCTCTGAATCTAACCAATCAAATACCTGAGAATGATCTCAGACGCAGATGTTTTATAACGTTGGACCATGGTGTCTTCATAATCCAAGGTGTTTATAGTGGGTTGTTATAATTTCTCAATGGTTTGGAGCTTGCATTAGATCGGAGACTAAGCATATATTATTACAGCGAAAAGGCGTTGATCAGACAGCGAGAAATGGTTAATAGTTGTTTTACAATTTTCTTTCGCGAGGGCAGACGTTCGAGCTTTGGTAATAGTAACCAGTATGTTCGTGAAACACTTAGACGGTCTATAGGCGATGTTTTCCGTCGTAAATCAGTAAGCTGGTCTGTGTCGTACATCATTGCTCTAAGGTATCTATTAGCTTATGATTACATAATATACCCTGAAAATAAGCAAATTGAGGAAATGCACTTTGACGAAAGCAACGTTCCCCGAGGAACATTTTGTCCAATGTATTATACATACGTCCAAAATACCAGACCGACCACTTAATGAATAAACATTGGCGTTTTTAAAAGAAAAGGGTTGCTTAAGCCCTCCCCCCATTTAAACGCCGTTTCACGCATTTGCAAACAGAGTAGACCCAGATCAGACGGCTTCTATAGTAGCCGTCTGATCATTGTCTGCTCTGTTTACTTTGACACGATTAATAGATATTCTACATTTTTGTCAAAGCCAAAACTTCCCCTTGAAGAATCTGCATTACAAAATGTTTGCCATGAATATAGAACAGGGAAATGGTTTAACAACGGCCTGCCTCTGTGACCCATAATGAAACCTCTCTGTGGTGGTCGCTTTAGAGGGATTTACTAGAGCTTCACTATATAAAGGTCAATAAAAAACAAATAATAAATAATTAGACAAACTCTTTCAATACTATCACTCGAAGAGAAAAATACCTTTAGGTTTTATCTAAGAAAATTGCTTCTTCTCCGAATATTTAAATGAGTATCATTTTAAGACAGGTAGCACCTTAATGCAAACTCATTCCGAATGTTCCTCTTGGAGCTTTTTGAATGAGTGACTTTTATCCCACATTAAGTTGTCACCTGCCTCAAACAATCTAAGTTCTTTTTTACTCATATAATCGGATTAGCGACTTACTTTTACTGTATAAACTGTTTGCCACTCACTGTTTGACGAGCATCAGCACTTATAATATTAGTTATATAACTGGACGGATGGTGTTGATCTTGATCAGACATCATGTTTCAAACTACACTTACATCTCTCTACAAAGTCCATCCGAAATGTTAGGATTGGGATAGGTGACTGTGGATGAAAATTATACGGAGAAATGCTTTCTGCATTACTTTGGTACAGCGTTAACCCATTCCCTCATATTGACGCCTTTTGACGACTCTGTAAAAGTCATGTTTGAAATCATTGTGATAAATAGAGCATTTGCTCCAAATGAGCAAACGCTCTATTTATCACCATTATTTCAAAGGTACACAATTTCCTTTTTTCTAGTAAATGCCCATTTTCAGTAGATTTATTCAAAACCGTTGGGTCTAAAAATAGCATATAAAGTAATGAGTTAATAACCCACCTGCTCTTACTAACTCGGTATTTTAGCGGTCGCTAAAGTGATCTTTTACTGTTTATTTTCGCAATATGTTACGTTTTTTATATCATAGTTCAAATATTTCACTTATATTCAAATAATTACTCAAGTTCGTGAGAATGAAAGACAAATGTTTTTTGAAATAGACTACTTGTTGGCATGTATTTCCTATTAACCCATTTGTGTCCACGATACCATATATGGGACATAGGCAAACCGTGCAGACTCTGATCAGACGCCGCCTAATGTGGCGTCTAATCGAATCTACACTGTTTGCTGATAGGAATTTCAATATAAAACAAACTAAAATGAAAATTTAGACCTGGCATCCATTAGGTAAAACAATGGACTAATCCAATATATAAGCATGGAAGAATCCACTAGGCGAAAATGGGTTAATAAAACATTACTTTTTATAACCCGAACGTGTTGCATATCGGCCATGACATCAAGTGGTTGATAGGTAAATTTACATTTTAACAATATGGTTTTGATATGAAATAAGAAGGCGTTTAGCGATATGTTTTAATTATGTGTCTTACTAATTTAGGGGTGTTAGGTACTTTAGCTGCTGAGATGCTTATCAGTGCTCAGTTTATACCGTTAGTTGCGTAAGTTATAGATGGTGGCGAGGGCTTTGTCAATAGATCTCAAAAGAAGACAATACTGCAGAGAGATTTAGCAAATGAGTAACTATCTATTACGAATACAAATGGGTCTTTTTTGTTATCATATAAGTGAGGTACTTTCTTCTTTTAGATAGGAGAATTAATAAAAAAGCTGTGCATTCTGATCTTATTTCATAATCTGACAGGTTATATATCCCAAGAGAATTTAGATCTGTGAAGTCATATCATTCCCAATGCGATAGACCTTTTACTTATATCTCGCTGTACACATTGCTATCTGCCTGATCTTTT
The DNA here is from genome assembly GCA_963576725.1 of Azorinus chamasolen. NCBI lineage: Eukaryota > Metazoa > Mollusca > Bivalvia > Cardiida > Solecurtidae > Azorinus > Azorinus chamasolen. The sequence goes on along the minus strand of OY755236.1, from coordinate 44,534,391 downwards.
CCAATGTGTATGTACGTATGTGTTCAAACTACTAAACCATTAGTTCATTGTAACTGTGATCTTGTTGAGACGCCACATCACCCGGTGTCCCATTGGCATCCCAGGTGTGTGCAAATACATGTTAGGTCATGATGAGCACGATAAAGGTCGACTGTCTGCGAGTCCGCCTTAATACAGCGCGTAAATTGGTTCATTATTGTTTTCAATTACTTGTTCACCACACTACTTATGTATCCCCCATATTTGTATCTACAAGTCATAAATGGACATCTCTAAGGGAAAGAGTGCAGACGAAAGTATGGGAGGATTTGTTTTTGTCATTAGCATCTCAATAGTTTTAAAACATCAGTATAAATCACAACTGAGCGCTCCTTAAATAGCGTTGGTGCAAATTGTAACATTATATTAATACAAAATTAATGTATTTAAACATATTTACATAGACGTAGATACAATCGAACAGATTATTCATTGTGCTGTACATGTATATATATTTATGTACAACATAGCAATTTTAGCCAATTCAGCCCTCGTGTTTGTTCATGTACACAAACAGTTGCCTGTGGGTTTTTTTTATTCTAAACGGTATTATTTCTTCAATTTCTTAATAGAAGCGCGACCAGAGTGTCAAACAATTTTGATAGTGATGATACGCTGCATTACCCGGCGTCTCATCTGGATCCAGACTGTTTGCAAATGTAACCATGCATTCGTCACCGGGACTGAATGAGTAAATGAGACCAATTACTAGAATGATACACGTTGGTGCCGCTGTTTATTGAAGACCGAAGGTATCGTAGAACTCTGCTCGAGCTTTCTGTATTACCGCTGCTATTTCGAAACATATTATCAAGCACGGTCATTTTAATAAATGAAAAACTACTTTTTGTATAATTTCAATGGCTGGAACATTTACAAAATCAATATCACATACATGGTTTTAATTACATTTGAAATGAATTTGTTTACTTTGATCATCATCTATAAAACACATATTACGTTATGAGTAAAACGCATACAACATACATATAGTTTAGTTGGTAAAAGTATTTGACAATACATTGATTGAATGAAGATGAATTGTAAGCTAATTTAGGTCGCCTCAACACTACTGTCTCTGCAACAGGATGGAAGTTGCCAGACGCAATTATTGTGTTATATGCATGCCAATAACATTTTATCGGTGAAATCAATCCTTTATGTATGCCATGTCTTCATATAAACACATTTCACGAATTTGCAAACAGAGTAGACCGAAATGACACAGCTCCTATAGGAGCCATCTGGTCAGGGTCTTCTCTGTTCGCTTTTGAAATTATATAGATATGATTCTACAGTTTTTGTTAAAGAAAACACATTCCTTGAAAAGTTTACATTATAAAACATCAGCTCAGCTAATGACTTTTCATGATGTCATAATATATTACATGAATATTGCACAGAGAAAGGGCTAAACAGTTGCACAGTTTGCACGCTACAGGTGGAGTTCTTATTGCAATTGCAAACAATTTGGGTCCAGATAAGATAACGCCCTAACTTTAAATACAACAGTGTCGGTGATAATTATTGTAGAACCATATTTCTCCACATTTAAACAATAAAGAGTTGGAACCGAGTATATAAGACATTTGCAAACAGTGTAAACCCAGATCAAAGTACTCCTAAGGAAACCCTATGATCAGGGTCTGCATTGTTTGTCATAAAAATCAATATTCTTCGGTGATCAGTTTTGATAAAAAACATGTTTAATTCATATTGAGAAAGGGAAGCCATTTTTAATTATTCAGCAGGTTAAGGATTACAGTCTATATTAAAGCTATAACCCGAATATTGTTTTCAACTTTTAAAGCACTGTAAACAGAGCCCCATATAAGATACGTACATTTAAACATTTTCAACAATAGCTCATTTATTTCTCCGCTAAACACTGTACTGTGACCATTCTTTAGAATAATCTCTTCGAGACGATCTAACGAGTAGTCACAGTATAGGGTTTGGTGGAGAAATGACAGTTTTAGTATTTGGGTACGCACCTTTATCTGCAGCTCTGATTGTAAAGGTGTAGAATCCTATGGGGTCTAGCGATTGTAAAGGTGTAGAATCCTATGGGGTCTAGATTGCGTGACGCATAAATATCAATAATCCAATCTATTCATTCAATATACCTGCATTAACAATAAGTCGAGAGTTCACGGGTTAGAGGCTCAAACCGTTATTGTGTCCCAGCTTGTCAGCTAAGCCACACTCTGCTGCCGTTATTGTGTCCCAGCTCGTCAGCCAAGCCAAAGTCTGCTGTCGTTATTGTGTCCCAGCTCGTCAGCAAAGCCAAAGTGTGCTTCTACCACAGTTAACTCTTACAACGCTGAATTTTCAAATGGACTATTCCAAAATTCAAACAGGTCAAGCTCATGGTGAATATTTAGGGAGTTATCTTTTTAAGAAAAGTGTAATGGCAAACAATGCAGACTCTGGTGAGATGGTTCATCTAAGAGTACTATCATCTGGGTCTACACTGTTTGCAAAGGACACCAGTGACTCGTTTTCCGCACAGTAAGAGTTAAATCGCAGACACACTAAAATGATCAGCCATAGGTATGTAATGGCCGAAATAGTGTTACAGTATGCAAACAGTTTGAATCCAGATGAGATATTGAGTAAATCGGCTTTCCATCAGGATCCCGACAGTTGATGCGTTGATTTTGTTTCTGGAAATAATTTCAATAAATATTCTTATGTTGAAAATAAGCGAATAGCAGAATTTGCAGACGATGATTTGCACAGAGTGCTGGAGATTAACGTGTCTCCTACGGGGCAAAATAAATAATTCACGACCGTATCACTCGACGTTTCTTTGTAGCTCGATAGACAGAAGATAAATCAGAGTACCTTAGCTGAATACAGGCACCTTGTGAGATGTTTCAACGGATTAAGGTCTATTTCCAGCTGCGAGTATTTTTTTTCCATTTTCTGTGAATTATTTGCTCGTATCAACCTATAGTACCCAGTTCAAATGACACCCAAACGGAACACTAATCAGGACCTATTCTGCTTTTGCTGAAGTGTGTCACAGACAGTGTCAAACCTAATCAGATGCCGCATTTACCCCTTTCTTTAATATAAACACATTTTCATGCATTTGCAAACAGAGTAGACCCAGATCAGACGGCTCTAAATTTCGACTTATTAAGACAATTTAGTGGCCGTTATAGAGAGGTATTACTGTATCTTTATTGCAAAGCCTGACTATTCGGGTTTCATGTAGCGGGACTTTGTACAAAAGAGTGAAATAAGCATTCTTTGAAATAAGCTGATGTTGACATCCGATTTTATAATTTAGATTGGTGTAAAACCTCTCTAAAACGTCTGGTCCTTTATAAGGACGAAAGTTATTCAATAAAGGGTTGTCTCAATCACGTTCATTCTGCGTTATGTAACCACTTTATCGTATAGGCCTTGTGTTTATTAATAAGAGAGGTTGAACTTACAATGTAAGCACTATCAGAAAATAACATTATTCCTTCGAATGTCTGTTTGCTTCAAACGTAAAGGTGAAAAATAATTTAGCATATGACACTGATGCTGACGCTGACACTGATACTGACACTGAGGCTCTAGGACATATACGTCAAGGGTATGGTCCATTTGCAGACATGCTGCATTAACCCTATCCCTAAGATACATTTATAAGTGAATTAAAAATTCATGATTATTCATTAACTTACATTTTATGACGTAAAAGTTTCAAAGGCATTGTTGGCTCAAACAAACACCGCATGATCAGATCCAGTTATTTCCATAAGCGAACAGAGCAAACCCTACAGGGGCTTCTGATCAATTCTGTTTACAACGACGTACATAGGCCTTTGCAGATTCACTGCATTAATGAATTGGCTTGGTTTATTATGTCTTTAATAATGCATATTTACAACGGAGCTAATGTTACACGAGACAGGCGGAAGTACAATCCCATCTTATTGTAAGAATTTAATCAGTTCTCTGTTCTGTTGGCAAAGGCGTTCAAATGCGTTCTTTGCAGTAAAGGGTTAACTTTGTTCAATATGCCAATGTCATTTGATCACATCTGCTAAATAAATGGCATTATTTTAATCGAATATATTATTTATGACTTAATAATTCAAGCAAATGTTGTAATGTCAGCATGGAATATTTTGTGATCTGAAGGCATCGTAGGTTTGTTGCATTTCAAAGTACACATGACCAAACTCCTCACAGTGATCTCCCTTGTCTCTTCGACGTAGCGATTAGGGGAGATCATTGCGTTGGAGGTTGACACATGACTGGAACAAAAATAACTGCGCCTCATGAGTTACAGACTGTGTAAGATTATAAGAATCAACCACGAATCAACGAATGGTGTATTTTTTCTCCCATCAAATAAAGCTGTACAAGAAGTTCTAGATAGCCTCGTAATGACGTTCCATTTCGATATAAATTTGAAGTTCATTTCCGGCCGCTTTAGATGTTAAAACATCCACATCTCAAACAAACTCGGCATTGTAAAAAACATCAACTTGCGTAAAATTGAACCCTTGAACTTGAGTAAGTGGGTCGCTGTATTTCTTGAGCGGAAAAACAATGTTAAAACCCGCTCAACGTTATCGGATGAGACGGTTATTTTCATTATTTTTTCTTGAATCCATAAATAAATGGCTCAAATTATTGAGACAACACAAAACTAACGGTAACAATTTCTTTTATTTTCGGGGTTATTTTCTGCATGAAATGCACAGCATAAGCATATTCTGACGTCATTGCTTACGTCACTGCTTTGGTCACGTGACATGGAAGATAATACGTGTTTCTTCTATGCCATGTGACAGCTTGTAAGCCGAAAATAGCAGATTATTCCGAATTGAGGGTGGGTGAAAAACGTACACATGACAGAAACAAAAAAAGCACACCTCACGAGCTCTTGACTGTGTAAGTTCAAATCGCACACGGCATAGATAAATATATATGTGTCCCACGAGCTACAGACTGTGATAGATCAAAGTACACACGACAGAAAATAATATCTGCGTTCAAAGTAGATCTACACACGTCGTATACAAAAATAACTGCACCTCACGAGCATTTCATTCAAAACCCCTTTTAAACACTCACTTTAAGGTTCAACCGTGTTTAAAATAATGTTGTTGTTTAAAGTGATAATATCTACTACAATAAACGCATATTGTCAATAAAATCATAAAACATGGTATTCCTTGCATTCTTAAATCTAACTACATTTCGAAAATACCCCTGTGGTATAAAATAAACCGCGATTGTCGATACTAAGAATGTTTTGTTGTAAAACAAAATATTCCTACTGACCTATTTGTTGCAGATTTGATTGCTGAAATATCTGTGCACTATAAATTGTCTACAAGGAATTCGCGTGGTTTTAAATCTTAAGATGACGTGCATACTCCGCTTCATCATGAACAGATTGGTTGTAATCGATGTTGTTATTTCATGGTTTGATTGCATCATCAATTTCCGTAATTTTCGGAGTGCATCAGAAAGCGCATGCATGCATGCAAGCGAATCCTGTTTTAGAACGTTGCGAATGACAGAGGTCCAGATAAGATGCGTACATTCTAAAGAATAGTTCCTGTATTTCTTAATCAAACCCTTTGCAGAGATGATTCTAAAGGGTGGTCACAGTATAGGAGAAATGACGAGTTTAGTATTTGAGTGCGTACGCTTATCTGTAGCTCTAGAATGATATAAATCACTATTGTCTTCAAAACCGAGACTTTACGTTGAATATGCTATTTGAAACATTCAACTCATTTGCAAATAAACTAGACATAAATTCATAATAAAACCTGGTTTGGCACATAATTTAAAACAAAAAACACCTAGCAAATGTGACCGTAATTAACCAGGTGATATATTGAGCAGTGAAATTTACAGCAGAATTGCGGTATTTTGGTAATGCCTCATGGACATGGGAATATTTGACCTTTTGGCCATAGTACAAACTATAGAATCACATTTATATTATTCCATAAACAAACTGAGCAGACTCTGATCAGATGCATCCTACAGGAGCCGTCCGAACTGAGTCTACTCTATTTGTAAAGGCATAGACATGCGTATTTATTGAGTAAACAGGTTAAGCAGATACTGACAATTGTTTCGCATGTGTATATTTAGGGAAGGATTTAATAGTCTTTTCTTAAAAGACATTTTTTGTCTTCTTACATTCTCAGAGTTATTTTTCATTTCTGTTTAAAATACAGTCTGAATATCAAACAGTTTTAATCCGAATGAGACGGTGACGTCATCCAAACGTTTTGCAAAGGTTACCAGGGAGATGCTGACGCCATTCAAACTTTTTGCAAAGGACATCAGAAATTCGCCGCTAGCGTGCAAAGATTAAATAGATATCTATGAGACGAATAACTCAGGTTTAAATGTGTAGAAAATGTAGAGTTTGTTACCGCCCATGCTACTCTAATTACCATAAGCATTCGGACAGACAAACTTATGCAAATAGTTCAGACCCAGATCAAACGGCTTCCGAAGTAGCTAGTTAGTCTAATTTAAAGTTACCAAACTGTCCCGAACTGGCTTATTTCGGTTACAAGCTTGCAGAGAGGTGAAATTGGGACCTAAGGTTATATAAGACTTCTGTGTCTGAGTCTAAGATCATTTTCAAGTATCTGGTTGGTCAAATTCTGAGATTGTTCAGAATCTGACCAATCGGATGCTTGAGAATGATCTCAGACTCAAGCAAACAGTTTTCTAACCTCATGGCCAGGTGTCCGAATAGTTTGGACAATTGGTGTACTTGTCGCATGTCAATGTAATCTAATGAAAGCCTCTTACTAACTAGTACTGTAAGATTATGTTCCGAGTTGCTGAATTAAAATTGAATAAAATAGAATTGACATCTTTGTAGAGCTATTATCTACTAGACACTGTCAGTTTAAAGTATGACATATGTCATAGGTGACAGCTGGAGTGTAATTACATAACTGCATACATAAAAGGAAAATGTGCTTCATTTGCATTGTTCAATGTAAATTTAATGCATATTTTAGCTTAGTTCATTTACCGTATCAGTCACAAGTGACTCTGTATTGTCAGTTGTAAACGCTGTCGATATAGACGGGACACCGTGCGATCCGGCGTTTTATAAAAAACGCATTCAGACACTTTACTCGTGAGTTAACCGTTTCAATGCTGAATTGTCAAGGTTTCCATGAATATTGAAGGATTTTTAAAATAAAAGTGTAACATGACAAACAATGCATACCCTGGTTTGAGGTCTCCCTATGGGCATTCTCATCTGGGTCTACACTTTTGCAAAGGTGCACAGCTGACGGCTATATCTACCATTGTTTACAAACAGCGTGATAATACAAAGGACGACGCAAAAGGAGTGAATCTGTTAAGCAGCGCTACGACTGACTAACGATTAAATGCGCCATGCATTGGTTCCGCGTATTGTCTTTAAGATTCTTTATCGACCGGATTCAAATTGCTAATTTGACTAAAAAGTGCACTAGTGCATTTCCGCTCGGTTTACGGCACTGCGTTTCGGCACTTCCACACCGCATGTTATGTGATACAGCTAAATACATTACTGGATATAGTATGCTTTGTTAGTATGCACCAGAAATGCAGGGACTAAAGTAGCCATTAACTCGGTGTCTCATCTGGATCCAAGCTGTCTCCAAATACGAGTACGGTTGCGGATATCGGAATAAAAGTTAACACACCCGTTGTTTCTGATAACAAATATGGAAGTTTAATCCTTACAGTGCGGGAATCACTAATGTCCTTTGCAAACAGTGTAGACATAGATGATATGGCTCCTTCAAGGAGCCCTCTCATCAGGGTATTCACTGTGTGTCATGTTACACCTTTCGTTGGAAAACTCTCTAATTATTCAGATTAAGCTTGACCTGTTTGAATTTTGGAATATCAGCGTTGTAAGTGTTAAGTGCATAGTTTGAAACAGCTTCCTGGTATTAATACCATATCTGATTAGTCAGGCTACAGATTAAACTGTTTAAGAGTTAACGGCCTTGAAAGAGAGATTGAACCTTTTATCTCATAGAAACGCCTATTCAAACCTTAACGAACAGACTTGCTCCTATAGGAGCCATCTGATCAAGGTCTGCTTTGTTGCTAATAATGGATTTTGATAGATTTGGTTGTGGGTGTTTTTTTTCTAAAACGGCTACAATGTTCCACCTTCCATATTCAATTATAACTTTTTTGTCCATTAATATTAAGTACTGAAATTGATATAAGGTATTGAAAATTAGAATAAACGTAGAACAGTGAAAGGATTTACACAATTCGTTCTTCTAACTCGTTTTTATAAACGGATAACTTTCTCTTGACATATTATAATATAAACCAAAAAAGTTGAATAATCGCTTATAGATAAAACCATATCTATACATCCAAATATAGCCTTCATCTAATTGGAAACATTTGATGCAGTTTGTTTTGTTTGATTTTGTCCCCATACTTTTTATTAGGGTCTAAAACTTGATAAGGATTTACAGCTCACATTTAGAAAGTGTTCTCAACCTACTTAGACATTGGCCATTATGAACTTTTAAAATACCATCATTACATGTATTTAATTTTCATTACACTAGCTATAATCAGCTTACCAATTTCCATCTTTCTTAATACCTGTTTCGTTTTAGTGCTTAAGGACGCCGATACCGCGTTTTGGCATTTATAACTTTATTATTTGAAAAAGAAATATGGAAGATTGAGCACATTCCTTCATACATACTATTTTTGTCACCTGCTCTGTTTGTTTATGGAATAATATAGATCTGATTCTAAAGTTTCTATCACAGACAACAATTTCCCTATTTATGTGCAATTATATGCTTAAGTCCGTGAATATTCATCCAGTAATACATTATGATATTAATCTTCACGGGAAGAGTGGGCTAAGTGCTTCTAAATGTCCGGTATCGCGGTGATGTGAAAGTCATATATCAAGAAGCTTCATATTATTTTGAGTCTCCTGACATTTTCACTCTATCGATTTGCTTAACCTTTTAAATGTTCCCTGTAATAATAACTTCCCGAAACACTGCAAAATGACTTGATATAATTAGTGCCATAATTTGTTTTCATTTGGGCTTACACTATCGACACTGTGCATCTTCTAATTAGCCTTGGAAGACTTTATAACGTGTCATTACTGGTTATTTAATAAAGTTTATAATCAAGAGCAAAAAAGTAGAATCATGCATTGCATCGTCACATATTTCCTGCTGCGTGTTAATTTCAGTTTCCATTTTGGTAAATAATAATTGGCAATAATCTTAGCGTAGCTGTTTTATTGCTTTTTCTTGAATATCATCATCAAGGAAAATGACTTAGAATATGATATTGTTTGAAAAGGTTGTAAAACAATGAATATGTGTCTTTATATAATAACTGAAAGGCAGGGATGTAACAAACATGGCTGTTCCTATATCAACCATTCTTTAACTCGTTCTCTCCTAGACTATTTTTAAACCAAACCTCTTTGAATAAATCTACCGAAAAGGAGTATTAAAAAGGAAAAAAATAATTGTGTAGTTTTGAAACCATTGTGGTAAATAGATCATTTGCTCCTATAGAGCAAATGCTCTATTTATCACAATGGTTTCAAAAAATGACTTCTACAGAGGCGTAGAATGCGTAAATAGGAAGGAATGGGTTAATATACATTGTATTTCGATGATGATCTTGGTTAATATTTATTATCGATTAGTTATGTAATGTAAATTGGAAAATGTTTGGAATAATATCTTATGTATTGTTATAATATTTTCTGATAGTGAATGACTATTGATCAATTTATTAATTATTTAACAATATCAGTGGGACCGATATTATGCTATTACGGACGCCCATACTGTATGTGCTATTTCTTTTATGACAAAGATTTTGTCCACCAAAGAGTTATAATAAAAATGATGAAGTAATATGATATTCATTTCCCTGTTGAATATACAGAACTAACATTGTCATGAATATTTATAAGTGAACATTTTATAATGGCATATCTACAATGGATAAGATTTGATATTGGTATAATCTGTAGAGTACGATCTATTATGATTTCAAAAGCACACATAGCAATTTGATCAGCCGACTCTTACAAGACCCGTTAGTTCTGGGTATATCGTGTTTGCAATGGCGTGAAAATGCCTTTGTATGAGAGAAAGGGTAACATTTTTTTCAAATGTTATGAATAGCTATCAAACGTGAAGGGTATAATAAAACACCATATTTTCGTAGTGTGTTTAGCATTTTAAAATCGTTCGACAGCTTTTTTCAAATCATCACGTGTTATCAATAGCTCTCAAACGTCAAATGTATAATGAAACATTTCCGTATGGAAACGCTTATAAATGAAGTACACTAAGTTAGTCCAGCTTTTCGTAGTGTGTTAACCCTTTCCCTGTTCTATGCGTATTTCCATTTTCAATACCTACTGAATATTCATGAACAAAAATGTTATATTGCAATATGGAAGGTGGAATATTGTAGCAATCGTTCGACGGTTGTCACATCCTTGTTTTTCTAATGTTAAACACTCACAACATTTCTCTGTTAGTACGTAGTTGATTGTGATTACAGCGTGCGTGTGCTGAACTGTCACGTAATTGACATCATTTGCTGCAAGGCACTGAATCAGTCTCATGCTTATACCTACATCAATGATAAGCATTAAGACTCAGTTTGAGATCGCACGTCACTCTGATTCATCAAACAAACATGAACAGCCTATGGACTACAGTAGAACCGGTCTTAAGCGGCCATAAAAAGAGGTCAAATCATTAGATAGGTGGTAGCTTAATGCAGAACAAAAGCAACACAGACAACTCCTATAGGAGTTTTCTGCATTACATTTACCACATGCTTTTTAAGACCCATTATGTTCAATAAAAGAATGGCCGCTTAATACAGGTTCTACTGTATACAAAGTCGCCTTTGTGATTTACTTTTTCAATCATATAATAGCTTTCCACCTGTAAGAGCCGTCTAATCAGGGTCTGCTTTGTTTGCTTTGCTATCGTAATAAATATGACTACATTTTCTAGCCGTAACATCCTAGGTACATACGCCATTATAAAAAAAATAGCCAACAGATATTCACGATGATATATTTTGTTTCGTGAATATTCAACAGGGGAAGGGTTAATCACCAACGTTGCCAGACAGGCATGTACAGTACAAACTCTCTGAACTTGAAGTCTAATAGAGATAAATTAAAATACGATCGTGCGGGTGGTTGCTTAATGCCGAGTGTAAGCCATCTAAGGAGCTTTCTGCATTACTTTCACCCTGCATTAAACTCCGACCTATCTCCAAGACCGATATTTATACTAATGTTAACGTCCAGTTTAGAGGGGGTTTACTGTAATGAAATGTATTTAACTGAACATCTTAAAAAGGTTCATATGTGTAGTTGAGTTTCAACGAGGTATACGTTTACACGATATAATGGTATGTTAACCCTTTTTCAATAAATATGCCTTTGCAAACAGTGTTGACCCAAATCAAACGGCTGCTACAGGAACCGTTTGACCAGGGTCTCCTTCGTTAGCTTATTGAATAATAAAAAGCTGATTTATGTTTTTGCCATGGCAAACTTTCCTGTGATAATGTGCTACTTTAAACATTCATCTTATTCATATGGTTGATGTCAATTGTTCTTACATGAATATTCATGAAGTAAAGGGTTCAAGTCTATTCTAATCGTGCCTGTCTTTTGAATTGGACTTAGATATACAGCTTATACTATTCATATGTTCTGTAAAAATATATACATTGTAGAATGGTTTTACCGCATCTAACGTGTATAATAGGTAAATCACATCGTGCATACCGGTTCTCCAATTACAGTAAAACCTCTCTTAACCGGAATTCTAGTAGATAATAATTTAGACACTTTTAGGCAGGTGGCTGCTTAATGCTGGGCGAAAGTCATGCAGAAAGCTCCTCTAGGAGCTTTCTGCATGACTTTCACCCTGAATTAAGCTACCACCTGTCTCCAAGACCGATATTCATACTAAATGTAACGGCCGGTTAAGAGAGGTTATACTGTACATGGTATGTTAAACAGAGGTCCGGATAAGATGCGTAAATCAAAACATTTTCAAGAATAACTCTATTTATCCACCAAACCTCGTGTTATTGTAACAACATAGGGTTTGGTGGAGAAATGACGACTTTAGTAATTGTGTACGCACCTTTATCTGTAGCTCTGCGTACAAACATTTAGGAAACTATTGACTGAGTGTCAAACAGCTTGGAACTAATGAGACGTCGGGTAATTCGGCGTCTCATATAGATACAAGCTGTTTGCAAATGCCAGATTTGAAAGCGAAGGATTAATAGATACTTAGAAAAACATTTGGACTATGCATGCTTGTTTGTAAGAGTATAGACTAGATATACAAACTATTCTACAAATTTATCCACGTATCAGTCAATCTAACAAGGCGTGTGTATCTTGCAATGGGTCATAATTGGTTTGGTAGACTAAGAAACAAACAAACCATAAATTATTCCTAAAACGGTTTGTAAGTATCGGCGGACTTTCAGATATATATTCATTTGCCTATCGGATATCTACGTAACTGGACATGATACAAAAGTATCAATGATTGTCATATTTTATACATTCTTTCCAAGTGTCAATGTTCCTTTATACCAATCCAGGACGCTTTGCAATTCAACAGAACAGTAATATAGTTATTTCTTTTTGTGTTTTTCAGAAACTGACGTTCACTGATCTACAAATATGCACCCACTAGTTCGAGAATTGATGATAGTCCCATCACGCAGTGTACTTGCGTAGACCAGATAACACAGACAACTGTTTGAAAACTGTTTGTGGTCTCGTTATACGTACAACTCGTGTTACACCACACTTTATGCATTAATACTTATTGCTCTTGAGTCCCGTGACAAACACAAAGATGACTATACACGAGCTCAACCTGAAGGTTAATCTCACCTATAAGGATGGGTATATACAAGGAGAGGAGGAGAGGACGCAGCAGCTCATGTTCATCTTCTGGGGAATTCTTATACCCATTATTGGCATTATCGGTTTCATTGGTAACATACTGACGATCATCGTCCTATTCAGGCGAGAAATGAAATCAACCACTGTGTATTTCTTACGAACGCTCGTGGTAACTGATACTGCCATCATCGTCGGAGCTATAGTTGGATTATCGCTAATTTCAATCACTCAGCCGAATAAAAATATGTACATTTTCACAGATTTTATATACCCTCATATCTATACGCCTACTAATTTCATCGTTATGTCTCTGCAGATGATTAATGTCTGGGTAACGGTGGCCGTGTCTGTGGAGCGATATATCGCAATATGTCATCCGTTTCGATCGGTAAAAATCTGTAACAAAAAGAATGCGTTCATTGTCATATCTGTGACTGTGGTCGTGTCGACAATATACAATATTCCACGATGTTTTGCTACATCATACAGTTCATGTCCAGACCACGACAAGTGTTACAGCATTGTGACCACGCCGTTTGGGATGTCCACCTTTTACAATGTGTACTCAATCTGGCTGTATCTGTTCCTGATATACATTATTCCGTTACTACTTTTGGGTGTCTTGAATACCCTGCTTATTGTGGAGCTGATGAGAATGCGCAAACGACGAACTGTTTCAAACGTCCAAGAAAATAGTGAAGCCAACATGAGTCTTGTGCTCGTGTTGATAGTGGTGGTGTTCATATTCTGCCAAACTCCTGGTCTTGTGGCCCAGTTTCAATTTCTAGACAAGAACGTACTACTTCAGTGGACATGTGTGAGTAACGACCTATTCGTGTTTAACTCGTCTGTCAATTTTCTCATTTACACGGCGGTCGGGCGTAAATTCCGCAAAGTTCTTCTGAAAACTTGTCATATACTGATTAAGAGACCGGTGAATGAATTAAGGTCGTCATACTCGCAGAATGGTGGAACAGAACTCGCCCAACTCACAAAGACAACAAACGGAGTACGTGTGAATGATGATGACGCTGATGAAACGTGTAATTTGAAAGGTCGTAGTTAAAGAATGTGATGCTGAAACTGATCAAATACAGGTGATATGTGCAAATGTTTGATACACGATTAAGTAACTGCGCTTTGTCCGTGGTATAAACTGGCCCATGCAGGGAACCTATGCAAATAGGTGTTGATGATTGTCAATAATGGCATAACCTGTATAATTACAGAAGTGATATCAGATGGTTTGCATGGATATATGAATATGACACTCCTGGTGAAAGTACTGGTATGCACTTATTCAATTCAGCCTTACCAATAACAGTTATATCCTAAATTGTATCCACGCAATTTGGTTAAACAGCAAAACCAACAAACATGCAAGATGGGGTGAAAGTTCTGTGATTTTTTTAAACACTCAGCCAAAAGAGGATGGATTTGTTATATATTTGCCTTATACTAGCTATTTGTTGTTAAAAAGGTGAGAATGATTAATGTACTCTTATACACTCGTTAGTGCTTTTCAATGATATGCCTCGATGGGTGAATGCGCCGATGAAATTATCTTATGCAATTCCTTTTACTCCATTTGTATGTATGGTAACTGGCTGTATTGATAAAGTACGTGGTATTATGATAAATTGTGCCAAAAATGTGAAGTGTGGGTATATATCACCTGTTTGACGTTGTCAAGAAAGGACATGGGTGGCAGGGCTTCACTATTAAACATTGTTAACTGTTTGAATGTACAGGAAAGATTTTTATATATAATCAGACGATGCAACAGTACAACCTTTAGCACGTGGTACACGTCATTGATGACTAGTTAGTAAAGTAAGATAACCGAGGTCCAAATAAGATGCAAAACTTGAGGTATGTTTAAAAATTGCTTCTTGTTTTTTTTTATCAAACTCTATGTTTGGGTTTGGTCAAGAATGACGATTTTAGTATTTGCACTAAACAAACAGTACATTAGGAATCAAATATTAGCACTTTCTGGTCAACATTAAAAGAAACTATCGAAATACGCTTTATTGTTTAAACATTAAATCCGACATACCTATTTACATACAATAATTGATTCCACGTGCTAAAGGTTTACAGAAATGGTAGTAGCGAGAATGAACTTGAAGATTGATGGAATGTCTTACACTTCATTTTACAACCCATTAGTTCATTCAGTATTTCAAGATACAAGTAAGCCTTCTATAAAGCAACCTCTGAAAATGTCGCGCAGTGAATTAACCCTTCGCTTGTTATTCACGTCAATATACCTACCTGTAAATAGTGAAGACCCAGATGAGACAGCTCCTGCAGGAGCTGTCTCATCAGGGTCTGCACTATTTACAAGTTGATTGTGCAACCAGTGCACTCCACAGCAGTGATTGCACAGCGAAATACTTGTACACAGTGAAAATATATGTAATTATACAACAGGGCATGGGTAAAGAAGGAGAGATGTATTTTAAAATTCAGCAAGAGAAGGGTTAAGCAGTCACATGTTAATTCACTAAATGGTCGCTTGAATAACTTTCATTGTTTATCCATTGTTTTCGGCACACTGTAGGCACGCCGCCTGCTCTTAAACATAAACTAGCTTTATATATGACTTCCCGATAGTAGTAAATACATAAAACACACTTAATGCATGTGTATGTCTCAAACCTCTATTTCAATAATGTAATCACGGTGTAGGGTGTAACTCTTTACTGCATAGATACGCCTCTTCATACCTTAGCAAACAGAGTACACCAAGATCAGACGTCTCTTGTAGATTCTTTTCTGTTCGCTTATGAAATTATATTGATATAACTTTTCAGTTTCTGTCATGAGAAAAACAATCATTGTTCATAGTGTCATTGTAAAGATTCTGTGAGTTCATATTCATTATGTCATTATTCGTCTATGAATATTCATAGAGTTAAGGGTATAACCATGATAAAAAACCGTATAATTCAATGTAGTGTCCATCATAGTGAACCACTATGTCCATGTAATATTGAGTTCAACAATAGCGATCGAATTAGCTAAAATTAGAGTTGAATATAACATTCAAGCCACACTTTTGGAAAGTCGTTACAGCAAGAGTTTCTGCTGAGACTTTATGCCTGTTTAAACATGACGATGACACCCAGGACAATATTCATATATGTCTAATATGATAGAATCAGATCTTGTTTTTCAATGATCAGACTCCACTCCACTGTTATAACGCTTCTGAGTCTGGGTCTGAGTTTATTCTAAAGTATCTGGGCCCAAGATTATAAAACTTCTGAGCCTGAGTCTGAGATCATTCTCAAGTATCTGATTGGTCAGATTCTGAGCAAGTTCAGAATCTGACCAATCAGATGCTTGAGAATGATCGCAGACTCGAGCAAAAACTTTTTAAACCTCATGGCCTGATCTGGAGAAACAAATTTGTGAGAACGAACTCAGTCTCCAGGAAAATGTTTTATAACCATGGGACCAGTCGTAATCTATGTTTCAGAACATAACAACATTGACGAGAATTGCTTGTTTGTGAACCAGAACAGGACATCACATACATCAAAATACATATTGAATGTAAAAGGATATATACAAAAAGTGTACCATTCCAATTGTATCTTTATGCAAGAAATTTTGTTTCTATGTATGTATTTGAGTATGGCATGCTTAGTTCGAGAACACCGGGGTTTAGTCAACGTTTATGGAGGATTAACTGACAGCATAACAATCATTCACTACTGAAATACACTAGACCAATTTCTAGACATATTCAAATGATTTCAATATCATTCATGAGTTTTCCAAGCATATTTCATGATTCATAATATTAAGAATTAAAAATAATATGTATCATGCGTATTGTTTCCACCAATTTCCAACTGAAACTTGTACAACAATGTCTTGCTAATACCACCAGCCAACAGAAGCATACTTCTAGATATTTTAAAACAAATGGTAGCTTAATGTGTGACAAACGTTATGTGGATAACTCCCATAGGAAACTTCTGCATGATGCAACTATTTTAGGCTTCTGTGTTAATAAATATATAAACTATTAGCGAAAACTTGCTTTACGTACAATACCCTTGCGATATTAGTTTCCATGTTAATAGCGATAAGTTAAAAATATCAAAATAACAATTTGCTTTTATAACATTTCCCTGCGGAAATAATAGCATTCGGTTCAACCATTAAATAAGGTTAAACTTTAAACATTTTATGTTTTAATACGTCAAGATTATTGAACAATATGAGTAAATTGCATTTTGTTTGAATTTTAGGTTACAATTCTATGAAAGTTGCGTAGACCACAATCACAAGAACATTTTAACTATAAGACCAGTAACACTTGTCAAACGAACAACATACAAGTGGTTGACTTTCACTCTTGTAAATTTTACATTCAATTCTGATATTTTCTCTTAGACATTCCATCTGTGACACCTTCATTCATTGTAAAAGATCTTCATTCTCCATCTGTTTAGGAACTGTGTCACCCACACTGCTCGGGTTACAGGAGCAAATGTATCCCTATCCATGTTGTCAGTATAAGCGCTCATTTTGTTATAAAATAAGAATTCTCAAAAATATGATTTGGTGCATGAATGCGTTAAATACATATTTCAATATGCAAGGTATTAAAGAAGTATATTACATAAATACTTGAATTGCTCAAATCTAATATTTCGATCACTAAGGGCCTTTTTCAAAGATTATCATGTCAAAAAACATGTCACATGTTTGTTACATGCATTCAGCTGAATGCATGTAACAAACATGTGACGTGTTTTTTGACATGATAATCTTTGTAAAAGGCCCTTAGGGGTTGAAATATTAGATCAGAGCAATTCAGGCATTTATGTATTACATTAATTCCCTTTTTTTGAATATTTTCTTCATTGTGAATTATATTAAAAACAACATCAATAAACTAAAATTAAAACCAGCGATTACCATATCTTTATGATATATTCTATTTACTCACATAAATACAGTAAAACATACTGAAATACGTACCATTATTGATCTTTAACACAGGTGTCAGCTTAATGCAGGATGAAAGTCGTGCAGAAAGCTCCTCTATGAGCGTTCTGCATGACTTTCATCCTGCATTTAGCAGCCACCTGCCAACAAAGACAAATTCTCCATTACTAAAAGTTCGTAGTATCGCGATTTGTACTGTGAATACGTAACTACATACCCCACCATATCACCAATTTGAGCAATTTACTCTTTAATATTTAGATGGGATATTTTACGACACGTATACTTTCAAGCTAAATCATCAGTAATACATAAACCCTCACAACGTGTTTGCAAATTGACTATTCCAATAATCAAACAGATCTTATATTCCAATATTCAAACAGAAGCTTATGGTGAATATATAGTAATTTTTCTAAAGAAATGTGAAACATGACAAACAGTGCAGACCCTGATGAGAGGGCTCCTCTAGGATCCCTCTCATCTGGCTTTACACTGTTTGCAAAGGACATTAGTGACTCGTGTCCAACGCGGTAAGGGTTAGGATTTATAGAGTATCAAAATGAAATCCAAAGTGGTTCAGTTATGGACGAGACAAAGCTAAAGTAGCTACAATTCTTGATAGGTATTTGAGAAACATCGCAAAAGTAGACGGATTGCATGGATGAGTATGGCGCTTGCATGCCCACACATTCAAATAGACAGACAGCATATAACAGTATATACCAGAAATATACAAAACAACTGCAATTTGTTTTATTTATGTCCTATCCTAATGGATAGTCATACAAGATTCCACTCTATCAATAGTGATTTATGTTTTTTATTTGACTTATGAAATAGGGGAACTTAGCGTCGGGGGAAAAGGCAGAAAAGCACTATAACATAATATAAGCAAACACAGTAAACCTTGATCAAACAAAATCTACAGGAGTTGTATGCATCGTCTCTGTTTGCTGGTAAGTAAATCATTAATACTATGGTACTAGACGTAGTGAATCAGAGAGATGAAGATAACATCAAGAACTGCCTAAAGTAACAAGTCCATGATTCGATTCCCAGGTTTGTACGAAATCGAAGTGAATAAATTTTCCTTTCAAAGGTAAAGCGCATAGTCTGTCGACCTAATGTAGCATTATTTGAATCAGAATGAGTGTTTAAATAGAGGAACTGCATAAAAGGGTATAAATATGATCAGATTTCAGCACGATTACTCAAACACGGGATATTGAAAGCAACACCACTGAACCTTTCCTGAAGAAGCATTTATCCGGGTTAACCCTTACGTTATCCAGATACCCGTGACCTGGCTCGCAGTTGCAAACAGTTTGGACCCAGATGAGACACCGAGTGACTTGGCGTCTCATCAGGATCGACACTATTTGATACATGGTCAATAGTTTCTCAAACGTTTGATCGACTCGGAAGTAGTCAATATCCATATTGGACATTATCCTTCCACGGCAGAGTTAGAGTTAAACCTTACAACGCTGACATTTCTAATGGACTATTCCAAAAGTCAAACAGGTCAAGCTTATGGTGATTGTTTAGGGATTTTTCTAAAGAAAGGTGTAACATGATAAATAGTGAATGCCCTTATGAGAAGGCTCCTCTGGGAGCCGTCTCATCTGGGTATACTTTGTTTGCAAAGGCCATTAGTGACTTGTGTCCCGCACAGTAAGGGTTAAAATATTGATGAAGTTCCTGGTGCAGATTTGTTTTCCGTTATTATTATTTTTTCACAGCGGAGTTTGAGTTAAATATTGATGACGTTCCTGGTGCAGATTTGTTTTCCGTTATTGATGACAATATGACAGGTTTGCGACGCAGTGTCAAAGACATATGTCTATTTGCATGTGTATCATCTTGCATTTCACCTTGTCAAACCGCTTGATTTAGTTTCGAGAAGTAAATTACACAGTGTTACATCATTACCATACATATTATTGTTTAGCTCGTCTCTTGCTAAGCACGTCTTGACTGACAATTGCAAACATATTTAATACAGATGATATGCCGAGCAACTCGGCGTCTCACCAGGATCCAAGCTGTTTGACACTCGGCCAATATTTTTTCAACAGTTTGATAGAATCGGAAGTCAGTGAACAGTTCATCAAATCAGAGATTGAGAAGACATTATTTTGTTAGCATAAGAAGGGTTTATAGTTCGTCATTATTTCATATAGAAGCCTAATGTGTGATACGGTAAAAATGTTTAGTAGTGATATAGTAATTCACCCTACATTAACCCCTTCCGTGCCACAATGACGGGTTTATGATATCACATGCAACAGTTTGGATCCAGATGAGACGCCGAGTAACTCGGCGTCTCATCATGATCCAAACTGTTTGACACTCTGTTTACTGTTTTATAAAGAAAATGGAAGAAAAGCACACACTTACACTAAAAATAAACGAAACTATGCCCAGCAGACGACAATGCTGGCATCGAAAGGGTTAAGCTGTCACATATCTTAAACTCCAAAATGCTACTTGTTTTAGTGTTCGAAATATCGGGTTTTACTATAAACTGGAAAGAATATCAGAATCTGGAAGGTAACTATTTCTGTAGGTATATATATCATCTATTTCATCGAGAAGCGAGTAGCGAAGTCATGAATGAAATGACACACCTCTTATAAGATGCGTCCTCTTTATATAAAGGGCGAAACAGTTTTTCATACATTTGTTCCAGAGTTATGTCTCTTAGATTTAAAGCCAGCTGCACTCTTTTTAATTATTCACGAAACATCATGTCATAATTATATCACGTGCACGCCATGTTTTCAAAATAGTTCATTTGAAAGGACGGGTTAAAATTATTACACTCTCTGTAATGATCTATAACAGATGTTATATTTTTTGTTTGTTTTGTTTTGATTTTATTTAAATTCCATTCCTCTTATTCAATCCATACTAATGCGTTCTTCATACTACGTGCATGGATAACAATATTAGATGTATACCTCACAGTCCTCAGACCCTTCTTACTCAATAGAGTTCGAATGGAATTATCGAAGTTCAAACATATAACAATCGCAACTGGATAATAGTCGGCTGTACAAAGTTATCCTTCATTGCTGCTTACGAGAATATGCGAAGAGTCCGGCTATCCGAGCAGTATCCTGTTTGTTTATTAGGACTAACGATACATTAGTTCGTACGATCTTTAGTAAGACGAATCCTTGGAAAATCAAGCAACACAAATTCAGTGAATTAATAAGATAAACTACGTACATATATGAGATATTGGTGTAAAGATGCAAATGAAAACAATCACAGGATGAAAATCACATCTAGCCAAACGTTTACATTCTACGCGAATGTTCTTTATGCAAAGTTTCGGTTTTATAGAATGTGATGGTATATGAAATCATATCGTCAAAAATTAAAGGTACAGCTAAACCTCTTTAACCAATTCCCTCATAGGCTATTTTTAGACTCAACCTCTTTGAATAATTCTAAAGGAACATTTACTAAAGAAAATGAAAAATTTAGAACTATCTAGTTTTGAAAACACTGTGATAAATCGAGCATATGCTCCTATGGAGCACATGCTCTATTTATCACAGTGGTTTCAATAAGTGACTTTGACATAGGTGTTAAAAGCGTCAAAAGGCTTCAATATGAGGGAATGGGTTAAAGCAGTACATTAATAAGGTCATACAGAAAGAGTCCTTAAATGATGTCATCATTTGTTTCATGAGTATTCAGGGTTAAACATTCACAATATAAAGTGTATCGTTATAGAGTTTTTTTTTGTCGTGTTGTCATATCACCTACCGGGGTTTTTCTACATAGGCTATTTCATGCTTTCATCTTATGTCATGGCAATTCACTTGTTAACAAAATGCCATGTAATTACTTTGGCCTGTTCATCTCTTGAACATGTCTGTTAGAATTCGAGTTTTATTCTTTCCTTTATATAAACGTGTTGTCAATCATTTGGAATAGAGAAGAATTTGAAAGTTCTGTTTCTTTACTGTCTAAAATGGCTACAACTGTCCACCTTCCATATTTCATTATAACTATTCTGTCCATGAATATTCAGTAGGTATTGCAATTTGGAATAAACATAGAACAGCAGGGAAAGGGTTAATACAGTTACAAAGGGGTATCAACTGTGTGTTATTACCTGTTTGTCACATTTGAATTAACCACATATTAGCAAAATCAATTGGACTAAGCATATCTTGACCCTTTGAATGCCGGAAACAAGTCCACTGTCATTTGTAAAAAATCTAGAGCCAGATCAGAGGGCTACTAGAGATCATTTGTCATTCAAAATCCTCCCAAACATTTTACACTTTCATACTTTATGCACTCTACCAATAACACTCTGAAAATTTAGCACTGAAATGGTATTACTACAATGTATACTGCAAAAACAACTTTGTGTGAAATTATAAACGTAGCTTTTTACAGTAAAAAATGCCTATATTGTGGGGACATTTAAGACAGGTTATATCTTATCAAAAGTTATACAGTTATGTAGTTATTTTCGTCCTGCATTAACCCTTTCCTCTATGTAAAATATAATGACGTCATGAATATTAATTATATGCATTTGTTATAATAGTACATGGACACAGGAATTTTTAACAATGGCAGAAACTGTAGAATCATATTTATATTTTATCATAAGCAAACAGAGCAGATCCCGATTAGACGGCTCCTATAAGATCCGTATGATCTGGGTCTGCTCTGTTTGCCAATGCGTAGAACGGTGCATTTGTGGAGTAAAGGGTTAAGCAATCACTTTCCGTTATAGACATCCGTGTATGTATTCATTATATGGCCGCTATAGGCAGGGTCTGCAGTATTTCGTAGTTCAGCCATATTGTATCCGCCTATGCATTTCTAATGTAGTGTACAAGACCAGCACTGTTATCATTATATGTTTGTTGACAATCCATGTTTCTATTCAAGCCTTTCTTGAAATAAACGCTAATATCATTATATTTGTATTGATTGTTATATGCAACCATTTGATGCCAACGTGAATGTGTTTACCCCCACGTTACTTATTCATGTAAGAAATAATGACATCTTGAATATAAATTATATTAACAGTTATAATAGCACATGGATACAGGAATTTTTGGCAATGGCAGAAACTGTAGAATCATATATATAGTATAGCATAAGCAAACAGAGTATGTATGGAGTAAAGGATTGACCACGGACTCCAATAGACACATTTGCAAATAGAGTAGACCAAGATCTGGGTCCATGCTTATAAAACTTTTAGTTGAGTCGGAGCTCGTTCTCAAGTTTTTGATTGGTCAGATTTGAGCCTTGGCTCAAATCTGACCAATCAAAAGCTTGAGAACTCAAATCTAACCAATCAAAAGCTTGAGAACAAATTCAGACTCAACTAAAAAGCTTTATAAGCATGGACCCAGAATGTTCGTGTGAAGGAGCTGTGTGATCAGGGTTTGCTTTGTTTGGTTATGTAATTATATAGATCAGATTTTACAGTTTCTGTTATGATCAAACATACCTATGTCCATGGTGCTTTTATAAACATTAAGCTAATTAATATCCGTACATACATTGTTTTTAAATTGATATCCAGGTAGTAAGGGGTTGAATGCATTATGAGGCTACTACATGAGTGAATCCCGTCCCCTACAAGTATTACTTTCGTCCTGCATTAAGCAGTCATCTGCTTATAAAGGCAGACATTTTATTCATTAAGTGGTCGCATTAGAGGGGTTCTACTGTTTTCATATAGTAAAGGGTTAACATTTTGAACGCTATCGACCAATTCGTGACAAGCATGTCAAAAAAGGTTGGATCCTATTGAGGCGCCAGATGACTTGGTGTCTCATTAGGATCCAAACTATTTGGTACTGTGATAATGTATTTTTAATGAAGAAAACTAAACGTTCTTAATCTTAGCAGACATTGCTGAGCGTGCAAAGAGTTTAACTATCTTGTTGTATACTTTGCCTGACATTAAGCAAAGTTGACTTCCATAGCAATGCCTGCTGGTAACAGAGAAATTGGGAGATATGCACAAACATATGAGAAGTAGGTCCAACAAAATAAATGTGTAAGTACATACAACAAAACATACGAACTATAAACTATATGAATGGTGTGTACAAAACACATATGGGAGATACGTATAATAAAACATACTGAGGTACGTACAACAAAATATATGAAAGGTGCGTATAAAACATACGGGAGATTGTATGTAGATACAACAAAATATATGAGAGGTACATACAACAAACATATGGGAGGTACATACAATACAAATATCGGTGTAAGTACAAAACACATATGGGAGATACATACAGCTAAAACATATAGGAGGTACGTACAAAAAAACATATCGGAGATACGTATAATAAAACATATGAGAGTTACATACAATAACATAAATGAAAGGTGCGTACAAAACATATGGGTGATGGGAGGTAGGTACAACAAAACAAATGTGAAATACACACAACAAAACATGGATATGGGAGGTACGGACACAAAATCAAACATTGGAGGTACCTACATACATACAGGAGATACGTAGAACAAAATAAATGAAAGGTGCGCAAAAACATATGGGAGATGTGATGTAGGCACAACAAAACATGGGAGATATGTACAACACAGCATATGGGAGGTACATACAACAAAACATATCGGGATATATACAAAACACATATGAAAGATATGTACAGCTAAAACATATAGATGGTACGTACAACAAAATATATGGGAGATACGTACAACAACATATATGAAAGGTGCGTAAAACATATGGGAGATGTGATGTAGGTACAACAAAATATATGGGAGATACGTTCAACACGACATATGGGAGGTACATACAACAAACTATATCGGGATATATACAAAACATATATGGAAGATATGTACAGCTAAAACATATAGGAGGTACGTACACCAAAACATATCGGAGATACGTATAATAAAACATATAGGAGGTACGTACAACAAAACATATGGGAGATATGTATGATAAAATATATCGGAGTTGCGTACAACAGCATATATGAAATGTGCGTACAACAAAACATACATTGGAGATACGCACAACAAAACATAAAGTAGGTAAATAAATAAAGTAAATGGACTATACGTATAGCAACACATATGGGAGGTACGTAGAGACATATGAAAAGAAGGTAAATATATATGGGAGGTATGTACAACAATGACCATAGGAGGTACGTACAACAAAATATATGTGAGGTACCTACACACATAAGGGAGGTACATACAAAAACATATGGATGGTACTATTCAACATATGGGTGGTTCGTAAAAACAACATGGGAGGTACGTATAACGTACAACAATATCCATGGGAGAAGGTGAACATGAAAGGATCATGCGAACACATAGGAGGTACATACACACATATGGGAGGTACATTTAACAGAACGTATTGGAGGATCGTACAATTGACATTGATTTCACTAAAGGGTTTGGTCTATTAGTGGCATTAAAGCCTATTAGAGATACCTCATGCGGTTGTGATCAGCCACTGTGTTTCATTGCATGGCTTGAAACTCTTTTCCTTTCAAAGTCAAATCTATTCGCCTTCGGTAGTGTGGGAGTGTCTTCTTCCCATTGCTCTTTTCCTCGGTATCCTCTTGACAACAAGAGCATTGAATGCATTCCCCAGTATTGGACAGAGATGATTTTGGCCAATTTCTACTGGGAAAAGCCAGGTTCACCAGCCTATAGATAATGGTGCGTATTCAAATACTAGAAGCGTCATTTCTCCACCAAACCCTATGCTGTGACAACTCTTTAAAATCGCCACCAAGAAACGATTCTAAATAATGGTCACAACATAAGGTCTGGTCTAATGAAGGGTTTAAATTGCTTATCTCATCTATGCCTGTGCCTCCTTAGTTGCAGATTTCCCGCAACTCTGTGCCTTCTTACAGTAGCTCAATTACGACATTTGTTTATAGTATGCGTTATTATGTCGTGATGACGTCTACTACAAAGTGATAAAGTGATAAGAGATGTACGGCGACATTAGATACAGAACGCACCCAGGGGAGATGTCTACATTAAGTTTGCTCTGTATAAAACAATCACCTCAAATACTTACAAATAGAATTTTATCATGCAATGTCACGAAATACAGTCACTTCCTACTAGCATAATATTTTCCACGTCGACGCTGTATTTTGTGAGGTATAGTGCATGTGTACTGACCCCACTGGAATGCAAGTTTGGTTCAGCCAATAGGAGGAAAACAAAAGGACGAAAAAGGCATGATTAAACATAAACATGAAATTAACACATTTGCTCACCTTTGTCTTAACTATTTGTCCATATAAAAGGATTAAATCAAAGTACAAAAATGAGTCATGCAGGAAACACCACATACAGAACAAACACTCGCCCGAACAGCAACACAAGGAAACAGCAAATGTACATAAGTAGAAAAAAAAACAAGAGACGCACAAAGACAAAACAAACATACAATAGGAGGAAGATGGAAGTACCGCCTTGGAACGGTCAGTGACAAAAGTCACTGGGGGGTTAAACCGGTTTATGGGCGCCCAACCTCACACTTATTCCATCCCCATCCTAAAAGACAAACAGTGTAAATAAACGTATCCCCTCTCCGACTAATCTACAACAACCGCGACAGCAAATACAGTGGTAAAGTGCATGTATAACGAAAAATCATTTAAGTGAACATACTGTATCCACCTATCGCTAGTGTACTCAATGATTGAGCTTGTTTATGTTGTAAAAGTCGATGACGTCACTGCATTACCACAGAAGATGTATGCATGCCAATATGACGTCACGTAATTCGTACTTGCATGTATTTTCATTCAGGGACGAAACCGCTTTAGCAATCTTTCCTTTTCTTCATTTTCTCCATTTTTCTTGGAGTTGCATGATAAAAGAATTAGTATGCTAGTAGTTTGGAAGTTCAGCTGTATTTTGGCTCGTTCTAACTCGCCAAAATACAGCTGAACTTCCAAACTACTAGCATAGTAATTCTTATATATTTACTTTATGCAAGACAAGCGTTGCTGTATGTCGTACAAACCCGTTGAAGCATGAGTAACAAACGTGATAAAACAATCACTGTTAAGATAAAAGTACAAAAATGAGTCAAGCAGGAAACACCACATACAGAACAAACAGTCACCCGAACAGCAACACAAGGAAACAGCAAATGTACATAACTATAAAAACATCAAGAGACGCACAAAGACAAAACAAACATAAAATAGGGAGTAGATGGAAGTACCGCCTTGGAACGGTCAGTGACAAAAGTCACTGGGGGGGGGGGTTAAACCGGTTTATGGGCGCCCAACCTCACACTTATTCCATCCCCACCCTAAAAGATAAGTTCATTTATCATGCAACGTCAAGAAATACAGTCACTTACTACTAGCATAATATTTTCCACATCGACGCTGTATTTGTTTATGTTGTATAAGTCGATGACGTCACTGCATTACCATAGAAGAAGTATGCATGCCAATATGACGTCACGTAATTCGTACTTGCATGTATTTTCATTCAGGGGACGAAACCGCTTTAGCAATCTTTCCTTTTCTTCATTTTCTCCATTTTTCTTGGAGTTGCATGATAAAAGAAGAAGTATGCTAGTAGTTTGGAGGTTCAGCTGTATGAACTTCCAAACTACTAGCATAGTAATTCTTATATATTTACTTTATGCAAGACAAGCGTTGCTGTATGTCGTACAAACCCGTTGAAGCATGAGTAACAAACGTGATAAAACAATCACTGTTCAGATAAAAGTACAAAAATGAGTCAAGCAGGAAACACCACATACAGAACAAACAGTCGCCCGAACAGCAACACAAGGAAACAGCAACTGTACATAACTAAAAAAACATCAAGAAACGCACAAAGACAAAACAAACATACAATAGGGAGAAGATGGAAGTACCGCCTTGGAACGGTCAGTGACAAAAGTCACTGGGGGGTTAAACCGGTTTATGGGCGCCCAACCTCACACTTATTCCATCCCCACCCTAAAAGATAAGTTCATTTATCATGCAACGTCACGAAATACAGTCACTTCCTACTAGCATAATATTTTCCACGTCGACGCTGTATTTGTTTATGTTGTAAAAGTCGATGACGTCACTGCATTACCATAGAAGAAGTATGCATGCCAATATGACGTCACGTAGTTCGTACTTGCATGTATTTTCATTCAGGGGACGAACTCGCTTTAGCAATCTTTCCTTTTCTTCATTTTCTCCATTTTTCTTGGAGTTGCATGATAAAAGAATTACTATGCTCGTCAGAAAAGTAGTTAAATGCTCGCCAAGGCTCGCACTTAACAACTTTTCTAACTCGCCAAAATACAGCTGAACTTCCAAACTACTAGCATAGTAACTCTTATGAATCAGTCAAATATTCAGTTTTCATTGGATAGAATTAAAGTCGAAAAGCATTTTTATGTGAAATCCTTACATGGAAAAGCAGACATCCAGTTTTACGTTACATATAAACAATGTAGTACAAAGTGAACATGTGGTTATGTTATAAATACAATCTGATATTCGTGCTTGAAATGCAACATGGAATGTTATATCATCGTTTAACGATAGAGTCCATTTGGTATGAGAATTTTGAATGATAGACAATGCAGACACTGATATGGATCTACACTGCCCGTACACACGTTTCTCGAATTCAAAGGGTTGTGATTTTTTTCAAGCTATTTTCATTCAGTACCTAGAGACACAGCCAACAACCAGTTTGTTACATTTGACAAGACAAGGTTTGGCAGATGTATCTAAAGATTCTCAAGCATATTCCACATAAAGAAGGAAGAATTAAGATGTAAGCGTTGTAGCTATTTTCTAACCAATTTCAATTTTAATATTTAATTTAATATTTGGAATTGAAACTGAAAATATAGATAAAAACTGAGATATTAAGTATGTAAACGAATTTTGCCGAAATTGCCATATTACAAACTAATCTGCAAATGACAGTTTGAAATGATTAACAGCTAATTGCAATATGTATAATGTTCTTTATAGCTGCAAAACCTTCTAAAAGCAATTAACATTCAATGTGATCTTGCTTGTGGGCGATTAGGACATTGTCCTAGTGACGGAGAGCATTTTGAGTTTCTATATTTACAGACCCTCGACATGTGAAAAACAGTTTTCTATGGATCCATGTGTCGCTATTCTATATTATCGGTAGAAAGTAGAAAATCCAGTTTTCTAATACGTTGCAACGTGTTCCGCTGAAGCTGAATGACATGGGTCATAATCTACGTTCTATCTACCATGACCCATAGTTTCAGCCTTTGCATGCTTAGTGTGACGAAAATATAGATTTTTAGAAAGTTACCTCCCTTGTATGAATCTACTTCATTTGCTACAGATAGTGCAATTCAAATCTCAAGCAGAGAAATACTTTGAGGGTACTTATTTACTGTTTATTTTCATTCTGATTTGTTTCTATGATCATTAGACTTGTTAAACATAGACCCCATTATCCAGTTATTATGATTATTCAGTTATTTCTACCGATTTCATTGATTTGTCACTAGACGCTCATTAAAAGAGTAGCTACTGCTCAATCATTGGAAGGTTTCCCTAGATGCTTGGAAATCACTTCATAATGTCGCTAGGGGGCGCACATTGAACAGACCGGTATAAAAGCAGCTCGCATCGACTAGAATGTTTAATCTGTTCTCTGTCTTCGGGCAGAGAGGTAGCCAGCTTGGTACATACTGGCGAACACGGGGACTTTAGACAAGTGCCTAGTTAACTCCAGCATTATTGAAATGCAGGGGCTCTGCTAGAACTAGTTCTGGGTCGCCGCTCGTTAATATCTACGCAAGGTCTTTAAAAGCTGACTTGTTTCATCCATTCCGGGATAGGTTTGGAGGTGTTTACAGACCAGGTTTATATGGTCTGGGAAGCAGGCTTCTGGCAAGCTGCATAGAAGCAGGTTTTTGGTAAAGTCAGACTTTTAAGGTTCGAAGCAAGTGTGTTTTGGGTCTGAGAAAGCAAGCTTCGAAGTCTGTGACAGTTTTTATTGTTTTGTACATATTAAAGTGATTCTTTTTCTCAAATTAATGTTTGATTGTTTTAAAGGCAAGAAGCCGCATTTAATCATTGTGAATCATTTAAATAATTATAGTTTTGTATACATACATAAAGTTAGTTTAACAATCATATAGGCTAAGCAGCCCTAAGGAAAATTGTTTATTTGCGTCTCGGAGCTCAGATAAGCTCGGTACACGTTACAAAATTTGGTGGCAGCGTAGTGGGATTTAATTATAACCAACACCAGTTATATCTTACCCCTAGTCAAAAGCATGGCTTCCGGATTTCTTGATGAGGAAATCCAAAGCATGGACGCAAAGCTTCGAGAGCTGCAGACAAAGGCAGAGATTACGAGGCTTCAAACTGAAAT
This sequence comes from Azorinus chamasolen, assembly GCA_963576725.1. NCBI lineage: Eukaryota > Metazoa > Mollusca > Bivalvia > Cardiida > Solecurtidae > Azorinus > Azorinus chamasolen. The sequence goes on along the minus strand of OY755236.1, from coordinate 44,503,967 downwards.
TTCAAGGCTTGAACAGCAGTGTCAAGGTTCAATACAACAGTTTGAAACTCCAGTTAGACCAAATACCAATGCAAGAAGAGAAGCATTACAGACTGGTTTTGAAATGCCTCAGCCAAGTCAAGCTAGGTCGCATATAAACATGCCCCTACAGACTCCTTTTATAAATGGGTCTCAGAATCATGACTTGGAACCCATAAGACCAAGTCTTATTAGATCAAATGTGTTAGAGCAAAAGCAATTAACATCAACCCCTATACCAAAATCTGAAGAGCATGTTTCTAAGCAAACACAACAGAATAGTTTCAAGCAGACTTGCACCAAAGTTAAGCCGGCCACATATGATGGTACAGGGTCTTGGAACGATTATAAGGCACATTTTGAGGCATGTTCCAAAATCAACTGCTGGTCAAACGAAGAGAAAGGCTTGTACCTTTCAGTTTCCCTTCGTGGCCAAGCACAGGGTATTCTGAGTAATTTGGCACAGGACTCAAACAACTTTGACAAGTTGATGACAGCGCTCAAGCAAAGGTTTGCTCCGCCAAACCAGGAAGATTTACATAGGGCCCAGCTTCGTGAGAGACGACGAAAAGCATCCGAGTCACTCTCAGAGATGGCGCAAGATATCAGAAGGCTCGTAAACCTGGCCTACCCTTCAGCACCTGCTGATTTAAGGGATGTTCTAGCTAAAGAACAATTTATTGACTCCTTGGCAAGCTCAGATATGAGACTCAGAGTCAAGCAGAATAGACCAAAGGATTTGAACGACGCTGTAAGACATGCTATAGAGTTAGAAGCATTTATCAGGGCAGAAAGGAAAATTACAGAAGGCAAGGGCTATTTTCAGTCTGTTGGAGAGCCATCCTACACTGAAAACACAGATAAACTTGCTTCTGATGTGAAACAGCTGAAAGACGCTATGTCAGACCTCAAGCAAGGTTTTGAAAGCTTTAAAATTCATAAAGATCGTGCTCAGTATAGCACAGGAGCCTCAGGCAAACATTTCCGCACCCAGGGTGGGAAGTCATATCGTCCAAACGATCAAAGAAGAAAGTGCTTCAAATGTGGCTCAACTGCACATTTGAAACGAAACTGTCCAAAGGAAGACGACTTTAGGAAACCAAACCCCTCTTCAAATACACATAGTGTTACATGCTCAAAACCAACAGGGTCGGGTTTGTTCATAACATCCACGATAGGTGGACTCCACGTCGACTGTCTGGTAGATACAGGAGCAACCCTGAGCATCGTTTCTTCTCGAGTCTGGGACAGAATAGGGAAGTCAAATGTGATAAACTTCAGTCAGAAAATTGTGTCTGCATCAGGTACACCATTAAGTGTTCTTGGAAGAACTGAGATATCTATTGAAATAGACGGGTCGAAGTTCTCTGTTCCAGTGATAGTAGCAGATGTGGAAGCAGATATGATACTGGGGCTTGACTTCATGAAAGCATACAATGTAGGCATTGATGTAGCAAACACTACTTTGACCATCAATGGGAAAGTCTGTTCACTGCACATGGCTGGTAAAATAGGATGTTTCAGAGTTGTGGTTCAGGAAAAGGTTTCATTGAAACCTATGTCAGAAACTGTGATTATGGGTAAGGTTTCTGATGCTCAGAACTTGAGATGTGAGGACTTTTACCTCGTTGAACCCTCTGAGAAGATCATGGAGAAAAGTGAGAGTCTCGTTGCTCGAGCTCTTGTAACAGCCGGAAAAACTGTGCCAGTGAGGGTCATGAATTTGTCCCAGGTATCGAAGACATATAATGTTGGAACAAACATTGCAACTGTTAGTCCAGTGACAGAGGTTCAAAGTCAGAAAACGGAGCCTAGCTTTGAAAAACAGTTGCCGGAACATTTGTTGGACTTGTACAACAGAAGTGCCGAAGGTCTGAGTTTAGAGAATCGTAAGCAGGTTTCGAGGCTGCTTCAAAAGCACAGTGAAGTGTTTTCAAGCTCAGATGAAGATCTTGGCAGGACAGGTATAATACGACACAAAATTTCTACAGGGAATGCGACACCTATCAAACAAAGATTACGTAGGGTCCCAGCACATCTAACTGATGAAGCTCAAAAGCAGGTTTCAGAGATGCTAGAGAAAGATGTTATAGAACCATCAAAAAGCCCCTGGGCTAGTGGCATAGTTCTCGTGCAGAAAAAGGACGGCACCCAGCGTTTTTGTGTTGACTACCGAAAGGTCAATGATATAACTGTGAAGGACTCGTATCCTTTGCCTAGGATCGACGAAAGTCTAGACCAGTTAGCAGGCTCAAAGTGGTTTTCCTGCTTAGACCTTAATTCAGGATACTGGCAGGTAGAAGTAGACCCTGAAGATCGGGCCAAAACCGCCTTTATCACAAGAGAAGGTTTATTTCAGTTCAAGGTCATGCCTTTTGGCTTGTGCAATGCACCAGCCACGTTTGAGAGACTTATGGAAACAGTCTTGGCAGGCTTACACTGGAAAATATGTCTGATATATCTCGATGACATCATCGTGACGGGAAAAACTTTCGATGAAATGGTTCAGAACCTCGATTCCGTGCTCCAAAGACTCAAAAATGCAGGCCTTAAATTAAAACCTAAGAAATGCAATTTGTTCAAACAAAAAGTCGAATTTCTTGGACACATTATTTCAGCTGAAGGCATATCCACAGATCCCAAAAAGACTGAATGCGTTCGCACATGGCCAATACCGACCTGTGTGAAGGAAGTCAGATCTTTTCTTGGCTTTTGTAGTTATTACAGGAGGTTCATTGAAAGTTTCTCTCACATTGCAAAGCCACTTTATCGTCTCACAGAAAAGAATGTAAAATTCGAATGGAGTCAGGACTGTGAAATGGCGTTTTCATGCTTGAAGGAAAGGCTAACAGAAAGTCCAATACTTGCACATCCAGACTTTACAAAAGCTTTTATTCTTGATACTGATGCAAGCAATGACTCTATTGGAGCAGTGCTCTCCCAGAAGATTGACAATAGAGAAGTTGTCATTGCATACGCCAGTCGAACTTTGACAAAATCAGAGCGCAAATATTGTGTCACAAGGAAAGAATTACTTGCCCTTGTACACTTCGTGAAGTACTTCAGACACTATTTGATTGGTATGCCCTTCCTAGCCCGAACAGACCATGGTTCGTTGAGGTGGCTAACCAATTTCAAAAACCCAGAAGGTCAGGTTGCGCGTTGGCTTGAGACTTTGTCTTCATACAATATGAAAATTGAGCACAGGGCTGGAAGGCTTCACGGCAATGCCGATGGAGTAAGCAGAATTCCATGCCGACAATGTGGTCTAGAGAACCATGGCGAAAACACAAGGCAGCATAAAGTGTCTTCTGTTTGTCCTATCTTGCATGAATCATTTGAAGATGACAAGAATAATGTTTCATTACTGGAAGCTCAAGACAACAGTGAAGACATAGAAACAGTGAAAGAGTGGTTGCAACATGGTCAGCGACCTGACTTCAAAGACATATCAAACAGAAGCTATTTTCTGAAATCACTGTGGAACCAGTGGCACCGCCTTGAGGTCATTGAGGAACTCTTAGTAAGGAAATGGGATGTGCTTGAAACATCTATTTCTTACTGGCAAGCAGTTGTTCCATTACGTTTGAGACGTGAGATTCTGAAACACTGTCATGACGTACGGGCATCTGGTCACTTGGGTGTAAAGAAAACACTCCATCGAATCAGACAGAGGTATTACTGGCCAGGTCTGCAAAATGATGTTCGGAGCTATATTTCAGGGTGTCAAGCTTGTATGAAACGAAAGTCACCTTCACCCACAAAGAAAGCTCCAATGCAAGTCTGTGGCAGTGGTTATCCCATGGAAAGAGTTGCTTTAGACATACTCGGTGAACTACCTAAGACAGAAAGAGGAAACAAATACATATTAGTCATTGCAGACTACTATACGAAATGGACTGAAAGTTTCCCAATGCCAAATATGGAGGCCAAAACAGTTGCTAAGATCCTTGTTGAAGAGGTTGTAGCACGATTTGGTGTGCCCCGAATCATTCACTCCGATCAAGGTAGGCAATTCGAGGGTATACTTTTTCAAGAAATGTGCAAGTTACTACAAATCGAGAAGACCAGGACAACGCCATATCACCCTCAATCAGATGGTATGGTGGAGAGGTTCAATAAAACCTTGGCCTCAATGCTGAGCATGTATGTTGATGAAAACCATCGGGACTGGGATGAACAGCTCCCCTATGTAATGATGGCATACAGATCCTCCCAGCATGAAACAACCGGCATGACGCCAAACATGCTTATGCTCGGGAGAGAAACTTCAACACCCCTTGATCTCCTGTATGAGATGCCACCCAGTGTTAAGAAGATTCCACCAAATCAGTGGGTCTGGGAATTGCAGGAAACCCTAGAATCTACTCACAGTCTAGTTAGACAAAACACTGGCCAGGCAATGCTAAGGCAAAAGAAATACCATGATATGAAGCTAGCTTTCGAACAGTTTCAGACAGATGACATGGTATACGTGTACTTTCCAGTCAAGAAAATTGGATGTTCATCCAAACTGACTTCTTACTGGAGAGGTCCTTTCAGAGTAGAACAAAAGATCTCTGATGTTTTGTACAAGGTAGGTTGTGGTTACTCAGGTACTCCACAAATTATTCATGTAGATAGAATTAGAAAGGCTCACTCCCAGCTCTTGCTGAATGAAGAAGCAGCAGAGACATCAGAAAATCAGACAGTTACAGTAGAGAAAGGTAGGGAAGAGGTAGCTTTTTCAGAGCCTGAAGTTGATGAAGCAGAGGTTATTCTCCCAGAGTCTGAAGATCAAGTAAGTAGGTTCGGGAGAAAAAGACAAAAGCCTGCCTGGGCTAAAGATTATACTTTCTCTCTTTTCAGAGCAGAAATGCCGAACACAAAGATTACAGCCCGTAAAGATGTACTCTGTTTCCACTGCAAAGAGAAATTTCCAGCTGCGCAGTACTCTGAACACATCAAAGACTGCTGGGGAAAGAGACTGACCTGCACTCACTGCGGGAATACTTTCAAGGAGATGTTGTATCTGAAACGACACATTAGGAACTTTCATGGCTCAGAACAACAAAAATGTGTCTCAGTCAGTTTAAAGAATGACAGCGAGTCTGATTGGGATGAGGACCCAGAAGTAATCGTTGAACAGGACGACATGGACAGTGATGAGCTTTATTCTGGCAGAACGAAACGAAAGGCGACTCGCCCAGACCCGGTCAAAGCACCAGCAAAGTCTGTTAGAACAGAGACCGTGACAAGTGATAGTATGACCACAAAGTCAATGGAATTACCTCGAGCATGTGTCAGAGAGGCAGAAACACATCGAAGTGTATCTGTGCAGGTTGGACATCAACCCGTGAACACATCAGAGGCAGAGATTCAGGTTGGAGTGAAACACGCTGACACTGCTTGTCAAGCAAATCTAATGGCTGGGATAATACCTGAAACAGTATATCAGTGTCATACCTGTGACATTGCTTTCAAGAGCCAGGCCATGATGTTCATACACCAGGGTTGTCACACAATTGGTCAGGAGCTAAAGTGCAATGTGTGTGGTGTTACTTGTGAGGACAAGATGTCCTTCTTCATCCATATTACCATGGGTCATAGGCAGTGAAGGTTTAGTTTTACGGGTAAAAGTTGAATTCTGCCAGTGCAGACATTCCAAGATGACTCTTTAAAGTGCCAGTTTTTACAGTTTTGTTTTACAAAGTTATTTTTATAAGACTCATCCAGGTCAGGTAGACCAAGCTTAGTTTAGATTATTCTTTTTGTTAGTTTTTGGTTTTTTTTGTATATTAAAAGTTGACATACCTTTACTTTGTTTGTATTGTCATAGATATCAGTCGGGACGACTGAACCCGAAGGCGTGGGTAATGTGACGAAAATATAGATTTTTAGAAAGTTACCTCCCTTGTATGAATCTACTTCATTTGCTACAGATAGTGCAATTCAAATCTCAAGCAGAGAAATACTTTGAGGGTACTTATTTACTGTTTATTTTCATTCTGATTTGTTTCTATGATCATTAGACTTGTTAAACATAGACCCCATTATCCAGTTATTATGATTATTCAGTTATTTCTACCGATTTCATTGATTTGTCACTAGACGCTCATTAAAAGAGTAGCTACTGCTCAATCATTGGAAGGTTTCCCTAGATGCTTGGAAATCACTTCATAATGTCGCTAGGGGGCGCACATTGAACAGACCGGTATAAAAGCAGCTCGCATCGACTAGAATGTTTAATCTGTTCTCTGTCTTCGGGCAGAGAGGTAGCCAGCTTGGTACATACTGGCGAACACGGGGACTTTAGACAAGTGCCTAGTTAACTCCAGCATTATTGAAATGCAGGGGCTCTGCTAGAACTAGTTCTGGGTCGCCGCTCGTTAATATCTACGCAAGGTCTTTAAAAGCTGACTTGTTTCATCCATTCCGGGATAGGTTTGGAGGTGTTTACAGACCAGGTTTATATGGTCTGGGAAGCAGGCTTCTGGCAAGCTGCATAGAAGCAGGTTTTTGGTAAAGTCAGACTTTTAAGGTTCGAAGCAAGTGTGTTTTGGGTCTGAGAAAGCAAGCTTCGAAGTCTGTGACAGTTTTTATTGTTTTGTACATATTAAAGTGATTCTTTTTCTCAAATTAATGTTTGATTGTTTTAAAGGCAAGAAGCCGCATTTAATCATTGTGAATCATTTAAATAATTATAGTTTTGTATACATACATAAAGTTAGTTTAACAATCATATAGGCTAAGCAGCCCTAAGGAAAATTGTTTATTTGCGTCTCGGAGCTCAGATAAGCTCGGTACACGTTACATTAGTGAGACCTTGCTCGATTTTCAAACAGCTTAGGTCTAAATAAGGCGCAGAGTAACTCGGAATCTAATCAGGATCCGAGCTGTTTGACGCTCTGTCAATAGTTTCACCAACGCTTGAACTAATTGGAAGTAAGTGAAAATTGTAACAAATCAGAGAGTGAGCAGAGCCAATAGGCTAAGGGTTAACTGTGGAATACGGTGGGACAGTCTTTATAAAAAATACACTCGTGTTTCCTTCGCCCTACAGTGTCAGAAACATTATTACAAATCTCTATAATACAAACACACGCTCAAGTAAACTTTCAAAAGAAATATTCAAAGAATCTTTGAAAACGTATTCACCAATGAATTAAAACACAGTATATTTAGACTAGTTCAAACGTGCTTACTCGTCTTCACCTCTTTTGCTGCCAACTAATTTCGTCCGCAAATAATTGTTATAGTCTCCTGTAAACTTATTCAATGTATTATAATTTTGTTCCAGATAGGTTTGAAACTTTGAAACATGCCAATAGGTGTGTAATAGTAAGCTTAATATATGAACGAGATTTGTTTTGAAACTGATAAAAGCCAGTCTGTTTATTTATTTTTCAACATTAAAATGCATGCATAATTTACATATACAAACAATATCACAAATGTAAAGAAGGAATAACAAAGGTACTTCTTAGACAATGATTTCAATAATTTCTCTTAAAGCCTTACTGATAATACTTTTATCACATAATCTGCCTAGTGAGAGTGCCGTAACAGAGTGCCGTAAATCGTTTACTATAATGAATATGACACGAGCTTTAAACTCGTTTCATAAAAACAATTTGTAATGAACACTCATGTAAGAGCCTCTATATAATTGTCGTAGATGAGTTTTTGTATTCAAGATTTTTAATGAGGGTAAGTAAGTCATAAATGGCATAATATAATATTCTAGTAAGCTTACTTTGGTTCGCCTTCTGTCACTTTTCATGTAACTTTTATATATCGTATAGGATAGTTGACCTAAAATCATATTTATTTCTTGGAATTCTTTAAACTTGATTTTGTAACCGACTATCAATTCAAACATACGAACACGTATATAGAAACCCTGATTTCTATCCAGGTATGAGCAATGGATAAATAAATGCTCCAATGTTTTAATTTCATGGCAATGTTTACAGAGAGAGGATTCGACTAGTTTCCATTTAAAAAGGTTTTCGTTTGTCGGAACGAGATGAACGATACTTTACAATGAAAAAAGATACCGTTATTGTCTAAGACTTAATAATGATTAATCCTTCAACAAATGAAAACATGCTTATTATCCATCAAAACTACAATTTAAACTAGTTCGGTATTTGATTCATTTCTTAAATTCACAATATTGAAAAGCTTTTGACAAATTCAATTATGTTTCCATTTAATTGTTTTTAAGTACAGTTCATTGTTTAATAGGGTGTCTTTTTATCATATAACTGTAGTAGTCTGTAGTTATTCCAACAGCAATATGCTGAACTAACCCTTTGAATAATTGCATGATTTTCGATGTAAAATATTTCATATATCTTTAATTAAGTTTACTTGTTTCAATAGCATACAAACATCTTTATTAAACGGATTAGTGCAGCACATAAAAAGCATGATCACTTAAATTCTAGTCGTTTTTGTTTCACAATAGATTTAAACAAAACCAGTAATGCTATTCTTTATAATGGCGCGCTTAGATGTTTACATCAATGCTTTTCTTATTCAATTTATTCTCAAAAGCAAAAGTTGGATATCAAACATTTTGGATCCTGATGATACACCACCGATTTACCCGTCGTCTCATCAGGGTCCATGCTTATAAAGCTTTTTAGTTGAGTCTGAGTTCGTTCTCAAGCTTTTAATTGGTCAGATTTGAGCCAAAGGCTCAAATCTGACCAACCATAAACTTGAGAACGAACTCAGACTCAACTAAACGTTTTATAAGCATGGACCCAGAATTCAAACTTTTTGAAAAGGTAACCATATATTTGGCTATTGTAGCAAGACCTGTGGGTAATTTTCCGGCGACTATGATGGTGAAAGAATTTACACTTTAAATAATGACATCATGGATAATAATTATTAATTGTCATAATAGCACATAATAGCACATAGGCACATACACTTTTGACCGTGGTAGATACTGTTGAACCATGTTAGGCTGGGTCCTAGTAGTGGTTACCGTAGCATCCCCCCTAGACTTTTTTTCATGGGTACCAAATTGTTCGTTGGGGTCCTCAGAACACATTTTGAGCATGCCCCCAAAAATAAGTTTGTCCCAGCTATGTTTTATTTAACGGTTTCCATGGTAACCCGAGGTAATTTTCGAAACTACCTTGGTTCAGAAAATGCGCCATAACTTTGTTTTTAGAAGCAATAGAAGGACAAAACAAGTACCAAAGTAAAGCAGAGACATATAGCTTGAATATGATATATAATTTTATTAATATTCATAAATTCATTCTTATGAATATTAATGAGGAAGTAAAAAAATGTTGTTTTTTTGGAAAAAAGGAGTTTGTTGTTTAGTCTGAGAGGCTTATTAATGCACAGAAATTATTGAATTTAGGTTTAAGTTGTTCGTTGGGGTCATCGGAACACATTTTGAGTATTTTCCCAAATAATTTTGTCCTATCTATGTTTTATTAAACCTTTTCCATGGTAACCCGAGGCAAATTTCAAAACATCATTGGTTCAGAAAATGCGTAATAACTTTGCTTTTAGAGGCAATAGAAGGACAAAACAAGTACCAAAGTAAAGCAGAGACATGTAGCTTGAATATGATATATAATTTTGATAATATTTATAAATTGTTACTTATGAATATTAATAAGGAAGCAAAAAATTCCCCTTTTTTAGAAAAATGAGTTTTTTGTTTAGTCTTAGAGGCCTATTAATGCACAAAAATTATTGAATTTAGGTTTAAATTGTTTGTTGGGGTCCTCAGAACACCTTTTGAGCATTCCCCCAAAATAATTGTGTCCCAGCTATGTTTTATTAAACGGTTTCCATGGTAACCCGAGGTAAATTTCGAAACTATCTTGATTAAGAAAATGCCTCATAACTTTGCTTTTAGAGACAATAGAAGGACAAAACAAGAACCAACGTAAAGCAGAGACATATAGCTTGAATACGATATGTAATTCTATTAATACTCATAATGCATTCTTATAATGCATTCTTATGAATATTAATGGGGAAGTAAAAAATGCGTTTTTAGTTTGACGAGTTTGTTTTTAGTCTGAGATGCCTAATAATATACAAATAGTTATTGAATTCAGATTTAAATGTTTTAATATCAACATACAAATAAAGGAAAACATCTTTGGTTCATGTAATATTTCTAAAAACATGTATATTTAAGCTAATTTGCATATACCGTGCGTAAATGAATCAGCAATTTAACATAAGCCCTATATTTAGCATTGTTTCGAGTGTACTATCTTTTCTATTATTTATTTTACGTAAAATACCAGATAATTGAACAAAAATTGACAAGAGCAGAGGGTCATTACTTTGGGTTCTTGAATGTTAATGCATATTTATGAATATTAATGAGATGTAAAATAAACACACTTGAATGAGCTGTTCTTTTTATCTGAGATTATTTTAGTTAACCAGTATAGAGCTTGATACTGACTGAAACAGCGATATTGATGTTCATGTATATAAATATGTAGATAATGAATATTATTTTCAAAATCATGAATATTAATGAGAATGTAAACTGTTGTAGGAAAGTAAGTTGTTCTATTATATTGCAATATACATGTATGTGAACAACAAAATTCTTGTAAGAAAATACAGCATAGGAATTGAGCCTCATGCATGTTTTATGAAGAATATTACTGTTATGGGTGTTTTGCAATGCAAAAGAAAATATATAGCATCTCGACTGTAATCATCAGCTTATGTTTACCCATATTAGCCTTGCGTGACTTCTAACTTACTCGCGATGTCTTGCGCATTTGCTTGATTATTTACCACAGCATGCCAGAGCAACGCAATGCTTCTTGCGAGCATTTCACGACAGGCTGAACAACTCATTAAGTGTGTCTGGCCTGCTGCGGATGCTCCGCGTCAGCTCCCTGTCCAGTTTCATCCCTCTGGACAGGGGAGACGTGGGAGCTTGCTGCCCGACGGAAGAAGTATTCTTCTCTTTGGTCAGTGACTCCCTCGCAACAGACAAATCACTGTCCTCTAAAGCTCAGAAGAAGCCTGCTTCTTCTTTAAAATCTCTTTCGTCAACAGTCCCTGTGGTGCAGTCGATTACCCAGTTGTTAGTTGCAGATCGGCACCCAACTGCTGGCCCGGGCACGGGTTCCCCGTTTACCACTTGAATGGTGCCATTTGTTCTGGTCCCAGGTACTATTGTTGCCAGGTCTCCCGGTCCGCTTGTTGTGTGGAGAGTTTTGCCTGGTCCCGCTGAATCTAGGCCCAGTTATCCGTCACCGGTCCCCGGTGTCCTGGCGTTAGTGCTTCCGTTTCATGACGTCACCAGCAGACCGGTCTACCGAGCCCCAGCCCAAAGATGTCACTGTGTATTCTTTGGCCCGGTGTCCTAAGTTTGCTCTTCAACGGTCCTCCGGTGGCCCGGTCCGGTCCTTTGGACCGGGATACCGAAGTGGACCGGTAAATCTACCAGTCCAATCTTTTCAACAGGGCATTCTGTCTCTACACCGCATTACAGTGGTGAAAGTCAACAGGAAGCTGCTCTGGCTAAGTCTAGACGTTCTTGTCGTCTAGACCCTGCAATTACTCTTCATCTTCTGAGTACGCTTCGGACTCCCCAGCCCCCATCCCACCCACCCCGTAGGAGGCGTAAAAACCTTCTTATTCTTCTAATGGGAACCGGCACTCGCACCGAGGTCTTACCATTACTCTTCTATGCGAAGACATTGCTCTGCCCCTCAGATTCGCCGGCTGGTCGCTCTCGCTAGCCGACACTCATTATGGGAACTAGCAAGCTTCACCTAGAGGGAGAATAGCTCTCACGTGAACCCACAGTCCACACTTCTATGTCTGTGGTGGGTCCCACTCTTCCCGGGTGCTGCCATCCATGACGTTCACCAGGGCGGATTCTGAGGGAGAGCAGGAAGGCATTTTGTCCATTATGACTCCTAGGGATGGTCCTATTTTTTAAGGAATTCAGACTTGGTGGAAGCCTCTCACTCAGATTTAGACGGGACTTAGTCCTCTTTTTCTTTAGATGATTCTGAACATCAATATTTTCTATTGAGAATGCGTGTGAAGATTGTTTTAGAATACTCCCACCCTCTGTCTGCCCGAGACCCCCGAATCCTATTCACAGGGGTCCTCTATCCTCTTCCGTGCTAGTGTCAGTCGAAAAAGTGGACCTCCCTAACCTAATTAAGTCTAGGGAGTCTCTTTCTCCTTCCATGGGACTTCTTTCCCGTTTGCCTCACCTGGACGAAGATTATTAGTGCCAGCCCGGCAACTGGGTGGATCATGTCCGCTAAACTCTTACGGACAAGGGTTCCCTGGGTATCTCTTAGGCCTCCGGTTTCAAATGAAAATCGACCTGTGATGTTTTATCAGATCCCCTCACTTGATTCCGACAGCCCCGGGGTGGGCATTAGGCCTCTCTCTCTCTCTCTCTCTCTCTCTCTCTCTCTCTCTCTCTCTCTCTCTCTCTCATTCACTTATTTAGCACCGGGAGTTGCATCCAACAGATGGGGTTCGCTTCAAACATTGACGTATTATCATTGACGTACGTATTGTCGATATTTAAGACAGGTGACAGCTTAATGCATGGTGAAAGTCATGCAGAAAGCTCCTAGTGGAGCATTCTTCATGACTTTCACCATCCATTGATTTATGTTTGGGTCCTTAAACCTCAGACAGCCCTGCCTACCTGGACGGTCTCATTAGTACTTAATTGTTTGAAGGCACAGTCTCCCGCAGATAGTCCATCTCTTAAACTGTTAAGAGTGGCACTGGCATCTGGACAGAGAGTTCAACTGAAACAAGGACCATGCACACGTTGATAGGTGTTATTGAAATTTGCATTGAAAGATTGACGAAACAGAATCAGAACAGGCCGGGTCACCATTTGAAGCCCTTAGTGTGTAGTTTATATGATACACATGTCTTTAGCCGACACAAAATCTTTTAGAGGTGATGTACATAAATTATTCCTCAGTTATCATAAGCCACAATGGGCAGTAACATCGAGGCATTATCATGATAGCTCAAGTCTGTGTTGATTTCTCAGGCATTGCCACACATACACGCACATGGCTATATGGTACTGTACTTAGTCTAAAAGAGTAAAAGTGCCTTCAGAACATGCACAACTGTGCAGAGTATTATGACCCCTGTTAACTCGCTCAACGTTTATAACAAAACAAATGGTCAGTGTATCATTTGCTGATAATGTGTTGTCGGTGGCTAATAAGAACAATCTATGTAATCTACATGCATTTTGGTGGGCAAATATTTAATAATACTACACATAGAGCAATATCAATTGCTGTCATAGCTCTGGTTTTTTGCCAGCTGCTCGTAAACACTCTTTAAAATCTCATATGAGCCATCACATGGCTTTGTGCTGAAGGAGAATTAGAAGATTAAACGAGACTTACCTGTAAGTTGAAGTTTGATCGAGATTCTCCGAAGCACAAAGTCATGATGATGAGCTCATTTGCCCACCCGTAATACCCGCCCTGAGTTTAATATTTACTCATGGATAAATGTAAAAGGTATGTTTCAATTACGCAAACAATGTGTCTTTTATGTGTCATTTTAGTTCAGGCATAATATTAGTTTTGATACTCTCTGTTTCCTGGTGTTCACTCGCAGCAGCTTTAAATAATGACCTGTGAGGGCAGATAAGCCTATCTCATATGAGCTCATCATCATGACTTTGTGCTTCGGAGAATCGCGATCAAACTTCAACTTACAGGTAAGTCTCGTTTAATCTTCTAATTAAGAAGTCACCTGCCTAAAAGGGTCTAAATGCTTCTATAAAGAAAATTCGAATAATCGAGATTTTACTGTATACTCAAAATAATAATAAATACAATGCTCATAGAAAATTGCTTATTCCTATACGCACATTATATGCAAATTAGCTGAAATACGCATGCTTTATAGAAATATTACCTGAAACAAAGATGGTTTATTTTCCTTGTATGATCACATGAAAACATTCAAACACGAATTCAATAACTCTTGTTTATTAATAAGCATCTCAGACTAAACAATAAACTCCATATTTCTAAACAAAAATCGGATTGTTTTACTTCCTCATTAATATTCATAAGAATACATTTATGAAAATTAGTTAAATTACATATCATATTCAAGTTATATGTTTTTGCTTTATTCAGGTTCTTGTTTTGTCCTTCTTTTGCCTCTAAAAGCAAAGTTATGACGCATTTGTTTAACCATGGATGTTTCGAAATTTACCTCGGGTTACCATGGAAACCGTTAAAAAACATAGCTTGGACACAATTATTTTGGGGAATGCTCAAGTGGTGTTCTGCGGATCCCAACGAACAATTTAAACCTGAATTCAATACTTTTTGTGCATTAATAGGCCTCAAAGACTAAACAAAAAACTCATTTTTCTAAAAAAGCGGATTTTTATACTTCCTCATTAATATTCATAAGCAATCATATATGAATATTATTAAAATTATATATCATAATCAAGGTATATGTCTCTGCTTTACTTTGGTTTTTGTTTTGTCCTTCTATTGCCTCTAAAAGCAAAGTTATTATGCATTTTCTGAACCAATGATGTTTCGAAATTTACCTCCTCGGGTTACCATGGAAACCGTTCAATAAAACATAGATGGGACAAAATTACTTTGGGGGAATGCTCAAAATGTGTTCTGATGACCCTAACAAACAATTTAAACCTGAATTCAATAATTTGTGTGCATTCATAAGCCTATCAGACTAAACAACAAGCTCCTTTTTCTAAAAAACGCATTTATGAATATTAATTAAATCATATATCATATTCAAGCTATATGTCTCTGCTTTACTTTGGTACTTGTTTTGTCCTTCTATTACCTCTAAAAGCAAAGTTATTACGCATTTTCTGAACCAAGGATGTTTCGGAATTTACCTCGGGTTACCATGGAAACCGTTAAATAAAACATAGAAGGGACAAATTTATTTGGGGAAATACTCAAAATGTGTTCTGAGGACTCCAACAAACAACTTAAACCTAAATTCAATAATTTCTGTGCATTAATAAGCCTCTCAGACTAAACAACAAACTCCTTTTTTCTAAAAAAATCACATTTTTTACTTCCTCATTAATATTCATAAGAATGCACTTATGAATATTAATGAAATCATACATCATATTCAAGCTATATGTATCTGCTTTACTTTGGTACTTGTTTTGTCCTTCTATTGCTTCTAAAAACAAAGTAATGGCGCATTTTCTGAACCAAGGTAGTTTCGAAAATTACCTCGGGTTACCATGGAAACCGTTAAATAAAACATAGCTTGGACAAACTTATTTTTGGGGCATGCTCAAAATGTGTTCTGAGGACCCCAACGAACAATTTGGTACCCATGAATAAAAGTCTAGGGGGGATGCTACGGTAACCACTACTAGGACCCAGCCTATGTCCATGT
The DNA here is from genome assembly GCA_963576725.1 of Azorinus chamasolen. Taxonomy (NCBI): domain Eukaryota; kingdom Metazoa; phylum Mollusca; class Bivalvia; order Cardiida; family Solecurtidae; genus Azorinus; species Azorinus chamasolen. The sequence continues at coordinate 44,488,529 of OY755236.1, read as the reverse complement.
TACAAGCACACTAAGCAAAACCTGATCAGACGGCTCCTACAGGATCCGTCTGATCTGGATCTAATCTAATTGCAAAGACATAGAAATACGTACTTATGGAGTACAGAGTTAGGGGAATGTGCATAAAAGTTTGAACCAATTTGTTTCTAAACTTTGTACACTTGTATTTGCCCATCTCACCACTCGATACATACTACTATATCGAAGTACCATGTATGTGACAAGGATATCCACAAAATTAGTTTGTGCATCCTTAATCCCCGCCGGACCAAGTTCTTCGGCGAGACTATGAATCGAAGTCCGATGTATCAGTGCTTTGCACTGGACATCTAAAGGAATCAGAGAAACTCTGGCGATAATCGGCGCGAAAGCATTAGCTTTCGCGTCTATATGTAACGCATTAGGTTGAATTTCACTGGTAGGAGGGCTGATTTATCAAGACTTGTGAAACTATTGTGGAATTGTCATTTGTGGTTTATGAGTGTAAAAACAGTATGACTGGAATAATACAATTATATGTAGTTGGAAACAGGTCGACATATTTGTTTCCACTGTATAATTGTATGTATTTTGGAAATGAAAATGTTAGAAAATGATTTCCCCTATGGTCGGGGCTAATACAAAATGTATATACCGCAACGGCAAGATCATCAAGGATAATCACCGAGGAAATGACTAAGATGTTGCGAAACCGAGTATGCCTAAAAGACGAAAGGATGGCATTGGGCGAAAGGAGGCGAAAGGAGGATTAAAAATTAATAACGGCTATTTATTAGTTATTATAAATGATATGTACATAATTTTTATATTTTAAATTTATTTGGCATTAATATACTGATAGAAGCCTGAATATATGAACACATCATTAATATATTGATGACATTTACAGGGAAAACGGATTACTTATTCCTTTCGCCACAGTAAATCCCTCGAAAGGAGTGTAATTGAGTGAAGAATTGCGGGTTATTAATAATATGTAATAATTAGTGTTTTTAATTAATATATACACATATTTTATGCTAGAGCATGATTTAAGACCCAGGCACAACATTTTACTTCATAGATACATCTTTACAAACAGGGTAAACCTAGAGTGGACTCAAAATTAATGGTCTCGGGTCGTTTCGGACGCAATCCGTTTCGGCCATGATTGGGTCCGAAACGACCAAGGAATACGTGGAATAAATCAGTAACAGACATCAAATTTTATTTAAGCAAAATATGTTCTCTGTCGGAAAATGGACTCTTGACAAGAAATAAAGAACGCGAAGAGAAATACAGTCAGATTTGACAGTTCCTAAATGTCAACTATTGCACTTAGTTATTCCTCAACAGTCCCATCTGTTTCCACTCTATATGACGAAAATAAACCCACGATAATAAAGTATTTGATGTTTGCTTAAAACTGCTGCAAATATTGATAATTGCTTAAATTTGCAATTATATTAATGATTTTTTAAACAGTTAGTCAAAGATTTTACAGAATCAACAATATAGACATTAGATAATGGTTTAATTGTAATTAAAATATAACCTCTATAAGTATCAAACAAACAAAATCAATCGCTGTTTGAATTATGTTGTAATAGCAAATTACTGTTAATGGTGGTACCTGTTTGCACTAGTGTCATCAGAGATGTTTATAGCCGCGACAGTTTGTACTAATTATTTAATTGGTTATTTCTTTGATGATGTATCACTCAATTTAACGGCATGTATGATCGGATTCATTTTAATTATGGGTGCACATTTTTGGTTGAAAGTTGCTGTTTTTTTACACAAATTTTCACCCGCTATATGCAAGCAAGGTGCCAAACAGTTTGGATCTTGATAAGAAACTGAGTTACTCAACATATCGTCTGGACCCAAAGTGTTTGCAAAAATAATCATTCATCCGCCAGCAACAGGCTTAAGGCTAACATCTAACAACAACATATGTCCTTATTTTTTATTGGATTCATTTCTGCATATATCATATCACAATTGCCATTTATATATGGCTCCTACTGAATCTTCTCTGTTTACTTATGAAATAATATAAACACTCCTTGGCTTTTCATTTAGACATACAGTTGAACTTTGCTATCTCGAATTGGAAAATATATAGAATGAAATGAATACTATTATGTCTAAAAACCTACAGGAGTGGTCAGCATTACTTTAGACCTGCAATAAGCTGTGAACTTAAGAAATTGTTCAGATTAGAAATTAAATATTTGTGTGCTCATGCCATTATAAAAGGTGGGATAATAAATATTCATGATGTCATTATTTCTTACATGAATATTTAGCCTGAAAAGGGATAAGGGGTCCAGTGTGAGACTGAAAGGGTATAACTAGGGTCACCCGACTGAAATGGCTGTCGATTCAAGGGCCCTTTGTGATGAAACTGATGATTTTTTAAGTTACCAAGGCCATATGAGTAGTCTAAAACATTTAGACATTTTTTTGACATTACTTAAATATTATATTAAATAAATATGACGTCACTTCCACTTTGTTATGTCCTGATGAAGATGTAAATCGAAACATGTACGCAGTAAAATAAAAAAAAAATGTTGGTTGTTACTTTACCCCATATTTAAATATTATATAAAATAGGTTTGATTATTATTCAGTAATACGCGCCTTTTGATGCTTCGCATCAATGATTTTCTTGTAAGAGAATGGTATAGCGCTCGGGTTTCTCTGTATCCTCTTTGGAGCGTCCAAATAGCCCATAGTGAGCAGACACGGGTGTTAATCAACGCCAACAAACAAATCATCCCCAAAACTCTATATGTTAACGTTTTTACAAAGTAAATCCAGATCAGACGGATCCTCAAGATAAGGGTAAATGCTTATAAAGCTTTTTAGTTGAGTCTGAGTTTGTTCTCAAGCTTTTGATTGGCCAAAGGTTCAAATCTGGCCAATCAAAAACTTGAGAACGAACTTAGACTCAACTAAAAAGTTTTCTAAGCATGGATACTGCTCTATTTGCTTCCAGTGGTCACATGTCACTACACAAAAGTCAGCTCATAATCATTCATGATGTCATATTTTCTTATATAAATATCCATGGAGTAAAGGATTGAATGATACTGCACAATTCGGTGAAATCGAACTTTCTTTCATAGAGAAAAATAATTACACTCCTGTCTTTCGTAATGAAGTTTTGGTTTTCTTTTCTGAACTTCAGATTAAAAGCTGATGGTTGATTAATACCGGCAGAAAGTTATGCAGAACGCTGCTATATAGATTTCGTCCTACATTATGCCACCTCCTGCCTTGACAAAGTATTAAACCTATTGTATGGTCGCTTTCTAAACTGACCATCCTTTGTTTAATATGAGTACACAAAACATTGTATTATAATTTATCACTGACGAAAATGAGTTTTATGACAAACGGCACAGACACTGATCAAAGGGTTCCCTTAGTCAACACTGTTTGAGAAGATCTTACACACTCGGTTCCCGGAGGTCACTCGGGGGTAGGTCAGGGGGTTAAAGGGAAAATGTTTTGAGAACTAAAACTGTAAATACTTTTGCCATATTGAAAATACTATGCTGTACCTGTTTTTAACTTGTGTGAGTACAAATTGAGCAACGTAGGTAATATCAACAGCAGAAGTAGGCATATGACACTGGTTTTCTAATACAGTAAAACCTCTCTATAACGGCCACTAAATTGTATTGATTATTTGGTATTTAGGGCAGGTGACCGCTTAAAGCAAGATGAAAGTAGAGAGCGTTCCTATAGGAGCGTTCTGTTTTACTTTCACATTGCTTTAAGCAGCCACCTGCATTTAACACAAAATATTTGATGTACTTCAGTTGCCGTTATAGAGAGGTTTTACTGTAGTCACATACAAAATAAATATTTGTCGTTCCTCTTCGATAGCCTCATGACAAAGGATATACCCTCGTTCAGGATATGTACTGCTTTCTAAGGGAATGACTTCTATTTGATGATAAACCGGACAGTATGCCAATGTCAGCCACGTCGTGGTTTATAGGCTATTCGTCGCTACAGGCGAGTTTGTGATAACCTTTGAAAACAATGTTGATCCAGTAACTTTGAAATATGGAGCAAACAACCATCTTCACAGGCGGAAATCATTTGGAGGTAAATGAGATATCTTGGCAGCTGATTTGTGACTACATTGTATACATGTTACATTTCCGCCTTTCCACAGCATCGGGTATTTCATATTGGTATAACGCTTTACTCCATAAATAGGCAGTTAACGCCTTCACAAAAACAGTAGATCCATATCAGGCAGCTCCTGTAGGAACCATCTGATAAGGGTCTGCTCTGTTCACTTATGGAATAACATAGAGCTGATCCTACAGATTCAGCAATGGTCAAATTATCACGTGTTCTCATGCCATACTAAACATCGTCTAATAAGTATTCATGATGTCATTATTTCTTACACGAATACTCATAGAGTTACAGGTTAAACCATATTTCAGAATGGTACGCTATTGTTCTCACCAGTGCAATAACCATGGACTAATGTCGATTATATAGACAAGGGGGGAAATGTCATCGAACAATCTATGATATATCATACACATTCACCATTATTGTCAGGTCCCTATGGAGTTTATCTAACCTGATGTTGAACCGGTCAAAATAAGTACGGATAGCACATGGCCGTGCGGTTCATGTACCTGATTATAAGGCACCATACTTCGTCAAAATGAGAATATACTTGGTCAGAAGGCCAACATATTTTGGCAGATTCTTTATTTATCGAAACATAGATTACTCGCGACAGTTAGCTAAAATAACTGGTATTATACATTTCATTTAAACAACTTTTTGAAACATGCACATTTCACGTCTATGAGTCGTCCTATCATGGTCTGCTCTGCTTGCTTACATGTATGAATTTGTATAGATCTGTTTCTACAGTTTCTGCCGTGGCAAACATATTTATGTACCCTTAACAAATAACTAACTTTCATACAATATTTATTTCTTATGTGATTAATTATGGAGTAAAGAGTTATAGTTAACTCACATTTACTAAAAATCTTATCATTTGTAGATTCTAAAGAACAAACAATTTGAAATATCCTTTTTTGATACGCGATATATTAAGATTTACTGGTGTTTATTTGGATTTTACATGGCGGTTTTGTTTAGATTTAACCCTTTCCTTCATATTAATGCATTTTCACGCATTTTAGGAGCTGTCTGATTAGGGTCTGCTCTGTTTGCCGTTGACATGATATAGATCTGATTCTACAGGTTTTTCCAAAGCAAATACATTCCCTTGAAAAATTTACATAATAAAACTTCAGCTAATAAATATTCATGACGTCATCACTTCTTACATGAATACTGAACAGGGAAAGAGTTAATAACAAGTGTTCTGTATTGATGATTCTCATACCGACCAAAGTGATACGATTAGATGTGTATAATGCAATTCAAACTTGAACTAAAGTACTCATTTGAGTGTCGCTTTAATTTGATTAACCAATTTGCTGTTCTATATATATTCCAAATTTCAATTCAAAGCGAATACTCATAAACAAAATAGTTATAATGATATATGGAAGGTGGAACAGGGTAGCCGTTTTAGAAACTAAAGAACTTGATCTATCAATTTCCTTTAGAAAACAGAGCAGATTCTGATCAGACGGCTCCGTTTGCAGAAATGCGTTACTATGAGGGAAATGTTTAACCCTTTACCTGTTCAATTGTCATTTAAGAAATATGGACATATTTATTAGCTGATTTTTTGTAATGACATATGAACATTGATTTTTTACCTGGGAAGAAAATGTAAAATCACTACCATATAAGCCCATCGGCAAACAAAGCAGACACAGATGAGCCGCCAGATCTGGGTGTACCCAGTTTGCCAATGCATGAAAAGGCGTTAATATATTGGTTAGTTCTGGTTTTTAAAGACAGGTTGTAGCTTAATACAGGGCGAAAGGTATACAATAAGCTCCTATATGCGTTTTCTGCATTACTTTCGTCAAGCATTAACCCCTTCCGTGCCACAATGACGGGTTTACGAGTAACTCGGCGTCTCATCAGGATCCAAACTGTTTGACACTCTGTTTACTGGTTTATAAAAGAATGGAAGAAATGCACAGACTTACACTAAAAATAAACGAAACTGTGTCCAGCAGACGACATTGCTGGCACCGAAAGGGTTAAACAACCACGTGCTATTTCATTTAGTGTATTCATTTAGTGGGCGATGAAGAGGGGTTTTACTTTATAAATAGTCAGCATGCACGTATGTCTGGTCTGAGAATTCAATTCGAATCCAAATTCAACCTTACTGGCATCACTTAATACAAGACCAGATATACTAAGAAATGAACTGGAATTAAAAACGCGTATAAATACAAATACATCTCGACTGCAGTAAGCTGTGACATCCAAATATATTAGACAAAGAATGTCTGCAAAACACCCTAAGTCGATGTTTTCATATCGATTCGCCTTTGAAATCATGAAATCACTCAGTATTGAACCCGACGATGTGTTCACCAACTTGAATACTCAAAGAAAGTGAGTACCTTCTTGAGCACTGATTAATGTCAGATGATGGGAATATCGTTTGATTCATTGTCAGATTTCGATATCAATCAAATGGAGATGCAATTATTTGGGTAATCGGTAACTGAAAAAAAGTGTAATAAGGTGGGAAAATAGTTCGCCCTTTGGTGCATGAATATTCATTTAAGAAATAATGACATTGTGAACATAGGTTAACCTATTAAGACCACGTGAGATTTTGGTCATGGCAGAAACTGTAAAATCAGACTTTTATTATTTGATAAGCAAACAGAGTAGAGGAGCGGTAGGAGCTGTATGATATTGGTCTACTCTGTTTAAAGGTTAAAACACGAGAAAAGGTTACATAAATGTGTATTAACACATTCCCTCCTAGCGACGCATTTTGGCGTCTCTGTTCAAATCACATTTTGAATCCAGTGTGATAAATAGAGCATTTGCTCCTATAGAAGCAAATGCTCTATTTATCACAATGGTTTCAAACTACAAACTTCTAAAAAATCATTTTCTGTAGTTAATGCTCCTTTTCGGTAGATTTATTCAACGAGGCTGGGTCTAAAAATGGTCTCGGAGGAAATGAGCTTATACTCAGTATGAGTGTATTTTCTGTAAAGTTTGAGGTCGTTTATATATAATATACCGTTTTAGAATTAATCGATATACAGTAGCACCTGCCGTAAGCGACCTTATATTGATTGGACAAATGGACCTTAAAAAGCAGGTGGTTGCTTAATGCAGGAAAACAGGAGCTTTCTGCATTACTTTTGACCTGCATTAAGCTACCACCTGGCTTACATATCCTAAATTAGACCCTTTTTTAGCTCACCAGAGCACAAAGTGCTCAGGGTGAGCTTTTGTGATCGCCTGATGTCCGTCGTCCGTCGGCGTGCGTCGTCCGTCGTGCGTCGTGCGTCGTGCGTCGTCAGTCGTCAACAATTTGAACCTTTAAAAATCTTCTCCTCTGAATCTACAGGGTTCTCAGCTTTCATCTTTGGCACATAGTATCATCTTTAGGTCCTCTACAAAAGTTATATAAATTATGGCCCTGGGGTCAAAATTGGCCCCGCCCCAGGGGTTCCATGTTTTCAATAGAAACATATAGTAAAACGTTGAAAATCTTCTCCTCTGAAACCAGAAAGCTCTCAGCTTTCATATTTGGCACATAGCATCATGTTCAGGTCCTCTACAAAAGTTATATAAATTATGCCCCTGGGGTCAAAATTGGCCCCGCCCCAGGGGTGGGCAGTTTTCAATAGAAACACATATTGAAATCTTTGAAAATCTTCTTCTCTGAAACTGGAAGGCTCTCAGCTTTCATATTTGGCACATAGCATCATGTTCAGGTCCACTACAAAATTTGTATAAATTATGGCCCTAGGGTCAAAATTGGCCCCGCCCCAGGGTGGGCAGTTTTCAATAGAAACAAATAGTGAAATCTTTGAAAATCTTCTTCTCTGAAACTGGAAGGCTCTCAGCTTTCATATTTGGCACAGAGCATCATGTTCAGGTGCTCTACAAAAGTTATATAAATTATGGCCCTGGGGTCAAAATTGGCCCTGCCCCAGGGGTGGGCAGTTTTCAATAGAAACAAATAGTGAAATCTTTGAAAATCTTCTTGTCTGAAACTGGAAGGCTCTCAGCTTTCATATTTGGCACATAGCTCCATGTTCAGGTCCACTACAAAAGTTATATAAATTATGGCCCTAGGGTCAAAATTGGCCCCGCCCCAGGGGTGGGCAGTTTTCAATAGAAACAAATAGTGAAATCTTTGAATATCTTCTTCTTGGAAACTGGGTGGTTCTTAGCCTTCATACTTTGCACGTATCATCATGTTCAGGTCCTCTGCAAAATGGTATATAAATTATGCCCCAGGGGTAAAAATTGGCCCCGCCCCAGGGGTAGCCAATTTTCAACAGAAACATATAGTGAAAACTTTGAAAATCTTTTTCTCTGATACTGGAAGGTTCTCAGCTTTCATATTTGGCACATAGCACCATGTCCAGGTCCTCTACAAAAGTTATATAAATTGTGCCTCTTGGGTCAAAATTAGCCCAGCCCCAGGGCAGGCTAGTTTTCTAAAGAAACATATAGTTAAAACTTTGAAAAGCTTCTCCTCTGATTGTCTGGTGAGCGCTTCAGGGCCATTCTGGCCCTCTTGTTAATGGTCGCTTTAAGACAGATTCTTCTGTATTCCCTAAATATCAAAGTGGTCAAGTAGTTCAGGTATAGGTTTGTCTTCGTCCATTTAGATTAAAACATCTGTATGAATGCAGTTAAATTGAAAATGTTTCAAATTGATACGTCGCTAGCCACGCCAAACAGCTAAAGAAATACTTTAGTTCAATTAAATTATGCACTGTCATTTGCAAACAGTGTAGACCAAGGTCCGATTGATCCTAGAGGAACCCTCTGGTCAGGGTCTACACTGTTTGTCATTGTCAATCATCCAGCAAGTTTAAACCTTTCGTACTGAGTGGACTCTATAGTTAAACACTGATAGACTATTCCACTCTGATAATTCAGGGTTGAAAGTGTTAATGGATTAAATGCGGTATCTTCACAACATTTAGCTCTGATTCTACAAAATCTAAGTACGGTAGAAAATAGTAATCGGAATATGGAAGGTAATATCTCACTATCATAACCGCGGAGAATCGTTATAGAAGACAGTGTTTTCTCGTTCAACAATTCATGAATAAATGTACAGGTATAATTTTAGAAATTAGTAATGAAATTAATGCTGAGATTGTATGAATTCCTCAAAATTCTCATCATTCAAATAACCAAGCATTATCATGCCATTTTCTTTGGAGAAATGCTTGTTTTTTCAGTGCATCTCATTTATATCGAAGACACTATTATGATGACTTTATATCAATTATTCCCCGTTGTCAAAATGTAAATGAGTACCGTATTGACAAAAGGTTAAAGTAAAATAATTATCAAATGTGATTCCACGAAGAATCTCGGCTACTGTCTGTCGAATGGTATCATTTAAAATTGGTGAATACGGTAGTGAGATGGCTGAAGATTATAAACATTCTGACAGGACTGTGATTATATAAAACAGAAAATGGTTGCGGAAATTATATAATGACTTAACATATAACGTGGTGTGCATGATTTAGTTTTACAGTTGTTCCTGAGAAAACTCCAATTACTGGAAAATATTACGCAGCAGTACTCAGACCACAGATGTAATTGGCTATTTACACAAACGGTCGACAACTAGCTAAGTCCGAGATTCTGCTGCACCATGGCAACAAACTAAGCCATAGCTACCGATTCGTCCTGCACATCGTACGAGTATAGAACTGTCCCCTCAGCTTATATACAGTCTAACTTTAGTTATTTGCGACTTTGGATCTTCATTCTCAAATATAGACTACTGGCCCATAGGCTCTAAACCGTTGGAGTTTGAGTCTGAGTTCATTCTCAATCATGCGATTGGTCAGATTTTGAAAAATTAGATGCTAGAGAATGAACTCAAAGCCTGCACCTCAGCGCTAAAAATGAGCAGCCTTGATGAATGTACAGTAAAACCTCTCTATAACGGCCACTAAATTACATCAAATATTTTGTGTTGAATGCAGGTGGCTGCTTAAAGCATGGTTAAAGTAAAACAGAACGCTCCTATAAGCCACCTGCCCTAAATACCAACTAATTAACATAATTTAGTGGCCGTTATAGAGAGGTTTATTGTAGTATCCTGACTGCGTATTATTGAGACAAGTACGCAGTAAGACAATATATTCACCTGCCAATCGTATCATTATCGATATTTTTTCATCCTAGACATTTTCATTATCACGTTTCATGTTTTCACAGACTCTAAACTTACGGATAAATGCAATAAACCACCGGAATTTAGTAAAGAAGAATTTAAATAATGTAGGCAGATGACCGCTTCATGCCGGGTGACAGTCATGCAGAAAGCTTCTGTTTCACTTTCACCCTGCATTAAGCTGCCACTTGTCTCCAAGGCCGATATTTATACTAAATTGAACGTCCGGTTTAAAGTGGTTTTACTGTATAGAGTTCAGGAGTGTTAATTCTAATCAAATAATGTTGATACATGAATATGCCATTAAGATACCAACAACCAAAGATCGGGACGTTGCCGATGTTATGCCTACTCTGTTTTAGTCATAGATTTGCACAGTAAGTACTTCTTTAAATGTCCATCGTTTGTCTTTCTCGACATTGACATATTACATTCAAAGTCATTTTGTTAATCGACTGTCAGTAGAACTACACGTTTAGCTGTGAATTGGGATTCGTATAGCGCCATGAAGTCTCACAAATTAGTGTTTCGGCTAGCACTATTGATTGTTTCAGCAGTCGTTCATCAAATGCAGACTTGCTTTGTACCACCAGACGTGTTACTCGTTTCAGTAATTAACCCATGTCGGTATAAATCTGCAAATTCCGTGGCAAGTGTCGTTTTCGACTCGGGGTATACAATGACATATACTAGCACCACTTTGCAAATTCATCATGTCATAATTCATGTAGTTTATGTTCAGGATAGTATATAACGCCTTCGTAGGAGCTCAAAACACGATAAACTGCCGCGAAGGGTTCTTATTGTTGTATATTTCGACTTTAACCCTTTCGCGGCCAAACTCTGTCGTCTGCTAACTTTGTCGTCTGCTACAAGTTTTCATTATTTTGATTTTATTCATGTTTGTTTCAAAAACATAGTAACAGTAACAAACAGTTTGGATCCTGATGAGACGCCGGGTTACTCGGCGTCTCATCTGGATCCAAACTGTTTGTATAGGTAATCACATATCTGGCATTGGCAGCGAAAGGGTTAAAGAGTGTTTAATTTCTTCGTATTTTTTTTCTCTTTTACATGTTCTATTTTTACATGAACTATACAGATATAATCTGATATTATGACAGTTAAAACCCTATAATTGATAGATCGTTTTTCATGATTTATTTGTGTTTTAACCGCACATGCGTTGAATTATGCCATTTAGATAGCTTAAGTTTTATTTAGAGGGACGGAATAATATTGTAATGCAATGTACAAAATACGAGAACCTAATTATCTGTTTATTGGAGAACTGTGAAATATTTATAGAATGATGAATTATCCAATTTGCAAATTATGCAATACCTGAAATTGCGATGAACGGGGTTTTATCCATTCAAATTAAGGTTTCTGTATTCGGTGAAGGTCAAAAGTGAAACATTTCGAGTTTAAGAACTCATCAATACATCACCAACATGTTGCAAAACGACGTTATGGTTTCATTGCGATCACCATCATGGATGCAGGATGTGCAAACAATATTATACTTTTAAAATCACACACGATACTAAATGAAAGCTATTAGTGGAAAAACGATAAGGTGAATAAAAACCTTAAACAACGCAACTTCACTTTTATGTTTATTTTGTTGGAGTCCAATTTTATTTTGTAAGGTGGGTGAAGGTGATATAAGTGTAAGGCTGGGTACCCACTAAACTGGTTTAACTCATTCTCTCCCAGGCTATTTTTAGACCCAACCTCTTTGAATAAATCTACCGAAAAGGAGCATTAACAAGAGAAAAGGAAATGTTTAGAATTGTGTAGTTCTGAAACCATTGTGATAAATAGAGCATTTGCTTCTTAGAATCAAATGCTCTATTTATCACAATGGTTTCAAAATGTGAATTTTATAGAGGCGCAAAATGCGTCACTATGGGGTAATGTGTTAAGCCCCAAGTAGCATTTTGTGGTTACTGATCGTTCTAAGGCGGTACTCCTGCTTTCACCCTGTGGTCAATCCCTTTTTTCATATGGTAGAAGTTGAGATCGTGTATTTTTGTGCGTTTCATCACGTTTTGTCTTGTAATTGTGCTGTTTCCTGTTTCATGAGGTTTAGTTGCCGTAGGACCATCTTCCCACTTTTTCGTATAGAATATTACGTGAAACGTACAGTTCCTATGCTCCTAAAGAAGCCTTCTAGCTTAATGTACACTGTTTGCTTTAATCTGTATTGAGAGACACTTGGCACAAATGGGTTAAATCTGATGTATACCCTCTTAAACTTTAAAACAACTATGAATTCTTAAATCTTACAGAGTGTATACATATCTATGTTAAAATAAAAATTAACGGCAATCGCAATACGGATCTTTCAAGACAACATTGAACTACTCAGTTATATCGCTTAGAGTTAAAAAAAAAAGACAACTTTGTTAATACTACTCATCTCATTTAATTTAAAGTCTACCTTGAATATGTTATGTTTCACCCTTAATCAAGTAACTGGAGGTCCCGTATCATAGTATACATATATCATAAAACGAAGCGAAATATGATTGACGCCATCTAACCCTTCTCTTGCTGAATTTTAAAATACATTTCTCCTTCTTTACCCTTGCCCTGTTGTATAATTACATATATCTTCACTGTGTACAAGTACTTCGCTGTGCAATCACTGCTGTGGAGTGCACTGGTTGCACAATCAACTTGTAAATAGTGCAGACCCTGATGAGTCTCATCTGGGTCTTCACTATTTACAGGTATGTATATTGACGTGAATAGCAAGCGAAAGGTTAATTACAGAATTGTTTCGGGGCATCTGGTCACACTCTGTCCTGTGCGGACAAAACAATGTACCTGTATCATTTCCTCTACATGACTTAATGAACTTGCCTATATAAAACAATATAAATGTCCACTTTGAAAAGTAACTGACTTACAATGATACCGACATTTTAAGTGCATTAATTAATGTTACATAAAAACAACCTTAACTATGTGGAAAAGTAGTGTGGTATTTTTGTGGGTATACGTGTATGTTTAAACTAAGGAACAATCATTCTGTCTATTATTTCCGATTTATCTGCATGTTAGTTTCTTTACCTAGACCATCTTTAGGACACAGGTGAAATTTTCAATTAAATCAACCCGTAGTAAACGTTTCTGAAAAACAGAGGACAGTTCCTGCAATGTTGCGAACATGTTAAAGCTATATGTATATAGCATATGTACGTATATGTGCAAAATGCTGGTGTGAATATTCCCTGTATACATGTATTTTAATATTGATCAGATAGTGTCTACTTGTCCATCCTAGATTTGGTATCGCACAGGGAAAGTGCCATCACTGCTCTTTACAGTTATACAACAAGTGAGTGTAAACATTTTACATGTTTATAGTGTGTAAATAGTATGACTTGTTCTGTAATTATTGTCAAAATTATTCAAACAACAACTTCCAATAAGCAATTAAACATGCCTAAAACAATTGCCAATGCCATTAAAATAAAAAAAAAAAAGCTAGTTGTTTCCAACCGGATACATGTGAAAGAAAATTCGTTTAAAATGTCCCCAACACATCTACAATACAGGAAGGAGCAGAATTACAAATTACTAACATCGAATTCATTCGTGAAGGACGTCATGCGTTCATATGTATATACACGGGTTCCATGCAAGTGAGGTTTCTACACGTGTCTAGGGAGTCTTTGGAGAAGGTAAAAAACAAATAAGATATATAGTAAAACCCCTCTAAACCAAACGTTCAATTTAGTATATATATCCGTCTTGCAGACATGTCGCAGTTTAATGCAAAGTGAAAGTTGTGCAGAGCGCTCTTGTATGAGCTTTCCGCAGACTTTTACATTGTATAGAGCAGCCACCTGCCTAAAAAGTAAAAAAGGTACCTAGTTATAGTCTCCTTTCAGTTCGAATGACCCCTCAGCCGACTGTACATTTACTCCCATACGCACTGAGTCATTCGCCTTCAATGTTGATCACTGCTAGTATAATGCGCGATCATGCAGTCGTAGTACCGGCTAGCGACCCTAACAGGTTCCAATTTTAATCCCTGGGTGGAGAGGAGGTGCGGCAGGGAAACACTGAAAAGTGTCTCTGAAATTTCCGGGAGGGATCGGGATTGAACCCCGGACCTCTGGACTGGTAGTCAAGCGCGTTACCACTAGAACACCACACAACACAAATTGTGCACTAACACGATAAAGAAACTGTACATTTGGTTTGAGGGACTTTTGTTATACTTATAAGTACAAACCATAGACATATTTGGTATGAAAATGCGCCAGAATGCATTGGCTACACGATGATGTATTCTTAATTGTGATTTAATTATTTGCACATCATAATTTTTTATGTGAATGACGATGGTGTGAAAAGTAAAAGTTGCAGACTTGTAATGTTTTGTAATTGTCGATTTGCCATCGGATTACTTCATCAATGTTTGTAACACAAACTGTTATTCCAAATATAACAAGCAAGGTTTTACGCAAGCGTAAAATGGCTGCCTAACAGCTCTTTAAGCAGGATAGAAAACGAGGGAGTAATATTGTTTAATACTTTAAATTAACAGATACATGGGGAAAACATGACTGTATAAATTTATAGCAGAAACGGGGGAATGTTTTAATGAGTCATGATACATAATATTCGTGTATGACACCAATAATACACATTACGTCACAGATCAATGTTATTTATTTGCTGAAACACACTGACGTAGAAACCATTATCATATTAAGTGATGTTCACAAGTAAAATTAATTTATGATAAATCACAAAGCTTCTAGCACCATACGAAATTCACCACTAATTCCATCAAACCCTTCACATAACTACTGCTAAGCATACAAACTTCCATACTTACAATCTACATGAATTTATTCGAATAGGTCGACTCAATGCCCATTAACTTTTTCACTTATATTGCCCCGAAATTAAGAACAGGTTAGTATAAGATATACAATAGTGAAATATGCATAACGGTCAACACAACCACGAGTAAAAGGTCTTAGCTAAATAACTTTACCAAAGCCAAAATGTAAACAAAGGACTTATATTTTTATGTACAAAATGGTTTTAAACCAAAAGCAAGTTAACTATGGGTGCTAAGAAAAAATTAGAGAAAACAAATAATGGGCTTCCACCAAGGATCAAACCCACGACCTCAAGTTTCCTAAGCCAACGCTATAACCCTTGGGCCACGCTGACCGCTATGATTGAAAATGTGATTATACCTAATTCATTATCATTCACTGCAATTGGGTCGTGGCAGAAAAGAAATAAATAACCCCGACAAAAATATGTGCCCCGCTGGGAAAAATATATGAATCAAAATAAATAAAATAAATAAATATATATAAATAAAAACTAGTCTCACAGTAAAACACGGTTATTAGCCGTTTCAGCAAAATATCATTGATAAGAAGGTTGCGATTTTTAAAATCATCAACAGAAGAACAAACCCTAGCAAAACGAACAACCTGAGAACTGTAAGATGTAGCATGGGGATAGATTACTATGATAAAATGGTTTGCTTTATTTAACTTGAGCGTAGGTCACGGTTACAACATCATCAAAGAATGGGTTATCAATATCAAATATGTCGTCTAAATAACGTGATGTATTATTTAAAGTACAGATGTCATCTGCATGTGAAGGTTAAGCAAAATATTCTGCTCATATCAATACAAAACCAAGTCTGCAATTAAAGGTGCATATTTGGTTCCCATGGGAATACAAATGACTAGGAGACACTCGTATATAGAATTCCGAAAGCGTAAACTATACTAACAGAAAGGTGATTGAACCACACAGGTCCACAAGGTATACAATTCTGAACTGGCATTGGTAAAAATGCATTCTAGAATCCCAGCCAATGAATGATTATGTTACACGTTTGGCCTTTATTACATCGTGAGGTAGTGTAGTACAAAGTTTAGAAAAATCGTTATGTGCTTATAGCGATAGGTTGGTGTTGCCTGTTTTATATTTAGTTAAAGCCTCGTTGGAGCAACTAAAACAGCTTTATTCCAATATTCTCATAGCTATATCACAGTAACGTTTCAATGAATTGACTGCTGCTTAACAGCTGTTGGACACGATGTTATTAGTTTGGAAAGTGTAGTAGTAGTAGTGTATGAGACCGAGTTTGCTAAGATATGCTAACTAGTACATGGCTAGAAATTCCGTTAAATATAATGAGAAATTAGGGAGTCCGCATATTGACACATTGCACGCATTATTTACAATACATGTATTGAATTGAACTAGTACTGCTTAAACACTATAAATCAATACTAATGTCATCCGTAATCGGCATCTATATAAACAGTTTATGCCTGGATGAGAAGTGGAGCAATACGACCTCTTATCAGGATAAACATTGAATACTGTTTTAGAAAAACCAACCCCATGTACAGTAAAACCCCACTAATGCGACCACCAAAAAGGGGCATAATTCACAGTGGCAAGGGCAGGTGGTTGCTTAATGCAGGACGAAAGTTATGCAGAAAGCTCCTATAGGAGCTTTCTGCATAACTTTCGTCCTGCATTAAGCAACCACCTGCTTATGAAAACAGCCATGTTTGTTTAAGTGGTCGCATTAAGTGGTCGCATTAGCGGGGTTCTACTGTATTTCAAAAATTACAACAGTCCCAGCAGGTTTCCCCTACGAACGATGAGCTACGCTATGCCACAGGTATTAATAGATGGAGTTTTTAGCGTATAACCAAGCGAGGGTATCCGATTATCACCTCAACGTAAGATTCATTTGACAAACTGTTCCAACACACGCAATGAGACACAACATCGCCTCGATACAGCACGCAGTATTTCCTTGAGTGTCGGTCCAAACATATCAACGTTTTCTTAAGAACATAGCTCTCTTTATATGTCCTACCTACTTAAAATTAGATGTTTACAACCATGTTCTTGAGTTCTAAATGAAGATAATGTTATTAACCCTTTAATCCATAAATAGTCCTTTCTATACATTTGCAAACAGGGTAGACCCAGATCAGACGGCTCTTATAGTGCTGTTTGCTTATGAAATAACATAGATATGATTCTTCAATTTCTGTTATGGCCAATAATTCCTTTGATCATGTGTCGTTATAAGAATTATACTAATTAGTGTTCATGATATCATTTTAATGTGGAATGAATCAATCCTTGTAATTAAACACTACATTTACAACGCATA
This sequence comes from Azorinus chamasolen, assembly GCA_963576725.1. Classification (NCBI taxonomy): domain Eukaryota; kingdom Metazoa; phylum Mollusca; class Bivalvia; order Cardiida; family Solecurtidae; genus Azorinus; species Azorinus chamasolen. Next base: position 44,471,016 of record OY755236.1, on the reverse strand, counting down.
TGCAAATCATTAAGAAAATAGTCTATACCAATTAATAACATATCAATAACCCAAATCGGACAAATATTCCCTTAACCTAGATATTACATTGAATAGTACTTACGAATGTGCTAGCCTACACTGAGGTTCGAACTTACTAAATCTTGATGATGGTGGGATGGATGCTTTACCACAGAGGTAATGGGACCGAAACGCAAACGGTGTCGAAAAATAACGTATACCTGTCGTAGAATTCATAGTAACTGGTATACACTAGTATATTATACAGTTAAAACTTTATTTACCTACCACTAAAATAAGTCTGATCGCAAATAGTATCTCAACTTATGATAAATGCGTCCTGGCTGTCTTTATAAAAATGTCTAGATAAAATAACATATCAGAGTAGATACTCTAAGATCAGAGTAGCTCGGCGTCTCATTAGGATCAAAGCTGCTTGACACTCTGTCAATAGTTTGATCGAGTCGGAAGTTAGTGAACAGTTCAGTAATTGAGAGATTAGCCACACATTAAGTTTTCAGCATGAGAAGGGTTAAAACAGCAAGGGCATCTCTTCATTACTTCAAAATTAGACAATGTTTTTGTAATTGAAAGATTCCCAGGGTTGAAAGGGTGAAGACGGTTCTAGACAAGGCATTTAAAAACAGCGTATATTCAAGCCAAAGTTTAACCCTTCGCTTGCTGTTCACGTCAATATACCTACCTGTAAATAGTGAAGACCCAGATGGGACAGCTCCTGCAGGAGCTGTCTCATCAGGGTCTGCACTATTTACAAAAAGTACAAAAATGAGTCATGCAGGAAACACCACACAGAACAAACAGTCGCCCGAACAGCAACACAAGGAAACAGCAAATGTACATAACTATAAACACATCAAGAGACGCACAAAGACAAAACAAACATACAATAGGGGGGAGATTGAAGTACCGCCTTGGAATGGTCAGTGACAAAAGCCACTGGGAGGTTAAACCGGTTTATTGGGCGCCCAACCTCACACTTATTCCATCCCCACCCTAAAGACAAACAGTGTAAATAAACGTATCCCCTCTCCGACTAATCTACAACAACCGCGACGGCAAATACAGTGGTAAAGTGCATGTATAACGAAAACATTTAAGTGAACAAACTGTATCCACCTATCGCTAGAGTAACTGTAGAAAAGTAATAAAGGGTACGACAAAAAACGAAATAGTACAGATATCCGACGTTCTCCTTCCATTTCTGGATTTAAGAGGTCGCCTTCATAGAGTACTAAACCTTTCTTGTCGGCGTACATGCAAAGAGGTCAGCGTGATTGCCAACTGTAAAAGGGTTCACAACCAAACATGCAGTATGTTGTAGTACTATAGGATCATATCCCTTTTTAATGAATGTTTTAACATATTTGATGAACAAAGTGAGAAAATGCGTATGTCCAATAATTTTACGAAGTTTGTAAATCACATCACCATAAAATTCAGGATGTGAAATACCGTGTCGCAGAAGCGCCTTGAGATTACACTGGTACTTGCCAATAAGCGAGATATTTCGATAGTAAAATTTAGAGAAAGTTTTTCTTAGTTTATAGTATCTATATCCTTGTTAAAATCGTCAATAGATGAACAAGCTCTAGCAAAACGAATAAGTTGAGATATATAAACCCCGTAAGATGGAGCACGGGGAACATCCCCGTCAAGATGAGGGAAATTTACAATATTAAAATCAAAATCATCTCTTTTGTCATATATTTTAGAAGAAATCATTCCATTATCAATTTTAAGGTCTAGATCAAGAAACGCTGCATAATTGTCGGACGGGTTAGCTTTATTCAATTTGAGTTCTTTAGGATAAACTGTAGGAATCAGAGCATCAAAGAAAGGGTTATCTAAGTTAAAAATATCATCCAAATATCGACAAGTTTCATTGAATGCTTTTATAACATCTTCTTGTGATTGAGGATTCAAACGCAACATGAAATCTCTCTCATAGCAGTACAAAAACAAATCTGCGACAAGTGGTGCACAATTCGTACCCATAGGAATACCAATTACCTGACGGTATATAGCATTCCCATAACGTACAAATATGTTATCCAAAAGAAAGGTAAGTGATTCGCAAACGTCTGAGCAAGTCCAATTGGTGTAATATTTCATTTGCTCGTCAGTAAAGAAAGCTTTTTCAGCATTACATGCCAAGAATGATGTTTTTTCCCGGGCAAATACTTTCTGGATTAAGTTAGTAAGCTTATCCTTAATTAAAATATGAGGAAGAGTTGTGTACAGAGTAGAAAAATCGTACGTGCTTACAGTGGATGCAATATACCTTTTGTTCTTAAGTTTGTTTAAGACTTCTGAAGAGTTCTTAATAGACCAGAAGAGATTTATTCCAGAATTTTCATAAGTCTTATCACAGTAGAATCTTACATGTTCCTTTATCTTCGTTAAACAAGAAGTCAAAAGTATAGACAATTTAGTAGTTGTACATGAACTAGAATTTGCAATGAAACGCGCCTTATATGGTTTTTTATGTAGTTTTGGTAACCAATACATTGTAGGAAGTTTATGTTGTGTAATTTTAATATCGGTTCCAAGTTGTTCACACTTTTTGGCATGGTCTGAAACGATGGCCTTTTCGTCAGTAGTAACTGAAATGTATGACTTGGTATTAATAATTTCCTGCTTCAAGACATCGATATAATGTAACCGTCAAATAATAATCACATTATTCGATGCCTTATCAGCAAGAACTGTGCAACCAGTGCACTCCACAGCAGTGATTGCACAGCAAAGTACTTGTACACAGTGAAGATATATGTAATTATACAACAGGGCATGGGTATAGAAGGAGACATGTATTTTAAAATTCAGCAAGAGAAGGGTTAATAAACTTCTGTAGGAACTGGAAAGTATCTGTTTTTAATTGCCGTGTCCCGGCAATGGCAACAGCATGGTAAAGCAATACACAAGCAAATGTTGTCAAACAATCCATTTCCCCCACATTTAGCTTTTAGTATTTCTACCTCCATTAACCTGAGTTTGGATCTGGACCCGCATGCAACGGAATATGTATTGATGTCACAAGTATATATGTGTGATGCTATGTAACATTTTATTAATTGTCCACACTCAGTGTATTCATTCATTTTCAAATAGGCTGATTATCTGAGTGAACACATATTTCAATATTTTAAAGTTAAAACATCAGATAAATGTGCCTTGAAAAATACATACTAATAGGGAATCGACCGGGCGCCGAAGGCGCCGTCGATTCGCTCTACGGTAGATGGTTAAGCCCAAAAAAACTGCGTGTCAAAAGTGAATTAGGCTATTTCGGGAGTTTTCATTGGAAAGCATTGACCAGCGCCGAAAATCCGAATTTGACATGTAATTTTCTGAGAAATTCACATGATTCGGCGAGGCCGTAAATGGGATAATAAATCGTGGTACAGTCATTTTTTTAGAAAATTCCTATCGCTACATTTCGGACATTCTTCAACTTTTTTCTGACAGCTGCCGCCATCTTGAAATTGACTCGATTCGACGAATTACTGTAAATAAAACAAGTCTTCATCAAACAAACAATATAGATAATGCCTTTAAATACACTTGAGAGGGTGCAACAAATAAGTTATATTGTAAAATAGTGAACTTTAATAATGAAATGACGAGCAAGCCGTGAAGCGGCTTGCGAGAGGTAAGCAGCCGAGGTGTATTTAACATGATTGCTTGATTGCGGAAAAAATACTATGACAGAGGTTCCATTATGTTGGCACGCGGCAGGTAAGACTTACATTAAAATAATCTTTTTTTTAAATGACGAGCAAGCCGCAAAGCGGCTTGCGAAGAATGTACTGCTTTTTTACGAACAACTTTCATGATGCTCAGCAATAACAATGTTACGGACCCCATGTTAGGACTCCGGTTTGACTTTAACATTTACTCAATTAATTACACGTTTGCAGAGTATACCCAGTTTAGACAGCTCATACAGGAATACGCTGATTTTCTGTCACCGAACAAATTAATTGTCACAAAACAACAATGTTGGGATGCAACTGGTAGGACTATGTTACAGTACTACACAACCACTCTTTATCATAACAAGCCATCTGCAAAGGGCTTCCTAGTAGTGCTTACATTGCTGTTGTAATGACGAGCAAGCCGCGTAGCAGTTTACGAGGAATATACTGCCTTTTTTATAATGAAATAATGCCTATAAATACACCTGAAAGGGTGCAATAGATAAGTTGTATTGTAAAAAAGTGGACTTTTATAATGAAATGACGAGCAAGCCGCAAGCGGCTTGCGAGACATAAAGTGTATTTTAACATTATTCGGACTTTATGCCGCCGAAAACTTACAATGTTTGAGGTTCCAGTATGTTGGCACGCGACAGGTAGGACTATGTTACATTATAATAATCATTCCTTTTTATGACGAGCAAGCCGCAAAGCGGCTTGCGAGGAGGAACATAATGCTTTTTTACGCACAACTTTCATAGCTAGTCCACGTTTGCATACGACTCTATCGAGCTACTTTCGGTTTTAACCATACCCCGGCAGACGGCAACCATCACAAAAATAGAATGCTGTCTTACAGTTCATTGATGAGACTAGATGCTCAGCTATAACCATGTTAGGATGTGTCTGGTTGGACTTCGTTAACATTTACTCAAGTACACTTTTGCAGAGTGTATACACAGATCAGTTAGCTCATACAGTGACACCTTGATTTTCTGTCACGAAACCTAAATTCCCGAAAACAAAAAGGCTTTGAGGCGTGAGGGTATCTACAATATTGAAATGGGGTGACAGGTAGTTACTTACAATTTAAGATCATATTTTTGACTCTTACATATGACTTGAAGTTGAAGTTGAAATATACACAGATCAGACAGCTCATACAGGGACACCTTGATTTTCTGTCACGAACCTAAATTCCCGAAAACAAAAAGGCTTTGAGGCGTGAGGGTATCTACAATATTGAATTGGGGTGACAGGTAGTTACTTACAATTTAAGATCATATTTTTGACTCTTACATATGTTCCAGCACGACTAGCTAAGTCAGTTTGGTCGAAGTAACCAAATTGTTTTACCAATGAGTTGTGGGTCATGCATAAGAGTCCCATCAGTAACATGTAATTTTATTTTTTCTGTAACCAGGTGTTCTTATAAAGAAACATACCTGGGATCGAACCTGGATTGCAGTCATGCACTCTACCACGTCGCCATTAAAGTGCTCTTGTACAGCAAGGCTGTACAAGTGATTATAAACACTGTAACATACACCCCAAGCAAGCTGAAATTCGTCCCAAATTTCTATGAGTATGAGAATGACTGGAAATCGAACTCGGAGCTCATGCAGTGTAACAGTCACAGTCCCCCGTTGGGCGCCAAATGTAACTGGGTGTTCTTATAAAGAAACATACCCGCTCAGACCCTGGATCGCCAGGTTCGCAGTCATGAGCACTAACACCTCGTCATAAAAGCGTGCTTGTATAGCTGTATAAGTGATGCTAAACCTACACACTGTGAAATTTCTTTTCATTTGCACGAAATAACCATGATTTTGAAGTATTACAATGTGCTAGTTACATGACTGTGAAATAAAATGGCTCCAGTATGGAAGTATAGCCAGAATGCTAGAAACATAATTCTATGTTATAACCAGCATTCCGCGAAGTGGCTTGCAAGGAATATGCTGCATTTTAGGTCACCTGAGTATGTTCAGGTGAATTTTAGGATCGTCCGGCGTCCGACCGTCCATCAGCAGTTGTTTTAAACACCATCTCAGTTGATACTACATGGCAGAATGTAACCAAACTCTACATGAATTGTATTTGTACTCAAAATTGTTAAAAGAATCTGGATCCATGTAGAACTCTAAGTTGCATGGCAACAAAAATATTTAACACTTTTTTCTTTGCCCCATGAATATAAATTTATTTAAGAAATATAGTGACATCATGAATATTTATTAGCTTTGTAGAATACAGAGTCAGATCTATTGTAGTTTCACAAACAAACACAGCAGATCCTGATCAGATGGCTCCTTTCAACTTTGGGTCTACTCTGTTTGCAAAGAGATAGAAAGGCGTACTTATTGAGTAAAGGGTTAACATCTTATCCAAAAACAATTGGTCACAATTGAATGATATTTCATAGAAATAGTCCTACAAAAATTGTTAAAGCTACATGTATGTTCATATCTAAAAAAAAATGCCTGTCAGGGGCAGGGCTAGATTTCCTTACGCATATATAAGATTATAACCATATATATAGAAAACCTTTAAAATTCTTCTTCTCCAGAGACAACAGTTAAATTTGAATGGCATTTGGTAGGAAAAGTGGGCCGGCTTGCAAGGAATATGTATACTCCTTTCCATTCAGCACTGATTATGTTACAGTTAAGGATATGTCAGGTAGAACTACATGTTAACACTACTCTGAACTCAGTATGCCTTTGCAGACAGAGTATACTACAATTTCTGCCATGGCCAAAAACTCGTAAGTTTATAATACATTACATGTAGTTGTACCGTTATAAGAATTCAGCTAATTAATGTTCATACAGTGCCAAATATTTCCTGCATTAATTTTCATGAGGTAAAAGATTAAAATAACAAACCTTTTGCAAGTAAGCATTCAACAGCTGCATTATCCATCCTGATGTGTGATGTCACATTGAGTATACTAGCATTTACATGTATAATGTGGCTATTTAGTAGGTTAGGCATGATTGTATGTTTCAAATACTAAAGGTTTGGAGAATCAGATTTCATGTTGTTTATTTTTTGTAAATTTTAAACACAAATTTACAACTGTGCAATCTATGTATATTTAAAACTAACAAGTTAATCAAGAAGCATAGAGGATGTACTTCAACAATAAATCTAAATTTGGCTGTTCTGATATAGTCAAACATTTTAGGGAAGTGGGATGTGGTAGGGAATCTATCAGACATGACATGCTCCTAGATTCCTGTCTAAAAACCTCACATCTCTTTAAACATACTGAAAAATACAATGTAGGTATGAATATCAGGTCTAAGTTAGCTTCTGCTCCAAATTGCCATTTTCCATAAATGCAATCAGTGTAGTTTAATGGAAGAACACCTTCTTGGGTTAGCCATAGAGGGAAGTCTAGGTTCAAATCCTAGCACTGTCTACTGGAAAGGCTTTTTGGAGTATGTTATTTGCTATATAGACAACCTTTAACCCTTTCCCTGTTCTGTGTTTATTCCAAATTTGAATACCTACTGAATATTCATGGACAAAATAGATTAATGAAATATGGAAGATGGAACATTATAGCCATTTAAAAACTACAGAAACAGATCTATCAAATTCCATTAGCAAACAGAGCCTATAGGAGCCTTCTGATCAGCCATCATCAGGGTCTACTATGTTTGCAGTTACATAAATGTTGTTTGTACATGTATGAGCGAAACATATTTTCACGCATTTGCAAACAGAGTAGACCCAGATCAGAGGAGCCGTCTGATCAGGGTCTGCTCTGTTTGCTAATGAAATTTGATAGACCTGTGTCTTTAGTTGGCTACAATGCTCCACCTTCCATATTTCATTATGTCCATGAATAATCAGTAAGTACTGAAATTTGAAAATAAACATAGAACAGGGAAAGGGTTAAAAAGAAAAAATAATGTCCCATTTTTTATGATGCATGTACAGTACAATGTCCACTTTTTATGTACATTGCTTTAGCAGGGTGACAGGGCTTATTTTTTGCATGACATCCTTTATTTGGTCTCATTTCTGCTGGCAGGTGACACATGTTCCTTTGAACACTTTTGTTCTAATTCCTGTCATATTTCTCACTTTCTTGTCCATGTGTATCTTTCGATAGATATACATGTAATATAATTTAAACTGGATCTTAATTCATTGATGGGATAGCTAATTGAGTTTATTCTGTATGCATTATCAACATTTCATTATCAACCAATAACAACTCATCTTCTCATTTCAAAATTGCACACATAAATAATATGTATGAGTTTTTATAACTGATTGTTAATTTACTTTTACAGTGATTGACCTCATTTTTGTCTAGCCTGCTTGTTGTCAGCTCAACAGTTGCCAAAGTGGCAGTTGTGTAAGCACATATATATGTCTGTCTGTTTGTCCATTTGATTTTGTCACAGCCAAGATATTATTTTGCATCAACAGATCTCCATATAACTTGGCCCATATCATGAGTAGACAGTGTACCAGGTACAAGGGCCTTAACTCTCACATCACAGATTTTGAAATTTATCCTTGATTTAATTTTCTTCATTCACTGGGTCAAACAAAATTTAATTTTATAAATTGCTTAGTCACTAGTAGACAGTGTACCATGTATAAGAACTATTACTCAAGGTTCACTGCACCAGAGGCTGGGTAGATTTTACTTTAATTGCTGTAGTGAAAATTTAATAAACAAATAAATATTTTCTCTGACATCACTGATCAGATTTTAAAAAAAATGGCTGGAATGTTCCTTAGGTGACCATTTACAAGTTGTAACCCATAAAATACAAGAGCACTACTTGGGGGTTCCAATGTTAAAGTTTTCGAACAGTGACAACGGAAATGCAGATGGTGGAATTACTACATAGCTCTTTTTTTTCTTTAAAAAGCAGACAAGCTAAAAATGGCCACCATAGATTGGGCTAATCCCTTCTATGGCTAAAGGGAGCATTAAACCATTGAACAGATTTTTATGTACCAGTCTTTTTGTAAGAATAATCGGTGAACATTTGCCAAGTATTCATTTTGTTTCCTTAAAATAAAAAAATGGGGCATATGGCTAAGCGTCACATTTTATTTATAGGTCAATGTGACCTTGACCTTGGTCTCCATTTAAGTGACCTTGACCTTGGTCTTCATTTACAAAATAAACTTGTGCAGAGCAAACTTCATACACCTAATCAGCTAGGATCACAGATATGGCATGTGAGTTCATCTTAGGATGGCAGAGAGTGTAGCATACTAGTTTTAGGTCAATGTAACCTTGACCTTGACCTCATTTACAAACAAGCCTGCCCGGAGCATATCTCCCACACTACTTCAGCTAGGATCACCAAATATGGTGTGTGAGTACATCTTGGGATGACTGGGTGCCACATACTATTCATAGGTCAATGTGACCTTGACCTTGGGTTTCATTTACAAAAAAAGCTTGTCCACAGCATATCCCTACACCAAATCAGCTAGGATCATCACTAAATATGGTGTGGGAGTTCATCTCCGGATGGAGGAATGTCGCATACTTTTTGTAGGTCATGTGGCCTTGACCTTGGCATTTGACCTCAAATACAAAAAAGCTTGTCTTTTGTGGTAGCTTGAGTTCAAATTCTGCTCATACTATGCAATCTTTACTTTCATTTTGTAGTGCATATGCAGACCTGCTTACAAATCACATTCCATTGCTAGTGCTTTGCTTTGGGGGCATTTGTCACCTACTGCGACACTTTTCTTGTTTGGCTATATTTTGACAATAAATTGACATAAATGTCAAATGTAAATGTCAATGGTCGATTCCCGGTAGAGGCAGTGCCTTATTTCATATTACCACAGGACCCTGAGAGGTCTCAGTAATGTTGTACGTTCATGTATCGGTCATATTTACTAGCATTAACGAGTTTTTAATGATCAGATTCTAGTTTTCCCACGAATCTGCTTCAACTACAGGAGGTGGTAGTCTGAGAAACCCACATTAAAGTGTCGCCTTCATTCTTATTTCCTGTTGGCATGGTGAGTGAAAGTCATAAAGAAATCAAATTAGCAATGTCGCTCTACCTTTTTAAAATGCATCCACACTGGAAGTTTGGAAACCTTAACCCAAGCGATCGATGAGATATCATCCAATCAAAATTTGCAGACAGACTTTTACTTAAAATGGGGTCAACGTTAAAAAGAGTAAAAGTCACAGGCAGTCTGCATTCCGAAGATGCAACTAAATAAGACACTTGAAGTCCCTAATCCAAGAATGTGAGGAGGTATTCTCCAGACAAATTTCTTTACTGGGTTTCCTCCTGCAGGTGATCTTACTTTAACAAGGTCATTGAGTACATATTTGATCGGCCTTCACAGATTTTTATGCCCCCATAGACGATAGTCGGGGGGCATATTGTTTTTGCCCTGTCTGTCTGTCTGTCTGTCTGTCTGTCTGTCTGTTGTCTGTCTGTCTGTTTGTCTGTTTGTTTGTCAGCAACTTTAACATTGGTCATAACTTTTGAGCCAGTATAGATAGAGCCTTGATATTTGGCATACATATGTATCTCATGAAGCCGCACATTTTGAGGGGTGACGTGTCAAGGTCAAGGTCATCCTTCAAGGTCAGAGGTCAAATATATGGGTCAAATCGCCGACTTTAACATTGGCCATAACTTTTGGACCAGTAGAGATAGAGACTTGATATTTGGCATGCTTGTGTATCTCATGAGGCTGCACATTTTGAGGGGTGACATGTCAAGGTCAAGGTCAGAGGTCAAGGTCAGAGGTCAAATATATGAGGGGGCATAGTGTTTCACAAACACATCTTGTTTTGTTATGTTTTACACACTGTCGTGTGTTGTGAGGAAGTCTGGCGGGATACCTTTATTTACACTGTTGGTTTAAGTAGTACGAGACTTTCCCAAATGGAGTAAATGGATATCCATGAGAAATATATCAAGACACCCTGTCACTAAACTTGGTGCCAAGATCACGGTCAAGGTAAAGGAGACAAAAAGGCATCTAAACAATCCGCCATCCAAAAATGCATCCATACACAATAGTTTGGAAATCCTAACTAAAGGAGTTGAGGATATATCATCCGGATAACGTTAAAGGCAAATATTTACTTAGACTGAGGCCATCGTCAAGGCAAGGTCAATGAGACACGAAAGTTTTATGCGACACTCCGGCTCCCAAAGATGCATCCACACAAGAAATGAGAAATCCCATTCCAATGGTTTTAGTATGTATTGTGCAGACACATTTCCAAACAAATTGTTACTAGATCTGGCTAGGGTCAAGGTCACAAAGACACGAAAGTAGTAAGCGATACTTACTGAAAATGCACTAACACACAAAAGTTAGGAAACCATAACCATAGTTGTTGAGGAAATATCGTCCGGGCAGGATGGTGGGCTGAAAGGACAGACGTTGGTGTTGTTCCGATTAGCAATTACAATCGATATTTGATTGAAAAGGGATTTCTATCTGCTATCGATAGTAATGTTGCTATAATCTATTATTGACTGTAATTTTTTGTACAGCAAAATAGGCAATCTTTGGGCGCCCCTAAACCGGTTTAAACTCCCAGTGGCATTTGTCACGCACCGTTCCAAGGCGATAATTCCATCTTCCCCTATTGTTTGTTTGTTATGTCTCTGTGCATCTCTTTGTGTCTTTTATATGCATGTACATGTTTTTCGTCGCGGTACTGTTCGAGCGGTTGTGTGTTTTATATGTGGTGTTTCCTGCATGACTCATACATGTACTTTTAGGACGACTTAATGTGAATACAACGGTCTAAAGTTCTGTACCTCTATAATCATGATAATGTAGCTAAGCCTCAACCAAACTATATGGTGTGACAATTCATTACAATCATCTCTAATGAATGGTCACAACATACTGTTTGGTTGACACAAAAGCATAAACATTTTTAAAAATATCCTTTATCTTGGGCTAAGTTGAAAATAATGTATTATTAATGGTTCATCGATAGTACAATTAAAATCAAACCCTAACGGATGGTCGGAGTGCAAACTTATAGCACGCCTTTCCCTCCGTTAGCTTGTGACTAATTAGACGTAACATTGGACAGACTGAAATGTTCCCAATAATGTGTTCCATTAACCCTTTCAACGCTGAACTTACAAATGGACTAGTCCAAACTTCAAAGAAGTCAAGCTTACCGTTAATGTTCACGATTGTTTTGAAGAAATATGACAAACAGTTCAAACCCTAATAAGAGCGCTCGCATCTGGGTCTGCAATGTGTGAAAAGTGTGTGAAAAGGATATAAGTGACTCATTTCACGCATTGAAAAGGTTAAATCACTTTTTAGGTTATTTATATAATCAGCCTTATTTCGCAAACAGTGTAGAATTAATCAACCACTGGGGTTAAATCTGAAATAGCGACTGATCTGGTGTTTTTACTTCAATTGCAAACACATATGGTACTTCTCTTTGGGCGGTTCTCGTGTTATTCAAGTATATTTGACAGTTCGGTTTTGATTACGCCATGGACTAATTCACCCTCATATATTTGTCATTATCTTTTGTGTTATTTCCAAGCTTTTTGCGGTATAATTATTATTGAAAATATCATAAAGAAACCCTTGAAAAAATGCAGCTGTAAACCGTGTATTTATAGCCTTGCTATAGGTCCATGTAGAGTACACATGTACAATACACATGCACGTATATAGCATGTAATGGCTGGTGGCGAAGCAATAAAACCCATAAAGACATGTGCTAGAAAATTGATATGTCTTCATTCTACAACAGTAGATAAATCATACAACATGACCAGCCAGTATACAATCCATGCTATATGTGATGCAGCAATTAAAAATTCTGAAGGGTGGTGATCCCCCGAAAGCAAAAATTGCAACACAAAAAGAGAAAATTGCAGACTCGGTTTTATTGAGTCTGTTCATTAGCAGTAATTGAAAGTGTAACACTGCTCACGCCCCCTAGCACCTGCTTAAGCGGTATTCAATTTTCAGAACAAGAAGTACTGAAATTCATGATCTCGAAGGATCAGAAAGTATAACAACACTGAGAATGAAGTACGGGGCGACGTTTTACGGCCGCCACACAAGCACTTAACACCTGCTGTTGTGAAGATTATAAATTCTGAAGGGTGGTGATCCCCCGAAAGCAAAAATTGCAACAAAAAAAGAGAAAATTGCAGACTCGGTTTTATTGAGTCTGTTCATGAGCAGTAATTGAAAGTGCAACACTGCTCACGCCCCCTAGCACCGGCTTAAGCGGTATTCAATTTTCAGAACAAGAAGTACTGAAATTCATGATCTCGAAGGATCAAAAGGTATAACAACACTGAGAATGAAGTACGGAGCGACGTTTTACGGCCGCCACACAAGCACTTAACACCTGCTGTTGTGAAGATTGATAAGCCATAGTCATAATATTATATTTAAAAACGCAATTACATACGTTTTCCTGTAGACCGGCAGATGACTACTTAATGCCATTGGGGAGTAATGTAGAATGCATCACAGTTTCCACTTATAGACTATTAGCATGTGTATAAACGTTACTGTAAACATACGACGTTAAGCTGCATATGGAACTTCACATCATTATTGCGATTAGCGTGTCCATTACACTATAAACAAACAACAGAAATCCAATGGGAACCTGACTTCATTGGAAAATGGAGTTGTAGTTTGAGTGCAACGATATCATACTTTAGGTAATGTTATTTTTAATTGTTTTTAATTTGTTAACAAATAAAATCACCTTTATCCTATAACGGAATGATTTGGCCAGAAACATTGAG